>JARHVA010003302.1:1035000-1515000 GCA_037957365.1 Torreya grandis
ATTGTGACCACCCCATGGTCCATAACCTTTAAAACAATCCAATCCAATACATGAGAAGGATCAACAACATACTTTTTAAGCTAAAACACATGAAAAATATTATACATGAGTGATATAGTTGGTAACAAAGCAAGCCTATATGCCATAGGATTGAAAAATTCTAAGACCTCGAAGAGTTTCACATATCTAAGAAATAACTTGGCTGATTTTCCAAATTTAATCAAGCTTTTGTATGGTTTAACCCATAGAAATACTTTGTCTTTCACTAAAAATTGCCTTGCTATTATTTTCAAATTAGCATATCTCTTTTCTCTATCATTGACTTTAGTCGATCTTTGCCCTATCAACTTCATTTGCTCTTCCAATTTGTGAAGCATATCTGAACCAAAGTTTGCATTATCTTCTAACCTATCCCAATTGATTGGTGTTATACACCTTGTTCCATACAATACCTCAAATGGAGTCATTTTCAGAGCTAATTGGTATGAGTTATTATCGACAAACTCAACCAATGGAATATATTCTTCTTGTTTAGATTGTTGATCCATGCAATATATTCTTAGAAGATCTTCTAGAACCTAATTTACCCTCTCTATTTAACCATCTATTTTTGGATGGTATATTGTACTGAAGTTCAACTATGTGCCCAAAGTTAAATTAAGATTCAACCAAAATCTAGAAGTCATTTTTTCATCCCTATTTGAAATAATCTTTTCCAAAAATACATGCAATCGATATACTTCTTTCATGAATCTCTTCGCAAGCATAGGTGCATCATCTGATATATTATCAAGAATGAAGTGATCTACCTTGGTGAGTTTATCTACAACCACCAAAATCATATCACGTCAGTTCTGAGACATTGACAAACTTTGGACAAAGCCCATGTTAATGATTTGTGACTTCCATTCTAGTATAATATGTAGGTATATCAACTCAACAAGATGCACATGCTTAGCCTTAACTCACTAAAATTATAAACATCGTGAAATAAAATCCACTGCATCTTTCTTAATTCCCTTCCATAAATATATTGGCTTTAACTCTGTCAAGAGCTTAGTCACACCTAGATGAACTTAGTAAGAAGCATTATGTAGTTTCTTGAGTGTTACACTCCTAAAATTCTCTTTGTCTGGTACATAAATCCTTCTTTCATGCCTTAGCAAACCATCATTATCGAATTTGAATCCATTATACTTAGTATCTTGAGCATTTTGAGATAATGTCATCTTTATCTACTCATAAAATTCATCTCTTGGAGAGAATTTGACTATTGGATCATGTAAGGTACTCTTAATGGTAGCTAATGTTGTTATATACCTTCTACGACTAAGGACATCTACAACCCTATTTTATTTATCTTTTATGTAGTTAATATAAAAATCATAATCTAATAGGAACTCTACATATCACCTTTGTCATCCATTTAGGTTAGGTTGGATGAAGATATAATTGATCCCCAAGTTATTAGTATTGAGCTCAAACAATTTTTTCAACAAATAATGCCTCCATACTTATAAGGCATGAACTATTGTAGCCAATTCTAGATCATGCAAGGCATAAATTACCTCATATAGATTTAATTTTTTGGACTCATAACCTACAATAGAACCTTCTTGCATGAGAACTAATGAACTTAGCCTTTATCAAGCCAGAGTCAAAGGCTCAAACACATAATTTTGTCAATCTCAACAACATAATTTATTTATTCAAAAACATTATAATTTATAGTGAGTTATTACTTATAAGTGGGGATGTTATGATCCTGATAATAACTCACTAAACTAACCAACTAATCTAAATACGAAATATATTGTTAACAACAATATATTTGTTTAACCAATTAACCCATAATAATTTTACATATAACTGTGGTAACTAACACATTGTAATAATTAATCATTTATCACATATAAAAATTAATGTTAGAATTATTTCCTAACAAGAAATCCTTCAAGACCATCTCCTGAACCATTGGTTATTATTGAGAATTGGCCATTTAGATTGGGAACTCTCAAAACTGGTGTTGAGGTAAGCCTTCTTTTCAACACCTGAAAAGCTTCCTTACACTTTTTTGACCACATAAACCTTTGATTTTTTACTGAAGAGAGGTAATAGGATTTGCTAAATTGGAAAATTTTGACACATAATTCTTGTAATATTCTACCAAATACATAAAAATCCTAACTTCATGAACATTTTTGGGTGTCAGCCACTCCATAATAACTTTTATCTTTGAAAGATCCACAAATCTTCCTTTTGTAGATATAATGTGTCGAAGATATTGTTCCTTTTTCTAAAAAAAGGGCACATTTTGATAGCTTCCCAAAAAATTTATGTTTTTACAGCTATTACAGAACCAACTTCAAATGTTCTAGATGTTCCTCTTCGAATTGTGAATAGATGAGGATATGGTCTAGAAGACAACACAAAATGATCCAGATAATTTCTTAACACACTGTTCATGAGATTCATGAATGTTGTAGGTGCATTCGTCAGCCTAAAAACAACTATGAACTCATAATGTCTGTAATAAGTCTTTAAAGTTGTTTTTGAAATGTCTTCTTCATGAATCCTTCACTGATGATATCCTGCTGAAAAATTATTCTTAGAGAATATTGAAACTCCACGCATTTGATCAAAAAGATCATCAATGTGAGGTAGAGGATACTAAATTTTTATCATTGCCTTGTTCAACATCATGTAATCAATATATAGGTGAATGGTTCTATTCTTCTTTTTAATGAACACAACTGGTTCACCCCTTCATGGCACGCTTGGTTGAGTCAACCTTTTAGATAACAACTCTTGTAGTTGAGCCTTTAACTCTACCAATTCGACTGTTATCATTATATAGGGGATTTTAGACTATGGTTTAGACCTTAGAATGATATCAATTGAGAAATTTAAATCTCTCTTAGAGGGAAAACCTGGTAAATATTTGATAAAACATCCCAAAAATCTTGAAGAAAAGGAAAATCCTCAATGGAAGGTTCCTTTGATTCCTCCATCTCATTTATTTTAACAATAAATAACTGACACACTTTTCCTTTTACTTTTTTTAACTGAATTACAAAAATCTAAGTTTTAGCTCCCTTTTTGCTCCCTGGATTTGAGTTTACTTTTCCAAATCACACATTTTTTAAAAATACAATCCAACTAAGCTTTATGCTGAGTTAACTAGTTTACTCCTAGGATTGCATCATATGACCCTAGTGGTACTACAAATAGATCTAATTTTGTAGTGAATTTAGGTAGTTTGATCTCAGCTTTGACCAAACATTTATCAAACTTAACCTTAGATTCATTTCTATATTGAATTGACCATATATTTTCCATGGTTATAGCTTTTCTAGATAGCTTGTTAAACATTTTAGGATCAATACAAATATTCAATAACTCATGTGTCAAACAAAATTAAAATTGGGTGACCAAATAAAGTATCTGATAGTTCAATAAGAGAATCCTAAAACTTAGCTTGACAGTTGTCAATAGTTACATGAATTCTCTGCTGAAAAGATCCTTACTGTGGACCATAACCTTTATTTTCACCATATGACTTCCCCTGAATACACTCCCTAGTATAATTATCACCTCCACAAATGAAGCATCCACCATGTGGTTATTTCCTATTAGATTATTGATTTCCCTTAAAACCTCCCTTGAATCCATTTCTTGGTTTATTTTTCTCTAAATTATTGCTAAACTTTGCATTTTGACTCTTGAATTGAATTTTAGAGTTTCCACTCCTTTTCCAATTCTTCTTTTTTAAAGTCATTTTAGGACCTCCAAACTTTTTTTTGAATTTCTCCCTGACTTGAATAAGTGAATTCAATTTTTGCACCTACTTTACTACCTTTTTGAATACTTAATCCATAGTAGATGGTCCATGCACATCCACCTTGCATCCAATTTAGGGTTTTTATCCCATAATGAATTCATTGATGTGAAACTTCTCATCCGCCTGATATCGAGGAACATATTTTAAGAGCTTGGTGAATTAATTTTAATATTCATTCACTAAAAGGAGACCTTGCTTTGGATTCTAAAAATTTGTTAGCTTTTGGTCAAAATATAGTTGGAGCAACCATCATGATCTAAACAAGGTCACAACCTATTTCCACGTAGTGGTAGTAGAGTCAAGATTCATCTCCAACTTTTCATTTTCCCACCATGTTATTGCTTCAATTGCCAACTAGTAAGCTCCCCAATCTACTTTTGTGACTTTAGAGTAATTATGTATCTCAAAACACTTTTCCATCTCAATTATTCATACTTTTTCTCCATCTCCCAAAATAGTTCTATCGAACTTAGGTGAATTAACTTTCTTCATGTCTCATGTAAGCTCTATAGCTGCATGAGCTCTCGTATCTTGTGGCACCTCCTCTTTCATAGGTTCTTGAGGAACTTCTTGATCAACAGGATGATCTTCAGGTTCATCATAATTATATTCATCCACATGGCCATGAACTTCCTATTCAAGAGCAACTTTTTTATTCTTAGTCTCATTCATGGCTGCAAGAATCTGATCAAGCTTTGTAGCTTGTTCAACAGCAAAGTGATTAGGATCAATTGGAGGCTTGGTATTATTGATATTATATGTACCCTCTCCAACTGATCTTCAATGTGACATTATTCTTTTTAATAATATAAGAATAAAAATATGTTAGTGGACTCATTAAGTCCAAGAGTTTGAGCCTTAGCTCTGACACCATAATGTAACAACCCTTTAGGGTTAAACTAGAATTGGATCAACTATTTTTTTTCTCATTAATTCCTTAACCAATTAACTTTACTAATTCCAAGTACAAATGATATTTAACTAAATGCATCAATAAATAACTATACTTGAACCATCAGGTTAATCTTATGATTCATTTAGTTTATGATCATTATAAAGAATATGGATTCACTTCCACAAGTAAATTATAGAATAATACTAGAATACCCGAATTAACAATCAACCACCGCTAAAGTAATATCATAACATATACAAGAATAAAGATCCATCTCATGTAACTATAAAATTACCATCAAATAGTACAAGTATACATCATTACATATCTGAATATCAGATTATAAATATACAATGTTCCACATAACATATGAATCTAAATGAACTCGTTATTTAAAAGCATTTATGAGTAAATATTCTATTAGTTGATTGTTGTAAGGGAGAGAGAGCATCATCTAAGTATTTTTTCACACCAACCATGTACCATTGATCTCCTGCATAATCTCCCACTAAAGAATGGCCCTCCCTTCATGGATGAGCAGATAATGATGGTGTGGGAATTGAGAATGTCAACTAGAACCTGTGTGCTATAAGATAACTATCACATAGCATATCATAAAGAAATATGTTCTAACATGATATCATGTAAAATATGCAAACTAAATCAAACAAGTGAATTGACAATTTTCAAACCATAAACATTACTTTGGCCAAAGTTTTAATATAATTTTCAAATCTCTAAGATCGGTTAAATTCACACACATAACTCATTTAGATTTCTTAAAATCCATCTATTAGTGGCACTAAGTATGTGAATTCTATCTCACCTACTTGCTTAGATTCATTAATATAAGATTAAATATAACATAGATAAAACTAAATCAAAAGATTCAATTAATATATTTCCATAAAAAAGTGCTAAAACATGTATTAAAACAAGGAAATCATATAATTAGATATATTCCATCACATGCATCCAAATAGTATAAATTAGCTAATTGATCATAATCAATACTTTTTAAATAAACTAGCTAATTTGTTCATAATCATAGCTTTTTAACTAAAATAGTGATTTATGCATAACATATGAACAATTGAAATAGTCTCAAAATTTCCCATCATGGTGTTAAATCACAGCTACATGTTTTCCTTATACAATTCATTAATGTCCAATTTATTTTAAGTTTCATACACTTACAAAACTCCTACAAAGTAAATACCAGCTAGATACACATACACATATAATTACATAATGTATCATCATTAGAAATATATCACCGAATATTTCCCATTTATAAATGTATGTATTTGGTCATAATGTCATAATGAAAAATCATTGTTTAAACATATAGTCTGAATAAAATAAAGCTTCTTAAAACTAATCGTACCTCATTAATCAATATTCAACAGGATTTAGCTTAAAAGCTTCAATCATTTCATATATATGGGTACAAATATCTATATTCATATGTCTCATATATATATATATATATATATATATATATATATATATATATATATATATATATATATATATACGGGTCTTATGGAGGCCCCTTGTTTATATATACATATAAGCATGCTTAAATTTATAAGATTATAAATATCGTATTAATTTACTAACCCAAAATAACCATTTTCAACAAGAGTATTCATTACTTAAAATGAATATATAACTTTATTTATATCTGTTATAAATTAGAGATCCAAAATCTACCAAAGAAGAAACCCTTCCCGAGTTTAAATATTTTATATACATCAAATTATATCCATGCTGGAGATTTATATTAAATCATTAAGACTCAGCTATGTCATGTCTTTTTATGAGAGAAAATACAAAAATATATCTAAGTGATTCGATAATCAAACACATTATCAACACATACAGGTTGCCATACTAGCTATGCACAAATTTAACACTTAGTCCATAATTTACATAGCATAAACAAAGATTCGACCTTATTAAAGATTATATTTCCTTTCTTAACACATTTCCTCCTTGTCAACTCTAAAAGGCAAAAAAAAAAATACCCTATCTTCCTTTATTTCTAAACACTACCCAAATACACAGCTGCATATATAATGCTCAAATATATATGTACTTAGCCTTGTGGATGGGTCGTACCCATCCCCAGGGCCTTTTACATATATATTTATGTATACAAATTATTTTCATATTTAAAATAAAAAGTCCTTCGAGACTAAATAAACTGATAATCAAACATTAGAATACCCTAACATACCTAAAACTATCATTTAAAACTCAAAAGAGTGAAGCTGCCATACTTTTATGCACAAAAGTCTTGTTAAGCAAAAATGAAGTCCACCTCATTCCAACATAAAAAAAATAATCAACAAATGTGAAATATACATCTGAATGGTTCAAAATAAACTTGTCATTCAAAAACTACTATTTGTCATAACCAGGTTCAAAATTTTCCTTATATCTAAGCCCAAATGAAACCATAGTCTTATCATGTTAACACAATAATCTTTAAGCACATAGTCATTTAGGCAGGGGTAGGGTTATATGTATTCGACCTTATGGATGGGTCGCACCCATCCCCAAGGTTGATTACATATACCCTATATTTTTTAAAAATAGATATTCAAAAATACTAGTACCCATTTCATGCAAATTAACAGCATATATCAAAAACAACTTATAAATCATTTCATAATGATAAACCATTAATTTGAATCAATAAACCCTACCTATGAATGTAGTCCATATTTTTCCATATCTAATTCTTTTCTTCTATAACTCTTTTCCATCCAATGTATGTTCCTCAAAACCATTTGCCTTCCATATATATCCAACTACTTGAGTTATGCATGCCAAAACCAATGAACAACCCCAACAAAATTTGGTCTCCATAAATGAATCTCCAGTTCTATAACCCTTATCCATAATTTTGGCATGGTGGTTGGCCATAACCCCCACTAACATTCAAGCTCTTAAATGAAAAAAAATGTAATCATAACAAAACCATGTAGTTTGACCAAGTCTCCCTTGGTTCTCAAAAAACATTGCTTCAAATTACCTTAAATCCAAGTAAGTTTGAAGCCCTAGATTCTAGAATATGCCAAATTATATAATCACTTTAATATTATGATTAAGAAGATTGTTTTTGAATTTTAACAAAACAATAATGCATTTTTATTTAAAAATGTAACCTTTATAACATGGGTCTCAAGTTAGCCCATCAAATTCCTAACATACACCTTTGACTAAAACATCAAATGTTATAATAATAAATGATTTAAAACATGCCACCTATGGTATTCAACATTTTAAATTAACAGAGAGTTTCAATCAATGTGAAGATAATAGACTAAGATAGTCATATAGATCAAACCCAAGAGGATACCATCTGATAACTGGTCACCAAAATATATAGTTGACCAGATCATTAAGCATTTAACAAGTTTCAAAAAGTAATGTAAATATCCTATTTTTTTATTATTCTGATACAACACACAAACATTACAGTGATCAAAAAATATCATGAATGCAAGTACAGTGTCATATTTATTTAACTAATAACCAAGCATTACCAAACAAGGAAACAATACAAGGCAAGGAAACACATTAATAATATAATGCATGTTACAAACAATGAATATCAAACAATAAATAAATAATAAGCAAGATCTTAAACTGCATGGTGTATGCAAGGTTCTTAGCCTCATTCTCTCATCCCCCACTCATCTCCATCTGCTCCATCCTCTCCAATGATATCCTCCCTCAGTCATAGTTTTGAGGGTGAACTCTATCTTGCATCCACCTTAGTGTAATGAATAGTAGTTAGACCATAACACAAAATAATCCATAATAAACTATTGTAACTAGAGAAACTAAATAATCATGATTATAATGTTCCATGACAAAATATGAACAACTAACAAAAATGTTAATGATCACGATGATAAGTAATATATAATTATCATAAATCAACACAGTACAAATCCAGCTACCTAACACAATAATTTAACCAATCATTAACCATAAAATCCAAAAATTAACAGATTAATGAGTCTAGAGAAGAATCAGGATGTAATAATTTTTATTTTTGTTTTGTTTATTGGTGTTTAGTTGTTTGTTTGTTTAGTCATTTTTGTCTATTGTCATCTTATTGTTTGTTTCTAACCTTGCTTGTTATTTTGTTTGTCTAGTTTGTTTATTTTTTTGGTTTTGTTTGTTTATTCATTTTTTTGGTTTATTTGTGTCATTTGCTTATAGTTTGTTATTTGTTTATATGTTTGTTTTGTTTATTTGGTTTTGTTTTGTTTTTATTTATCCTTTTGTCTTTCTCAATTGCCATAAGATTATTACATTTTTTTAATACTTAAGTCTTGAGTATCTATATCATGTGCTTAAGTTGTGAATGTTTGTTTTTATTCTAATACTTCATTTTTTTGTTATATTCACATTTAGGATTTGATTGTTCATATCTTATTTGTAGATTGTTTATATTTACATTTAAATTAAGTTTTCTATGATTAAGGTTTATATTTTCATTTTATTTGTTCATAACTATAATGTATAATATCACAAGCTAAATCAAAAACCAAGCACACAGAATCTATCATAACAATACAATGATAGTACTTCTCTGATATATCCAACCAGTTAAATACCCAAATACATGCCTAAATATATGAGTAATAAATAAGAGTAAAAATTATTTATTATGTGTTTATATAGACATGCATCTATGAATAAGCATACATATGATTCATACAACATAATCAAATAATAACCAACAAGACATCTCATAAACATGGCATAAGTAATAAATTAATAGAGCATACATAAGCATAAACATCAACAATATTAAACATCCATAATGCTAATCAATGTTAAACATGAGATAAACAACGTAAACATGGCATTGTGTGTGTGTGTGTGTGTGTGTGTGTGTGTGTGTGTGTGTGTGTGTGTGTGTGTGTGTGTGTGTGTGTGTGTGTGTGTGTGTATATATATCACAATAATATTGTATACATGTGCATCCACTTCAAAGGACCCAAAATTGAATATTAATGTCTCTTATATGTCATAATACATAGAGGATATATACATATCACAATGGTGTCTTAAAGTACATCAATATACTGAAACAATGAGTATAATTACCATAAGCCACAACTATGCCAAAATGCCAAGGTCCCTATGCTCAACTCTGGATCTATGTGTCCATGGGACTTGTAGCTAAAGGAGTCCCTAGTGGCCCTAGTGGTCCTAGTGATGGTGGTCATGGTTGATGGATAAATCAACATAGGCACTTGTCACATGAGTCATGGTCTAAGACCGACCATATATGTTGACTATCGTTTATGCATCTCATATCTCAAACATAACAACTTGGTGATCTCTAGGCACAGTAGATTCATTGGCTTATTGATAATATGATGCCTCATTCTTTGACTAAAGGAACTCCCCAATCATTTGTGAGAACCTGACATGTGTAATAGCTCTTTGAGCTACATCTCGCTCCTACCTAAGCCTGTCAATAGTAGCTAATCCTAATCTCATGCATTATTGGCGTAATCTCTCTTTGTCATGATTCAACCCTAAACCTAAACCAACCTATTTATCTTAACCTTCAACTAGAAGATATCTGACTAAAGTAGTGCCATATCATCATCTTGCATATCTAAGGTGTTATGCAAATTAGTCAACTACCACTGTAAACCTACAATTTCTCACATCTGGGCAATGATCACTTACTCTAAAATGTTAGTATCTATGCTTACCATAGTTGTGTCAGAAGGCCTTGCCTAGCTTAGATCCACTTGTGTGCTCGAAGGCCCTACCTGGCTTAAACCAACCCATGCCACCATAACAACTATCATGCTAAGATCTAACACCATCAAATATGGATCACTATCTCCATCTCAATCACCATCATCTCTAACTCCATATCCATCTCCATCTCTCCCACCATCTCCTCCATCTACATCATCATCATCATCATTCCCAGCATCACCATCAATATCCTATCAGGTACTACCACTGTTGCTTGATGTCTCAGCCTCCATATCCTTGATATCCATGGGCACCTGTCCCCCTACCAGTGATGGGACTGTCAACCTCAGAGGGCATACATGTACCCACTAATGTGTGTAAGTTGAAGTGACCCCCACATATGTGGCTCATCCTACATAAGCCTAGGCAATCCATGGTACACTGATATAGTTTGTTGTGGCCTCACTCCTTAAGATCACAAGAGTATCTTGACTAATCTCTTGTGTAACATGGGCAAACCATCTCAACCATTTAGGTACATCCTACGTGTATCCAAAATAATGGAGTACCTGATTAGGGTGGTACTCTTCTATAATATGGGACTATCTCTCAGTCAGAAAGCATCTGGTATTCATAAAGTCCATGTACCATCCATGCTTGAACCACTACATCTAACATGTGAGGTATGACCTCAAATAAAAAACTATGATGATAGATCATCAAATATCTAATGATAGAAATGGATGTACCCCGTATGACCATGCTTGCTTGATCTTGTCTGAGCCCAAACATATGCTATTGGGCCCTCTAAATATCATGTTCTACGCATCCCCACTAGTTGCTCAATCAAGATGTGTTCCCATCCTTGAACCATCAAAAGAGTATAAGCCCCGATGTTCTATCCACCTCAATACGCTATCATATGAAGATCTCTATAGGGTTGTGTTAGGATAACTGGCCCCCAAGTAAAACATGTAGAATCCTAAAGCATGTTCCTCACTGCACCTCCAAGGCACATATAGAAATATCAACCACTCTTATTAGGTAATAATTTTCTATTGACAATGGCCATGAGGATAAAAACCTCCTTATCAATGAGAGTTGGTGGTGATGGATCCCCAATAGGTAAATCATCTCACTAAATGTTTGTATAAGTCTCAATAAGGCATATATTAACCTTAACTTGAAATATGGGGATACCCTAATAATTTCAAAAGTCATCAAGAACCACTTGTTATTGTGTCGGTGGTGTTTAGAATAGTCATCGTCTGTGCATGGACAACTTGAGGATACACCAGGTGTTCTCAAGTGTAATAGTAGCCTCCCTAATAGGCAAGTGAAATGTGGATGTCTCTTTATGACAGAGCTCAAATAACATGCTCAAATAAGGCCAATCAACTCAGATGACTGGAATTCATGCGACATCATGAAGATCTAGCATCTACAAAAAACCAACCATGTCCTCGATCCATATTTGTAGGGTTTATAGATAGTGTGACTATCATTATCGACACTTAAGGACAACCAATCACTCTTGAAATTAAATAAAAGTTGGCATAATCTTAATTATGTGTAGATACATGAGCCTATGCCTAGCCTACTTAGCCTACTTGACCCTCTTCTAGAGGTTGGGACCCCTTTAGGGTCTCAAACTAGCTATTTTTGGCTTCTAAGGTGAAGTTGTTATTTCCTAAAGGGAAAAGCCATTGTTTAGGTGATATTTCACATTTTTAGGTGATATCACCATTTTCATTTTCATGAAAATGTTGACTTTGCCTACAAATAGGTGAAATCATCACCTACTTTTGGTGTTATCACGATTTACAAGAACAATGGTTTCATATAAAGTCATCATTTGCCCTAAAATGCAATGTCTTCATAAATTTTTGACCTAAATCAAGTAATAAATGCTAAAAAATTGACATTAATGATAAATTTAAAGTTACTTACTAGTGGCTCATCATTTGGTGGCCACATGTGCTACCTCACCCACTCTGAAATGTGATGTTGAGCTCCTCTGCAGGCCATTTTTCTCATCTCAATACTCAATAACCCAGAGTTTAAAATATCAATAGGCTAGGGTGAAAATTAAATGTTTTTCACCTAGGGGTGAATATATATCCAAAAAAAGGAACTTTTACCCCTTTAGGTTCTATAGTTCATTCCACGTACTGTAGAAAGTATATTTTTCACATCTGTGGTCCATTTTGCATGCCATTTGATCGCACATGCCTTATTTTTTGGTCATATGGTATCAAGACTATCTTTTTATCCCTCTCTTAAGACCTGTTTCACAACACAATTTTCAACCTATATTCCATGTTTGTTTGAATGTGCATCTTTAGAAATGTGTTGTTATCCTTTGTCAGTGATTTAACACTTTTGGGAATATTGAAGTATTGTTCCTAATTTAGTTAAGGGTTTGGAATAGCAAATCAATAAATAAATATGAAATAATTAAATTACTACTTTGTATAATTTTAACTATAATTTGATTCTTTCTAAAAATAGTAATAAGTGAGAGAAAATAAGACTTAGCTAGAAACTGACTGAGACGACTGAGATAGAGTATGGAATTCACTGTGCAGGACTAGGACACTATCATAAATCAGGTTTTGGGATTAATTTTGTGATTGTATAAGAGCATTGAAATAGGACACCCTTAGGTCCAATGTTATATTCCTCTTCTACTGCTATTGTTTAGGAGACCTAAGCTTTCTGGGTTTATTCGCTATCTGTTTAAGCCTACTTATGAAATTTTGACTGTTGGATGTCCGCAGAACTCGTTGTAGAGTTGATTTAATCTTCAAACCTTAGGTTCCATTGTGCTTTGATAAACTTTGAGGAAAAAGGGAGGTTAGTGTCTGTAAAATTCACTGAATGTGTATCTACACCCTTTGTGTGGGCACGTTGCCTACATACCAATACTTTAAAGAGGGATCAAGCCATATGTAGTTCTCTCATTTGATGTGCTTTGTATAATTTTGTGTATGAAGATTCAAAATGCTAAACTAGGTGTGCTTGACATGGCTAGGGACTAATGTAAAGATTTGAATAAACTTGTAATTATATTGGTTGGCTATATGCAGAGAATAGAGAACATTGCCTTAGTGGTTTTGCTTATATTCTTGTTTGCTTTGAAATAATTTCCAACCCCTTCTAAATGAACTTTGAAAGGGATTTTATAGAGATATGTTGGTCATGGGTCAAATGTATTCACATTAGGCTGACAAGAAGAGGAATAGGAACTAGAAAGAACTAATTGTTGGAGGTAAAAATGAATTTGGATAGGAGCACCAAAAATAGACACCCTAGGGTCTAGCATTATAGTCTAAGTTCAACACTATAGTCCTGAAGGAATGAGACCTAGGGGGATGGATTTGTCATGGGAAAAGCTACCTGGAAGAGGTAGAAATACTATCTGGAAGGCTATGGATGACTGGGAATCAATGAAAAGGTACGTAGGAGGGTCATGAGAGCAAACAAGAGGGACTTATGGTTTGGGTATCATTAACCAAACTCAAGTTACCAATTTTCATGTTTTATATGACTTCATTTCCCCCCCCCTTAATCTAGTGATGCAACAAAGCAAAATACTAGGATAAAGGAAAAATAGAAAGCGTACATGAACTTACCTATAAGGGTGAAGTTCAAGAAGTTGTGTGATGTTGGGTGTGCATAGAGAGAGCACACTATGAAGTGGAAATCTATTATGATGCTGAGTAATAGTGGATTATGTTGTACCAAGAGTAATATCGTGAATGGAGTCGAGTGCTCAATTCCCTAAAAGTGGCTCAAGAATGCAAAGGCTGGCCCTTTGGCTCCATGATCACCCATGAAGTGAATCTATGTGATCATGCATGTGGTAATTGATATTTTTACTATGTGTCCAATCCCTATAAGTAGGTGGCTTAAGAATACAAATGCTAGCTAGTCGTTTGGCTCCATCATTGCCTCATGAAGTGAAGTTATGAAATGATACCGGTATGAAAAGTCTGTCATATGAGATGGCTCCTAAAGCCCATGAATGTACTATAATCTGATAATGTTGGTATGGATAGCCAAATGTATGCTAGAAATTAGGACACTCTTGGCCACTTTGAAAGGTGGAGATTAGGCTTGTATGAAAGCCACTTTGAAATTGGGCACTAAGCTTATATGAAATCCATTTTGAAATGTGAAGGTTAGGCTTATATGAAAGCCACTCTAAAATTATTCCAACCCCCTGTAGATGGAATAAGGCATGCAACTGATGAGAATGCCTGGGTATGTATTGAACTTGAAAATAAAAGAAGACAAATGTGTCACACACATTGCCTCCAATCACTAGTGTTTGAAACATGGATTCTGATCTGGAAGTTATACCAACCGCCCTATATGAAACTAGAAGTAAGAGCCATCATGTTGCACATGATTCCCCTTATATCTAGATTCTAGAGAAAAAAATTACTAAAAGTGTTGTATCTGAAATGGTTTGAATATGCAAAACTATAGTTGAACCTACTTTTCTGTCTATTTTTGTAAAAAAAATATTTATTTGTTGTTTGGATAAGAGCACTGAAAATGGACACCCTACTGTTCATCATTGTAGTCCAATCTCGGTGTTATTGTCTTGGGCTAATTTTGATGATTGTTCTATAATTTTAACTATCTGCTTGGTTTGTTCTACCTAGTTTCAAGTCTGGTTGTTATTTTGGGTGTTCTAAATGTTGATTTTTTTATCGTTAGGAGCTCTGATCTCTATGACAAAACCCCTATTTGTTTCCCCCTCTTTTGAGAGTAGGAATGAAGACCCTATAATGACTACCCTCAGAAGAAAGAGCCCTACAAGTGTGTTATGTTGCAAAGATACATTATATAACAATGATAATCGACAAGATATCTCAAGATATAACATGGTTTGTAATGAGAGATTGTTAGATCAACAGGGGTATGCCTAGATAGATATAATAATGTAATAACATGTGCAATATAATGAATTGGAACTAGAGGTCTAGTTATTTTTTAGTTGTTATGGAGGGATGGATTATGATGTCCATGACATCTAAGAAAGAAAGATAATGCATAATATGGATCATGGCATTGCAAATGATTTGAGAAGTAAACAAGTAATAAGCACATAAGGTAAGAAGCAAGAAACATACAAGAATGGCCAAGGGGCCAAGCAAATAAGGGACATGTCACTCAAACTAGAAAAGCAAGCATACAAGACATATTCAAATGCCACATACACATACAAGTAAAGCAAGCAAGGTTGGCACAAGGGCCACAAGGACATAGAAGAGTACAAGCAAAGGACATTGGCAAATATCCGAAGGCACATACAAGAGACAAAATAGGAACTGAGAAATGCAATCACATCTAGCTACATAAAGCATGAAAGGAAAACATGTAATATACTGAAAATATAATCGCATCTAAATAATCAAAGCAAGAATTGAAAGTATGCAAAACATGGAGTACAAAACTAAGTATATGCTACGAAATACACAAGTGTTATATACTAGTGAATGTTGATAGAGTAGTATGTGTAAGTTAGTAAGTAATGTACATCAACATGATAACTAGAGTATGTGGTGTAGGAATGGCATAACCTAGATGGTGTAGTCATGTAGAAAATGCCCTCAGTAGAAAAATATATCGATGTGTGTCTTAAATGTAGAATTAGGATGCCCCTCAATGGGTAGAGTGAAGCAATCAAGGATCTGGAAGTCACTGCACACACTCAAAGAAGATCAAGAGAAGCATGGTAATGTAGATAAATCTACAAACAATAGCATAGTTTGGTAAATATAAGTCTAGCATAAAGTAGAAATGCAAAGCATGGATAATGCATACAATCAAAATGTTTTTTGAATTATTTGAATGTTTTTGGAATTTTTTGGAATATTTGAATGTTTTTAAATTTTGAGTTATTTGAATGTTTTTCGTATTTTAATTTAAGCTATGTGTAATCAATCATAAGAAGACTATGTACAAGAAATTGAAAAGAAGTTATGTACAAGTAAGTTGGGAAGGGATGATACTAACCGATGAGTCTCATGGGAAACTTCCTATCATGGCATCTTGTATCAAGAAAAGGGATTGTGCGTGATCGTGAAGCACAATGGAAGGGTTGAGACTGTGGCTTTGAAAGTTGTATATGTTGTAAATGCTCTGAAATCTCTAAAGTAGAAACTGACTGTGGGGTCCCCCTATAACTCTGAGAAGTAGATGTAATTGTAGGGCTCTTAGGGACCCAACTAGGAGTAGGAGAAGCTCTATAAACATGTGCTATGTGAGTGAATGCATGAGACCTCAATGATACTACCTGGGTATGAAGACTGTAGCTGGAAGCTATCTAGAATCTTGAAACTGTGGTTGCTTTAAAAGAGATCTCTATAGAAGTGTATGAGCTCTCTATGTTGCTGATGGAGGCCTCAAATATGTCTGAATCTAAACTAGAGGAAGAACTGTAACTGGTGGAGAAATTAAAACTGGTGGAGAAACTAAAACTAGTGGAGAAACTCAAACTGGTGACTACAAAGTAGTTGATGACTCTAAAGTGGGGAGTGGTAATTCATATAAAACTCCACCAACTATAACAACCTGATTAGCGTGAATGAATTTCATACATCTATGAACTATAGAAGGTACTGCTTGAAGTTTTTGAATCCATAGTCGACCAAGTAACATATTAAAAACTCTTGCATTGAGAACAATAGTAAATGGTATAGCCACGTGTGTTGGACCAACTTGTAGAGGAATTACAATCTCACATAATGAACTCTGTATGTGCCCACTGAATTTGTTGATAACTGTGTCCATTGACGTAATATCTTGTTCTGAATATCCCAAATGCTACAATAATGTCATATTGCACATGTTCACACTAGATCCATTATCTACAAGAACACTATGAATAGGATGATTATGAATGTAAGCTCTAATAAAGAGTACATGATAATCTGAATCATCCTCAACTATCTCCTGCTCTGAGAAGGAGATGGAAGGTCTACTTGGAACTCTAGAATTATAGACACCAATCTTATTGCTCAAAGGGTGTAACTCAACTAAAGGTGCCCTATATGTATATGGTGGGGGATGTGCATAATATGCATCGTGAACACCTAATGTATCCCCTATCTCTTATTTAGAATACTATGGAAAAGGATTTGAGAAGATTTTCAAAGCTTTATCTTGTGTTTGCTTTTCCCGAGGAGGCTTAACTAAAGTGTCAAGATCAATAACATTACCATCTATCAAGTCCTATATCTTGTGTCTCAAATTGATGCATTTGGTTATTATATGTCCTAGTGCCCTATGAAACTAGCAAAATGCATGATGATCATATTCCTATGGTAGAGGATTTTTTAGATTGACTTCCCAAATAGGAGGGAGAGATATGATATTACATTCCAAAAGTTGTTATAAAACTCTAGCTAGAAGAACTGGTAGATTGGTAAAAGTTCATCGAGGAGGTGTTGATAAAACCACACATTGAGGGGGCTCTAAATTTGCATTGACTGTAGGTTGATTTTGATTCATTCTATCATTAAACTTGACTTTATATGGGACTTTGTTATTACTCTTGTTTTTTGTTTCTAATATACTTGTGTACTTGAGTTTGCCTATTGAAATAAGTTTGACTTATCTTTCCTTTAGTGTATGACATAACTTACTGAAGGAAAATAACTTTTTGAACATTATTGACTTGTGCAAAGCTGGTAAAAAAATTTATTTGAATAGATCTTATAACTTTTGATTGGCCATGGGGATAGTCATCTTAGCCAAGATAGTCTTATATCAAAAAATATAATCTGTGAGATGCTCATCTGACCTTTGTTTCTATTGTTCAACTTGGGCATATGAAACCTTATCACCAATGTTGATGCTAAAATGAGATATGAACATGTCAGCTAAAGGATTGAATACATTAATTGACTGATTCGATAGACTATAAGACCATTGTAGAGCATAATCCTTTAGACTCCATGGAAATAACTTGGTAAGTAGCAAGTCATTTGACACATAGTCCAAGCATGTTGCATGAAAAGCTCTCAAATGTGTCTCTGGATCACCCTTGCCATCATATAGAGTAGGCTTGGGTTGAACAAAACCTTATGGTAAGGGTGTAGAAGCAATGTGATGTATTAATGGTATATACAGTAGAGCAAAAGAATATAAAACCTACGTAGGTCTAGAAGTACCTTAATCAAGATGTAGCACCTTGGATTGAAGATATCTTATCTCTTGCACAAGGGTTGACACATCATGAGATAAAGATCTACTAGTTGTAGCTAGTGGCATAGAGGCAGGTTGGGCTGCTATAGGGGTTGTTAAGACATAATTGCCCCCATAGTGTCATGTGCAATTGGTTGCTTTATGGTTTACGAAGATTGACCATTGTTCACTTTGTGTTGTTCCTCTTGAAATATTTTAAGCATGTCATCTTGCATGTCAGGTTGTTTAATTAAAAGTTCTTGAAGTTCCCCTTTATCAGTTTCATCAAAACTAGTGTATTGGGCCATTATTAAGGTAGGAAAACAAATTGAAAATTGATTAAATTTTTTGTAATAATTTGTAATAAGTAAGGTGCTATATAAAGAAAGTACGAAAAATAAGAAATGTAAAGTCCTAAAAACAACAAACTCGAAAGTGCATAAAAAGGATACGAAGCTCACAAACATGTAAGGTCATACCTCAAGAAGCAAATAGAAGCTAGTATATGCAACTAGGGTTTCAAATGAAATTATTTTTAAAATTACTATGGAATTTTAAATTTTGATGCTAATTTTTTATTTTATCATGCAAGTAAAAAATTAGAAAAATAAATGAAAAATACTGGGAAAATATCAGGACCTAGTATGGGCAACTAAGGTTTGAAAGAAAAATTATTTTAAAATTACTAAGAAATTTTAAAATTTAATGCTAATTTTTTTATTTTATTGTGTAGGTAAAAAATTTGAAAAAATAGAAAAAAATACTGAGAAAATATCAGGACCTAGTATGGGCAAATAGGATTTGAAAGAAAATTACTTTAAAATTACTACAAAAATTTAAAATTTTTTGCTAATTTTTTATTTTATTATGTAGGTAAAAAAAATTTAAAAATATAGGAAAAATCAGTAAGAAATTTACCCTAGGGTTTTTGTGAGCAAATAAAGTAAGTCAGGTTCACCAAATGATTTAACACTTTTTGGAATATTGGAGTATTATTCCTAATTTAGTTAGGAGTCTGGAATAGGAAATCAATAAATAAATATGCAATAATTAAACTACTACTTTGTATAATTCTAATTATAATTTGATTCTTTCTAAAAATAGTAATAAGGGAGAGAAAACAAGACTTAGCTGGAAATTGACTGAGATGACTGAGACAGAATCTAGAATTCACTATACAGGACTGGGACACTGTCAAAAATCAGGTTTTGGCCTTCATTTTATGATTGGACATGAGTGATAAAATAAGACACCATGGGGTTTGGTGTTATAGTACTTTTTTATCATTATCGTCAAAGAGACCTGAGCTTTTTGGGTTTTATTCACTGTCTGTTTGAGTCTGCCTGTGAAATTTCAACTATTAGATGTCTCTGAAACTCCCTATAAAGTTGATTTAGTCTTCAAACCTTAGGCTCCATTGTGCTTTGAAAAAATTTGAGGAAGAGGGGGGGGGATTAGTGTGTGTAAGATGCATTGAACGTGTATCCACACCCCTTGTGTGGGTATGCTACCTACATACCAATACTCTGAAGAGGGATCAAGCTATATGTAGTTCTTTCACTTTATGTGCTTTGAGTAAGTATGTGTATAAAAATTCAAAATGCTAAACTAGATGTGCTTCAGGTGGCTAGGGACCAGTGTAAGGATTTGAATAAGCTTGTAATTGTATTGGCTAGCTGTATGCAAAGGATAAGGAAGATTATGTTAGTGGTTTTTCTTGTATTCTTGCTTGATTTGTAATAATTGTCAACCACTTCTAGATGAACTTTGAATGGGCTTTTATAGAGATCTGTTGGTCATGGGTTGAATGTATTCACGTTAGGCTTACAAGAAGAGGAATAGGAACCGAAAGGAACTAACCGTTGGAGGTATAAATACATTTGGACAGGAGCACCATAAATGGATACCCTAGGGTCTGATGCTATAGCCCTGAAGGAATGGGACCTAGGGGGATGGATTTGTCATGGGAAAAGCTACCTAAAGGAGGTAGAAACACTGTTTGGAAGGCTACGAATGATTGAGAATCAGTGAAAAGGTGCCTAGGAGGGTCATGATAGCAAGCAAGAGGGACCTATGGGTTGGGTGTCATTAGAGACACTCAAGTTACCAATTTTCACATTTTATATGACTACAGTCAGCTCATCGTAAATCTATTTTATAGATTTTTTTGCATAAACTACCCTTGCTAATTTACCCCATTACAATAAATTATTTTTTGATTGATCAACAATCTATTATACCTTTCTAGGGCAAACTCATTTTAAATCACATGATTTAAACATGCGAATTATTATAGCTACCTTTGGGCAAATCATTCTATTTTTTACCAATTTAATGATTATAATTGCCTATGGATAAATAATTATTTTTACATCTCAAGGTAATGATTATAACCACCTTTATGCAAATCATTATTTTTCCCAGTCTACTTTCCCTACTAAGGCAAATGCCTGTGCCACTAATTATAATCAACTTTAGGTAAATTAGTGTATCATATTTTATTACTGATTATAACTACCTTTGGGAAAATCAATATTCATCCCACTGCCCTATAGGGGTAAAAGCCTGTTCCATTGCTTATAACTATCTTTGGGCGAACTAGTATCATTCACTTCTTTTTTTATTATAACCATCTTTGGGAAAATTAGTGATTCCATCGTGATTACTATTTATACCACCTTTGGGAAATTAAGTAATTCAACCCCTGTTACCATTAGATCATGTCATTTCTTTCATTTTGAGGGAACATTTGACAACTCTATTCTATCACTCACTCCCTCGATGGGGCATCCAGGGCTTATCGACTGCCCTTTGGGGAGTGAACTATTTAGATTAATGACTTTTGCATTCTTTGAAAAGATGTTATTGTGCATGTGTCTTGTAATGCCTCCTCAAATAAGGGCAAATTGTAGACACTCAAATTCGGTCACTTTCATGTCTAAAATGGGATTTAGTTCAATTTATAGAAAATGCCATAATTTAAGCATATAAATAACCTAAATTATCTAAATTCATATGCGTAAATGATTTAATTGCCTAAAAACATGATGAAATTATTTTATTTGGCGTATTATCCTATATGCACCAATAATCTAGTTCAATTTCAACCTTAGTCAAATTATGACCTAGTAGTTTGACACTTTTGGTCTGTCGAGCTATTAATTCATAACATTTAAAACAATTGCCAAAATCCAAAAAACACTAAGCAAGATTAATTACATTGTAAATCTTAAATAACTTGCCTAAATAAAAATTCCAAATCAAATTATTGAATTTCATTTATCAAAAAAAGAATTTTTAGCCAAATATGAAATCAAAGGTCAAAAGAGCTAATTTAGTGATTTATAATTCCTAAATATTCCAAAAATTACAAATCGGAACCTCACAAATATCTAAAGTGAGTTGTCATTCGTCGTAAATATTTAAAACTGAGATGTCAAGATTTCATGAGTGTTTTGCCCCATCCCAGGGTTAGCCTGACTTAACCTAAGTTATTTTAGACTCAATCAAAGTTAGAATTTAACCTAACCTCCCTACGGTTAGAGTTAGATCTTAGATATATAATACAATTTCCCACACCATATGCCGACAAGCTTTTGTGTGTAAGGTTATTTTATTGGAATACCTTCAAGAAGCCATTGAGAGTAGTGTTATATTGCCCATTTTATGCTAAGCTTCACACCAAGCCACAAGTAACTATTGGCAAAGTGCTACTTACATGGAGAAACATTTCTAGAAGTCTCTAATTGTCATAGTACGAGCATGAGCATACTTATGCCAATAAGTGGACATCAAATTTTACGAAGGAGGTAAATTAATTGTGTTATTTTTATATCTATTTTGTGATCTTGTTCATTATGTTATGCTCCCCATAGTTCTTAGACAAGAGTGTTTAGTTCTAGTTTTTTTTTTTGCTTGATTTTTATCATTTGGATTAAAAATGAACTAATCATCATTTGCATGCTCTTCAAACTTCTAAGATACAAATATTATGCAGTCCTAGCTTTGACATGGTTGACTTTCATGGAGCTTAACTTGCTGAAAATAAGGATGGAGAAAAGGAAAAATTAGACCAATGAAAAATCTTGCTCTAATACCAATGTTAGGCTGAAAAATTTATTAACAGAATGACAATGAAAATATTTGGTACAAGCCAAAATTATCTTTACGATTCAAATCAAAATGGAGTAAAGTATTACAATAAATAAGCCAAGAAATCATCGATCACTTCACATTCCCAAATGACCCTTGTTATTCCTATATGAATGGAAATCAACTTATTAGAAAAAGACAAAAGCAACTAATGACACCTAAGAATAATAACAAATATATGTAGAATAATATTATAGCTTGATCTAGAACGCATAAGTCTATATGACATCGAATCCTTCATCTTTGGCATTTTTAATGAGATTCAACCACATCTGCAACACCCAGTAAACTAATCGCATTAGTCACAAAGATTATAGTCATGATTAAAATTAAGCATGAGCCCAATAATAAGCAACCCATACAAAACACACAAAACTATGCATGGGAAACTAGACACCCACTTTTTGTTAATTGGTGATCAGAAGAATAATTGCAAAAAAAACACACACATAATTGGTAGTAAATACGTGTACCTTAGGGGTATTTTTGGGATGATGAATGTCACCAAAAATGAGAATTCTACATTTCCCATTAATCACCATAGCCTTGTGATTGTAAGCAATTCTATATTTCACCATACCCATAATCAAAAGTAGAGCCACAACCCATATACTGCACCCCATTTGCTTCAACTCTAACACACTTTCAATACAACAATAAATATGTAAGGTCTCTCTGCACGTCCATAAGTATGCAATGTGTGTAGCTCATCCCTAATGGGGGAGTATGTTATGTGACTTTTTCTCTATAACAAAAATCTCAATGCCTAAATTCTTGATCAACTAACTATTCCCCTTAATGAAGGGAAATTTGAACGTAAAAACTATAATGATTTTTAATTAATATGTCTCAAGTTTCAGTCTCACTAGCTAAGGCAGACCTCTAAAAAAAATGTGGAAATAATATGTTCACAACAACCCCAATTATCTTGAAGAGTTGTTTTCCTAGTGGCCTTTGTGAAGGATATTGCACATTTTAGGGGCCTATCATCTCTACCATTCACACTTTTGCTTTTCCCATTCCATCTTACTTTTTATATCAAACTGTAAAAGGTTTTTTGTTGAACTATTTTTGCATCAAAACTTCATGGAAATTTATTCTATACATGTGGAGGGGTTGTCAATTGGTGGAAAGGATTTTCTCTCTTCCATTAAATGTGCCATCATCAACACCGTTCAAATTAATGACTTTTGCATTCTTTGAAAAGATGTTATTGTGCCTGTGTTTCGCTATGCCTCCTCATACAAGGGCAAACTGTAGACACTCAATTTTCATTGTTTTCATGCCTAAAATAGGATTTAGTTCAATTTATAGCAAACAACATAATTTAAGCATAGAAATCGCCTGAATTTCCCAAATTCATCTATGTAAATGATTTAATTGCCTAGAAACGTGACGAAGTTAAATTATTTCAAGTATTACCCTGTATGTACCAATAACCTAGTTTAGTTTTAACCTTAGTCAAATTACGACCTGGTAATTTGACACTTTTAACATGTTGAGCTATTAATTCATAACATTTACAATAATTGTCAAAAGTTAAAAAGCACTAAGCAAGATTAATTACATTGCAGATCTTAATTAACTTACCTAAACAAAAAAATTAAATCAAATTAGTGAATTTCATTTATCAAAAAAGGATTTTTTAGCCAAATATGAACTCGAAGGTCAAAGGAGCTATTAAAGTGATTTACTACTTCCTAAATATTTCAAAAATTATGAGTCACAACCTTACAAATATCTAAAGCTAGTTGTCATGCCTCGTGAATATTTGAAACTGAAGTGTCAAGATTTCATGAGTGTTTTTTACCTCTATTTGGCTGGATATATCTCTGAGTGTGCTTGAGTATTAACATTGTGTTCAGTCATTTTCCATAATGCTTTCACAAGTTTGATACCAACATCCCTGGTATAGACAAAGCACCATTCCTACAGGCGACAAGAAGTGTTGTATCTGGAGTGCAGAGGCAGAAGAGGGTTACGAGACAGTGTGTTTTCCTACAGCGCCTGTGGTAAGTTCATTTTTTATGTGTCTTCATTAAGCCTCCCTGTTGAGCTCCCTACAGTCTAGTCTTTCCAGCAGATAAAGTGTATGTATGTCCTCTTCTGATATAAAGTGTCAGTAAATGAGTAGATCAAACTTTTTTGGTGCATCACTGTATTAATCTAGGTTCTATTTTTAGTAATCCTTCTCTCTTTTCAACCCCCCCTCCACTATATATATTAGCAATAATACTAGAATAACTCAGAGATGCATCAAAGGGAGCTAGCCTTTATCTAGAGATTCTCCCCTCAGTTTTGCTAGACCCATAGGCAAGAGAGGAGTCTCCATTGTGCTACGTGGAAGACAAAAGCTCAGCCTTCTGTCAAGGGTGCAATCCATAGCATCAACAATCCACTCATCAATGTCATGGTTACAAGTACAATTGGCCCTTATTTCCTTAGTGATATTGATTGTTTAGGGCATTGCAAGGATGTTGATTTTCAGTTCCAGATCCTCAAAGATGCTATAGACGAGTTTGGGCCACAAAATGTGGTGCAAGTAGTGATATATGCAACCCATGTGTGCAAAGTTACAGGGAAGTTAATTGAGGCAGCCTATAGACATATTTGGTGGACTCCTTGTGTGCATGCCATGAATAATGCACTCAAGGACATGGGAAAAGTCATCTAGATCAAAGCAGTTGTTAGTGATGCTAGAGATGTGTAGATGTTTATTTGCAGCCACCACACTTCACATGCACTCTTCAGGACCTTTTCCAAGAAGGAATTCTTGAAACTTGTAGATACTAGGTACGCATCATACTTTATTCTCTTGGAGAGGATACCTGAGTTGCAAGAGGTATTGTAACTAATGGTTATGACAACAGAATGAAATTTTGGCCTGAGTCAAAGACAGAGCAGGGGAAGAGGGTGAAGTAGGTGGTGAAGAGTGATGTTTTTTGGGCTGATGCCAAATATATTGTCTCCATTAATCTAGTGTTCATAGTGATTAGATATGGGGATGCTAATGCACCTACCCTTGGAGAGGTGTATGAGTGCATGGATAATATGCTTGATCAAATGAAGGTGGTTGTACGAGAGAAGGACCCCACATTGCAATTCTACACACAACATATTCAGTCGATCATTCATCACAGATGGGAGAAGCTCAACACTCCCTTGCACATAGTTGCCTTTGCATTGAATCCGAAGTGGTATGTGCAAAGGCTTGGGAGACTTACACCTATACAAGATGCTGAGGTGAAGGCAGGGCCATTTAGAAAATGTACGATTCTACATAAACCAACATCATTCGTACTAAGTGGACAAAATTTGCCACTCTTTGGGGATATTCACAGGAGGTCAAAATAGATAGGGAGACAATGGCATAGGAAGAACGAATTTTGTGGTGGACTTTGCATGGGCCTACTTCTTTGCCTATTGATCTAGCCATTTGTTTGTTGTCCTAAGTTTCTAGTTCTTCTACGGTTGAGAGGAACTGGTCTACTTATAGCTTCATCCACTTTGTTAAGAGAAACATGCTTACCTCTAGTAGGGTAGAGAAACTTGTGGTTGTACATAGTGCCTTGCATCTCATTAACTGCAACACTTACGTACAAGGAGGGTCCAACAGCCAAATGGGATTTGAGCCAGAGGAGCCAACACAGATTGATGATGATGCTACACAGACAAGGCTGGTTGGTATTGGTTTGGAGGAGCTTGAGCATGTGGAGTCTAGAAGTTCTAGTGATGAGGAGTTTGGCAAGAACTTTGGGGATGATTAGCCATTGACTCATTAGTATTTAGTATATAGTATTTCATTATTTTGTTTTTGAACATTGTTGATACTTGATTGCAATCATGAATCATCATTACGAAATTTTGAAAATTCTGAATTCGATATTTTGATTTTGATTTTCAATGTTCAATGTTCATTGGTTCAATGTTTCAAACTTGAAAGTTGAAACTTCATTTTTAAAAAGTTAAAAGTTAAATGTTAAATTGTGGACGTTCAATGCAATCTACTTATTTCTTATACATCTTTTTATAACTAATTTTTCAAGTACTATATGTATTTGCACCGCTCCCCCGCCGCCGTCCCCCCGCCGTCCCCAAACTTAGGCCCCTCATCCCCCAGTCCCGGAAACCTGTCCCCACATTAGGAAACACCGTGGAACTATGATATAAAGGGGTTGACGACCACATATGCTATATGCTATATATGGGTCAAGGAATCGAAACCGTCTAGCCTAGCCTACCATCTTAAAGTAAAGGTGGGTAGGTGGGTAGATAGGCTAAAGGTTGAGGATCACCATATGAATGCTCGACTAGGACTTGACCCATATGCACTAGTTTTCATGTGTATATGCAGTCCATAACATTAAGATCCTTCCCATGTCTTGGAGATTTGCTTTTTCACACTCATTTTTAACTTGCTTGGTTGCCTTGTTTATAAACATTTTTCTATTTGTACTTGTGTTTGTTGTTTGCCATTGAGATTTGCTTGTTTACATTTTAGCTTGCAAATTTAATTTGGGGTCAAGCCGTACTTTGTCTATTCATCAAACTAAAGCCTTAAAAGTTTTGAATCATATTTGTTTCCAGTTCAACTTTATCTTTTCTTCTTACAATGTTTGTCATTTTACATGCACATTTTTTATATGATGTATGTAAATTATTATTAACATCTAGACTACTCCTTATCTATTTAGGAACTTTACTTCCCTACGAAGAACCTCTTACTCAGATTGGAAATTTCCCTGCAAGAAAAAGATGAAAATTTATCAAAATAGGAAAAAGAAAAATGGATAAAATTTCTTTGAAAGCTACTGAAATTTGATATAATTTTTGTCCTATAAACAATCTTATGAAGGCTTTTCATCTGCAGGCAATAAATGCTATGGAATTATGCATGGAGGCACTAGAGGATATTCAGAAGCGCTTCTACAATGATTTTCCTGCACATCCCAAGGAATCAATCTATGGATTTGCTACACCCTCAACAATGAAACCAACACAATGGAGTTGTATGTTATTTACTCAAACATTCTCCTCTAAAGTTTGATGAATGGATATCACATGGCTCGCATCTTTAACATTGCATGACGACTGTTGCACCATTGGCAATATTTGTCCTCCTAAAATATAAATACGAACAAGAAAGCACATCTCAAAATAAACATTCTTTATCAGACATCCATCTAAACCAATTATAAAAATAATGATAAAAGATGCTTCCTGTGTTTCAATATATGATATATTATTACATTGTAGTACTCTGTCTCTAACTATCTCCAAACTGAAAAGCTATATTTAATTATTTTATATAATCCTCGATAGTAAAACCATGCAGCTAGCAACTCCCGTGCTTGTGATCAGTTCTGATGTTACCTGTTGGTGAATCATGTCAGTCAGTTTGGGAATACCATGTTCTTCAAATAGCTAAAATGCTTTGTTGGAAGTGCCATTGAATCCATTTTCCAGAATATTTCTTTATGAGAACTAGCTGGCATTACATGTCAACAATAAGAGATTTGAATTGGAAAGCTATCCTTCAAAAAATATACACAAATCATATACTGAAATAGACACATCACTGTATGAAAGTTCAATGAAATTTAGCTTATTTTTACAACAAAGAACTATAGGAAACAAATTTCGTCATATGCACACAAGAAATTATCTGCAATGAATATTTTTACGTTATCATATGTAGTTTTGGTCCTACGTTGGGGGTGATTTTTAGTGTGATGACCTTATGGTCCATGCCACTCACACATTAACCTTATTGACTTTGATTCAGATGGTCTAATTCAAAGTGACCCCACTCCTTGTATCTTCTGCAAGGATTATTCTTCTTGACTGGTATCAAATCCCCATCTTTCCTAAGATTATTGTCCCTATTGCCTTTATAGCACTGCATGTTGAACGATATTTTATGAGTCATATTAAAATTGAAGCCTTGTAATTTTTTTGAAGCATACATTGAGATTTTCATGTAACAACCTTGAGCCTTACGACATTATACTTTTAAATATGTTATATTTGATATTCAAGCTGCTAAATAACACTTACTATAATGCACAAATGGCCAACCCAACATTTGGAAAAATGAAATATAAGCCAATGCGATGATGATTGTTGGAATCCTGAATGAAGCTAGAACCCTCATAAAACATAAGGCATAGTTACCAGGGTCTAGGTACAGGATATGCAGTATTTTTTTAAAAAAAAGGGTATGCGGGTATGCCAAAATGCCAAAATACCAAAATTACAGGATTCTTAAATTTTTAAACATTAAAATTATTACAAGATTGATAAATGAAAATTCAAAATTTTAATAGACATATGACAATACAATTATAAATATGCCAAGGCGGAAGAAATTGAAATAATGTTTATTTGAAGACTGCAATGTCAACACAGAAGAGAGTACATATTGATATGCCAAGAAATTGGCGTTCAGGTTACACATTTTCTTCTCAGCTTTTTCTTACTCTATCATAGCTTCCAATGTTTGTTCTCTGTCACTTGCACAAGCTTCTTCTCCTTTCACTGTTGTTTTCATTAAATGAGTCTTCACCCTTGTGTGCATGCCACTAATGTTTTGCAGAGGGCTTGCAAACGATTTTTGTAGTCGCCCTGGATCCCCTGGGTCTCAGAACTTGGGTACAGTACTTTCATAGGGGGCATAGTGGGTCTTTGACTCTAGCTTTTTTAAAAGAAGCTTCTAAACTGACTGGAGGCCCCAATTTAAAAACAAAAAGCTTTAAAAGGGATTTCAGGACCCAAAATAAATATATAAAATAAAAAACGCTTTTGCAAATTCTTGGTGAGAGGACTGGGTTTAAATCAGAATTACCAGGAGACAGATCCTCAGGTACCTGAGATATATCTCCGGCACAAGAGATTTGTACTGAGATGTCGCCTGTTATCAGGAGACTTCATTCTGAGTCTCATTGCGTCTCCTATGCAGTCTCCTATTAAAAAATGGAAAATAAGGTGCACAACATGATTAAAAATAGGCCAACGTGGCCCCTACAAATACTACCTAACCCTAATTGACTAAGCCCCATGCCCTAATCTCATTACGTGCTTTAAAATTTTAATTCTTTTATGCATTCTTTGTCTTTTTAAAGTTGTTTATGTACAGCATATTATTTTTTTTTTTTTCCCAAATCTTACATGTATATTTAAATTTTATTTTTTATTTCGGATCCTTTTTAAAGTAATTTTAACGTTTTGGGCCTGATATTTCTCGCCAACATTATTACAATTTTGATGAACTTAAATGTAAGGTTAATGTTCTTCACATGCTTATTATGCCAAAATTTTCCCTCTATTGAGGCACTTCAGTGTCTCACTACACTATTGCCCTCTCATAGTCACAAGGTTCGGCGATTTTTTTGATAAAATTTGAAATTCGCCGATTTGTATTCCGGCATATAAAATTTGCCAAAGTTCACCTTTTTTTTTGGGTTTGCTCTTTTTCGCGTCCGTATCTATGGCGGACCTTGACTTCTGCAAACACCTTCTCGATTTCCTAATTTTTCTGTTTTGCTGTTGCTGGCGTTTATACCCAAAATCCCTATTCTTCTTCGCAATTATAATTTAATACCCAAATTTCAAATTCGTTTTCGCTTTCAACAACTGTGCAAAGCAAGACATCTTTGCTTGCGTTGCAGATAGAGATTTAAAATTTGTGGTTTGCCTTTTGTGTTTTTTTTCCAAGTGCCACGCGAACCTTCAAGCATATTTTTGTCTGTCTTTATCTGTGTGTCTATGTAGATTTCGATTATGAAAAGGTTTTTTAATGTCTTAATCCATAAATTAGATTTTAGACTTTGACAATTTTCATTATGTTTTTTTTGTTTTTATTTTATTTTTTAATTAATAATTTTATATTTATTAATACTTTATATTTATTAATATTTATTTTTATTTTATTTTTTACTCAACAAATTTTATTTTTATTAATACTTTATATTTATTAATAATGTTATATTTATTAATACTTTATTTATTTATTGGTGGAATTTAATGGTGATTTTTTTTTAACTTTATCCATTGGCTAACTTGCACTGATCTACCTATGTCAATACGTCAATTGCAACTGTAGCTTAACCTCCTATACTATGTGTCCTATGACACTACCTAACATCAAGATGAACATCATCTTGGGAATACCCATCTCTACATGTACTGCAGTATGAGCATCACCATGGGAATACTCAACCACATTGATCCTTGTCTCAATGAAAATTTTGTATGTTATGTATAGTGCATCTTACTTGATGCCCAACAACTCTGACCACTTTGCAAACACTCTTGTGCCAACAAACCCTATCAATGTACAATCCCCTGAAGACCAATCAAAATCCAAAACAATCTTTTTCCCACAACAAAAATGCTACCAAATAATTGGTCCGCTCCGCATCAATAACATCAATAAAGAAAAAACACTATCATCTAGCAAAATTTTGGCACAAAAACAAAATCAAAATTGACACTAAACCATCATTCCCCATCGTTGAGCTCATAGCCAACTCAAGATGGGTCTCTATAAGGCTTTGTCAACCAACACAATCCCGAAGGACCTGTAGACCCCAAAGTGCAACTTGTTTGTCTTTCACAGTGCTGGTGGCATGAATGTACATTGTTAAATTCATGGTGTTTGTAGACTGTCAATTATGAAAACATGTATTGCTATAGCTGACGTTGTTTTGTTAGTATTTTGTCAGCATTTAGTTAGTGATATAGCAAGACCCTTAGTTATGTCATTTGTGACAGTTGGGTTAATCGACAACCATTGGGTCTTGTCCGTTATTTAGTATATTGTATGTCAGGGTATGAGTGCTTGTATCAAGTTCTCCCTGTATTGTATGAATTGTATCAACACTTATCTTTTATGAATACAATACTGCTAATATTTGGAAACTCTGATCTCCCGTGGTATGTTATGCAATTATTATCTTGTGAATATTGATATTGATAAGTCTAGTATAGACCTTAATCGCACTACATTTTTGTGTTGTTGCCTTAAATAATGCTAGGTCAAGCTAAAATCGGTTTAAAGAGAAGAGAAGCGTGATGGGAACCTCATATAATAGTTATATACCGAACAAAACTATGAAACACAACAACAAAATATATTACAAAGGCACAAAGAGTAGAAGAAGAAGACCGACATATACAAGCAATAGTTCATGATATTGACTCTGAACAAAGGTGGGAGAGAGACACACAATCAGGGAGGGTGTAATGTCCCTTTCTGGACCAATTTAAATAAATTTGGAAATCGCAGCAAACCCTAAATGAAAATTCCAAAATTTTGAAAATAGCTATTTATGTACTAAAAATGAATTTCCAACATTCAATAAACCCTCGTAAATAGCAGAATAAAAATAATAATTTATTTGAGTCCCTAAGTCTGATTTTTTCAATAAAATCAGGTCTGAAAACTATTATAAAATATTACCAAATTAATGATGGAAGAAACTGAATATTTTGTTCATCACACAATGCAAAACTGATGTCTGACCTACCCCAAACAAATCACCACACTCCAAGTGTTTGGAAAATGACTGCGTTGACTTTAAAAGGTTGATCCCTTGCTTTAATCACCCTTCAACGTCCTCCAAACCTTGCATCCGGCCTCTAAGGCCACCCAAACAAGGTCACTGCCCTTCCAAATCTGTCCAAGGTGATTCGCTGCACCCCCAACTGCCCTAACAGGTTTGCCACCATCTACAAGTGAACCAAATGGCTGAAGATGAAATTTCAGTGCAAGTGTGACCTTTGAATGAGGCCCCATTTGAGTATTCGAGGGGGTTCCGTCCCCAAATACTAAATCTAGTGAGGGTTTCTGTCCTCACAAGCTGCGTTGCAAGTGATTGTGCTCAGCAATTAGAAATTAATTCAAAGATAATAGATAGATCCCAAAATTAGATCTCCCTATCTCCCTTTATACCCCTTTTCCCTCCAATTCCTCCTCCAAGGTGGGCACTCCAAAAGGAAGGGAAAAACAATTATTCAAAAAGCAACTCAATAATAGAATTTAACTAAGCGCTGACTTACATCAATTAAAAAGTCCCCCTCTTTATTATAACTCAATTTAGAAAGAAGTTGCTGACATAAGTCACTTTTGACAACTCAAACATATTATTATTTTTACTTAAAGCATTTAAAAATAATTTTTTATTTTAATAATAATATTATGTTAATCTAAAAAAAAGGGACATTACAAAGGGGACCGAGAAGTTAAATGGTCCTCGATTGGTGGAACAACATCGAAGAAGACAAAGGCTACGAGAAGGAGCCATTTCTGAAATCCATCAAGCGAAGTGCGAATTGGAAGCTGAAGCAAAAGCCAAGTTCGAAGTGTGAGAAATCAAATGGTTCGACTGAAATTGGTGGACCCTGCCCCACTCACAATAAGGAGTGGGTAGAGATTGCCATAGCCCCTTCCAAACGAAGGAAGTGTGGACCTTTCTAAGTAGTTTCTATGTTGTTTGGATACGGGTATGTGGGTACGCCATTTTTCTAGAACCTTGATTTGGATACGTCGTGGGTACGTCTGGATATATATATATATATATATATATATATATATATATATATATATATATATATATATATAAACAATGCATATCACTCAAATTTTTAGTAAAACACTTGAAAATACATAGTGTTTGTTCATTCATGGCTTCAAAATGTTTACCAAATTCTTAGCAGTGTTGTCTTATGAAGAGGCAGGGGCTATTTTTAAAGAAAATTATAAATAATTAAAAAAGCATATAATAATAAATACAAAATTATAAAGAAAATTAAAAATTTAAAAAAAAAAAAAACAAATCATAAAATAACAATAATACAAGGTTAGATTCGGTTTGAGTTTGAATAAAAATCGAAAAAAAATCACCAATAAATTCGAAACTAAAAAACAAAAAAAATATTAAAATTATAAACAAACCATAAAAATTATTAAAATTATAAACAATCACAAAATATATTAAAATATAAAAACATTAAAAATATTAAAAATTAAAAAGACATACAAATTAAAATAAATATATATATATAAACGCATCAATTTGTTTTTAAAAATATAGAAAAAAATAAATAAATAAAACAATTTGTAAATTATTAAAAAATAAAAACATAGATTATATATATAATTTTATAAATAAATAAAAACGAAATGAAAAAATTTAAGAATACATAGAAAAAAGTTTAAAAGAAAAACATTAAAAAAAACTTATGAAAAAAAATACCCCTCCGTCGAAACTCTTCCCTGAAAGCTACAATTGATTGGTGTTATACACCTTCTTCCATACAATGCCTCAAATGGAGCCATTTTCAGAGCTAATTGGTATGAGTTATTATAGACAAACTCAACCAATGGAATATATTCTTCTTGTTTAGATTGTCGATCCATGCAATATATTCTTAGCTCTTCTAGAACCTAATTTACCCTCTCTATTTGACCATCTATTTTTGGATGGTATATTGTACTGAAGTTCAACTATGTGTCCACAATTGAATTAAGAGTCAACCAAAATCTAGAAGTCATTTTCGGGTCCCTATCTGAAATAATCTTTTCCAGAAATACATGCAATCTATATACTTCTTTCATGAATCTCTTCGCAAGCATAGGTGCATCATCTGATATATTATCAAGAATGAAGTGATCTACCTTGGTGAGTTTATCTACAACCACCAAAATCATATCACGTCAGTTCTGAGACATCGACAAACTTTGGATAAAGCCCATTTAATGATTTGCCACTTCCATTCTAATACAATATGTAGGTATATCAACTCAACAAGATGCACATGCTTAGCCTTAACTCGCTAACATTATAAACATCGTGAAATAAAATCCACTGCATCTTTCTTAATTCCCTTCCATAAATATATTGGCTTTAACTCTGTCAAGAGCTTACTCACATCTAGATGAACTTAGTAAGGAGCATTATGTAGTTTCTTGAGTACTACACTCCTAAAATTCTCTTTGTCTGGTACATAAATCCTTCTTTCATGCCTTAGCAAACCATCATTATCAAATTTGAATCCATCATACTTAGGATCTTGAGCATTTTGACATAATGTCATCTTTACCTACTCATAAAATTCATCTCTTGGAGAGAATTTGACTATCGGATCATGGAAGGTACTCTTAATGGTAGCCAATATTGTTATATACCTTCTACGACTAAGGACATCTACAACCCTATTTTATTTATCTTTTATGTAGTTAATATCAAAATCATAATCTGATAAGAACTCTAACTATCACCTTTGTCATGCATTTAGGTTAGGTTGGATGAAGATATACTTGATCCCCAAGTTATTAGTCTTGAGCTCAAACAATTTTTTCAACAAATAATGCCTCCATACTTATAAGGCATGAACTATTGTAGCCAATCCCAGATCATGCAAGGCATAAATTACCTCATATAGATTCAATTTTTTGGACTCATAAGCTACAATAGAACCTTCTTGCATGAGAACTAATGAACTTAGCCTTTATCAAGCTAGAGTCGAAGGCTCAAACACATAATTTTGTCAATCTCAACAACACAATTTATTTATTCAAAAACATTATAATTTATAGGGAGTTATTACTTATAAGTGGGGATGTTATGATCCTGATAATAACTCACTAAACTAACCAACTAACCCAAATACAAAATATATTATTAACAATAATATATTAGTTTAACCAATTAACCCATAATAATTTTACATATAACTGTGGTAAATAACACACAATAATAATTAGTCATTTACCAAATGTAAAAATTAAGGTTAGAACTATTTTTTAACATTTAGCCCCTAATTCTAATATGAGGCAAAAAATTCAAATCTCGGTTTCAACAAATAATGCATTCGATTACATTGTGACTTTGAAAATCTCACCTTATTAAAAATTGATTTTTAAAACTTATTTGAAAATCATAATTTTAAAAAGACTTTTTGACAAAGACAACAAAAATCTAACTCTGAACATAAACAAGTTAAAAAATAGCCACTTTATTTTAAAAATAAAATAAACAATCTCTGTTAAAAAATAAAAACTTAATATTAAAAATAAAAAATAAAACAAAACATACATGCTTAACAAACTTAACATTAACCATACAAAAAACAACTTAAAGATTAAATAAAACTTATAAACTAAACAAAATAAAATATTTAAAATTCTCATATAATATTAAAATCATAAGAATTAAATTCCTTAACTTAAAAATAACACATATTATTAAATAAAAACGAACCACATTAAAATAAAAAACAAATTTAAATCTAAAAAACAAAAATAAAATATCACGAAATAGACATCACTATATGTCATATTATTTTTAATGAACCAAACACGAATCATGACCCAAAAAATAAATCTAAATGAAAAACAAATTTTAAAACTAAAACATAAACCAAAAAATGATTTAAAAAACAAAACATAAACACCATGAAAACTTTAAAATATTAAACAAAAGTCACGTCTTAAATTTTTTTGGCTAAACTTAAAAAGAAATAAAACTAAATTAAAGTAAAATACTAATCGAATTAAAATCATAAGGCCACCAAAACTACACGTATGATATTAATGGAAGAAGAAAAATGTGGTGGAGAGTTTTCATGCAGGTCGCCAAGTTTGCAGGTATCTTCGGAACATGCCTTTGAAGACACTGAAGAAGTCTACAATGTGGAAATGCCAAGTTGAATCTGCAGTGAGGAGTATTGAAGGATTGGATAAGTGGCGGTGATGGAGGATCAGGTTTGCTGAAGGAGATCTTAACTCATGAGGATCAGGTTTGCTGAAAGAGATCTTAACTCATGAGGATGGAAGTCATGGATGGGCTGAACTTCGAGCAGGTTGTGTGGGCACAGGGTTAAGAATTCTTCAAGATGTTGAATGTCATTGAAAGTTGAAATGTTATTCTTCACCATCAATTAATTTTATGAATTTGAAGAATTTCTTAAAACTATTTTTGGGTTTTGTTCCTCTGTTATTCATATTTCCATTACAATTTGAATCATTTAATTTTGTTAAGAAATGAAAAAAATGTGACAATTTTCTTGATGTTGTTCCAAACTAATTTTCTACAATTTTTTTCAGAGATATCATTTTTTATCCAGAGAATGGAGAAAATAGCTCCAAACATAAATACACATAGATAAAACAATCAAACACACATATTTTATTTATTTTTTCTAATTTTTGGAATGCAACAGTGAACAAAATAGGTGAAAATAACTACGAAAATAGATGAACAGAGTGGAAAGAAGAGAAGAAGAATGCAAATGTATGGTGGAGCCAACAAATGTGTAAGTGGTCTTCACTATAATTTATTAATAGGTGCAAGCAGGGGTGGATAAACTACAATGGCTTTTATTCATGGTCTGCATAACATAGCATCAAACCAATTTGATGCATAAAATAATGATTAAAACACATAGAGAGGTCTAGAATGACCTTGTTGTGATAACAGATAATGAAGTTAGCCTTTATCAGGTTATAGCCGAAGGCTTAAACATAAAATTTTGTCAGTCTCAACAATACACTTTATATATAGAGAGTTATTACTTCTTAATGGGGATGTTTGGATCCCGGTAATAACTCACTAAACTAATCAACTAATCTAAATATGAAATATATTGTTAACAACAATATATTTGTTTAACCAATTAACCCATAATAATTTTACATATAATTGTGGTAACTAACACATGGTAAATAATAACTAATCATTTATCACATGTAAAAATTAATATTAGAATTATTTCCTAACAAAAAATCTTTTGAGACCATCTTTTGAAGCATTAGTTATTACTGAGAATTGACCATTTAGATTGGAAACTCCCAAAACTGGTGTTGAGGTAAGCCTTATTTTCAACTCCTGAAAAGCTTCCTTGCACTGTTTTGACCACATAAACCTTTGATTTTTTACTGAAGAGAGGTAATAGGATTTGCTAACTTGGAAAAGTTTGACACATAATTCTTGTAATATTCACCCAAATACATAAAACTCCTAACTTCATGAAAATTTTTGGGTGTCGGCCACTCCATAATAATTTTTATCTTCAAAAGATTCACAAATATTCCTCTTGTAGATATAATGTGTCCAAGATATTGCATCTTTTTATGAAAAAATGGCACATTTTGACAGCTTCCCAAAAAATTTATGTTTTTACAACCATTGCAGAACCAACTTCAAATGTTCTAGATGCTCCTCTTCGAATTGTGAATAGACGAGGATATGGTCTAGAAAGACAACACAAAATGATCCAGATAATTTCTGAACACATTGTTCGTGAAATTCATGAATGTTGTAGGTGCATTCGTCAGCCTAAAAAGAAGAACTATGAACTCATAATGTCTATAATAAGTCCTAAAAGTTGTTTTTGAAATGTCTTCTTCATGAATCCTTAACTAATGATATCCTGCTCAAAAATTAATCTTAGAGAATATTGAAACTCTACGCATTTGATCAAAATCATCATCAATGTGAGGTAGAGAATACCAAATTTTTATCATTGTCTTGTTCAACATCCTGTAATCAATAGATAGGCGAAAGGTTATATTCTTCTTTTTAATGAACACAACTGGTGCACCCTTTAGTGGCACGTTTGGTCAAGTCAACCTTTTAAATAACAACTCTTGTAGTTGAGCCTTCAACTTTACCAATTCGATTGTTGTCATTATATAGGGACTTTTAGACTGTGGTTTAGACCTTAGAATGATATCAATTGAAAAAATAAAATCTCTCTTAGAGGGCAAACCTGGTAATTATTTGATAAAACATCTCAAAAATCTTGAAGAAAAGGAAAATGCTCAATGGAAGGTTCTTTTGATTCCTCTATCTCATTTTTATTAACAATAAATGCCTGGCACCCTTTTCTTTGTGTTTTTTTAACTGAATTACAGAAATCTATTTAAGTTTTAGCTCCTTTTTTGCTCCCTAGATTTGTGTTTGCTTTTTCAAATCATCTAAACACTCCACCTTTTTTAAAAATATAATCCAACTAAGCTTTATGCTGAGCTAACTAGTATACTCCTAGGATCGCATCATATGACCCTAGTGGTACTGCAAATAGATCTAATTTTGTAGTAAATTTAGGTAGTTTGATCTCAGTTTTGACCAAACATATATCAACATTAACCTTAGATTCATTTCTATATTGAACTGACCATATATTTGCCATGGTTATAGATTTTCTAGACAACTTGTTAAACATTTTAGGATCAATACAAATATTCAATATCTCATGTGTCAAACAAAATTAAAATTGGGTGACCAAATAAAGCACCCAACAGTTCAATAGGAGAATCCTAAAACTTAGCTTGATAGTTGTCAATAGTTACATGAATTCTCTGCTGAAAATATCTTTACTACAAAGCAAAACCTTTATTTTCACCATATGACTTCCCCTGAGTACACTCCCTAGTATAATTATCACCTCCACAAATGAAGCATCCACTATGTGGTTATTTCCTATCAGATTATTGATTTCCCTGAAAACCTCCCTTGAATCCATTTCTTGGTTTCTTGTTTCCTAAATTATTGCTAAACTTTGCATTTTGACTCTTGAATTGAATTTTAGAGTTTCCACTCCTTTTCCCATTCTTCTTTTTTAAAGTCATTTTAGGACCTCCAAACTTTTTTTTGAATTTCTCCCTGACTTGAACAAGTGACTTCAATTTTTGCACCTCCTTTACTACCTTTTTGAATACTTAATCCATAGTAGATGGTCCATGCACATCCACCTCGCATCTAATTTAGGGTTTTAATCCCATAATGAATTTATTGATGTGAAACTTCTCATCCGCCTGATATCGAGGAACATATTTTAGGAGCTTGGTGAATTAATTTTAATATTCATTCACTAAAAGGAGACCTTGCTTTGGATTCTAAAAGTTTGTTAGCTTTTGGTCAAAATATATTTGGAGCAAACATCATGATTTAAACAAGGTCACAACCTATTTCCACGTAGTGGTAGTAGAGTCGAGATTCATCTCTAACTTTTCGTTTGCCGACCATGTTATTGCTTCACTTGCCAACTAGTAAGCTCCCTAATCTACTTTTGTGACTTTAGAGTAATTATGTATCTTGAAACACTTTTCCATCTCAGTTATTCATACTTTTGCTCCATCTCCCAAAATAGTTCTATCGAACGTAGGTGAATTAACTTTCTTCATGTCTCATGCAAGCTCTACAGCTACACGAGCTCTCGTATCTTGTGGCACCTCCCTTTTCATAGGTTCTTGAGAAAATTCTTGATCAGCAGGATGATCTTTAGGTTCATCATAATTATTTTCCTCTACATGGCCACGAACTTCCTATTCAAGAGCAACTATTTGATTCTTAATCTCATTCGTAGCTACGAGAATCTGATCAAGCTTTGTAGCTTGTTCAACAACAAACTGATTAGGATCAATTGGAGGGTTGGTATTATTGATATTACATGTACCCTCTCCAACCAATTTTCAATGTGACATTATTCTTTGTAATAATATAAGAATAAGAATAAGTTAGTGGACTCATTAAGTCCAAGAGTTTGAGTTTTAACTCTGATACCACAATGCAATAAACCTTCAGGGTTAAACTATAATTGTATCAACTATTTTTTTTCTCATTAATTTCTTAACAAATTAACTTTACTAATTCCAAGTACAAATGATATTTAACTAAATGCATCAATAAATAACTATACTTGAACCGTCAGGTTAATCTTATGATTCATTTAGTTAATGATCATTATAAAGAATATGGATTCACTTTCACAAGTAAATTATAGAATAATACTAGAATACCTGAATTAACAATCAACCACCACTGAATTAATATCATAACATATATAAGAATAAATATCCATCTCATGTAACTATAAAATTACCATGAAATAGTACAAGTGTACATTATTACATATCTGAATATTAGATTACAAATATACAATGTTCCACATAACATATGAGTCTAAATGAACTCGTTATCTAAAAGTATTTATGAGTAAATCTTCTATTAGTTGACTATTATAAGGGAGGGAGAGCATCATCTAAGTGTTTTTTTACACCAACCATATACCATTGATCTCCCGTATAATCTCTCAACTAAGAAATGGCCCTCCCTTCATGGATGAGCAGATAATGACAGTGTAGGAATCGAGAATGTCAACTAGAACCTGTGTGCTATAAGATAACCATCACATGTAGCATATCATAAAGAAATATGTTCTAACATAATATCGTGTAAAATATGAAAACTAAATCAAACAAGTGAATTGACAATTTTCAAACCATAAACATTACTTTGGCCAAAGTTTAAATATAATTTTTAGACCTCTAAGATTAGTCAAATTCACACACAACTCATTCAAATTTCTTAAAATCTATCTATTAGTGGCACTAAGTATGTGAATTCTATCTCACCTACTTGCTTAGATTCATTAATATCAAATTAAATATAACATAGATAATACTAAATTAAAAGATTCAATTAATAGATTTCCATATAAAAGTGCCACAACACATATTAAAATAATGAAAGCATATAATTACATATATTCCATCACATGCATCCAAATAGTATAAATTAGTTAATTGATCATAATCAATACTTTTTAAATAAACCAACTAATTTGTTCATAATCATAGTTTTTTAACTAAAACAATGATTTATCCATAACATATGAACAATTGAAATAGTCTCAAATATTCCCATCATGATGTTAATTCATAGCTACATGTTTTCCTTATACAATTCATTAATGTCCAATTTATTTTAAGTTTCATACACTTACAAAACCCATACGAAGTAAATACCCATACAGATACACATACACATATAATTATATAATGTATCATCATTAAAAATATATCACCGAATATTTCCCATTTATAAATGTATGTATTCGGTCATAATGTCATAACGAAAAATCATTGTTTAAACATATAGTCTGTATAAAATAAAGCTTCTTAAAACTAACCGTACCTCATTAATCAATATTCAACAAGATTTAACTTAAAATCTTCAATCACTTCATATATATATATATATATATATATATATAGGTCTTATGCAGGCCCCTTGTTTATATATACATATAAGCATGTATAAATTTATGCGATTATAAATATCGTATTAATTTACTAACCCAAAATAACCATTTTCAACAAGAGTATTAATTACTCAAAATGAATATATAACTTTACTTATATACCACTATTATAAATTAGAGATCCAAAATCTACCAAGGAAGAAATCCTTCCCGAGTCTAAACATTTTATATCCATGCTCCAGATTTATATTAAATCATTAAGACTCAGCTATGTCATGTATTTTTATATGATAAAATACAAAAATATATCTAAGTGATTCGATAATCAAACACATTATCAACACATACAACTCGCCATATTAGCTACGCATAAATTTAACACTTAGTCCATAACTTACATAGCATAAACAAAGATTCGACCTTATTAAAGATTATATTTCCTTTCTTAATACATTTCCTCCTTGTAATATCTAAAAGGTAAAGAAAATAAAAACCTTGTCTTTCTTTCTTTCTCAACACTACCCAAATACACAGCAGCATATATAATGCTCAAATATATATGTACTCAGCCTTGTGGATGGGTCATACCCATCCCCAGGGTCTTTTACATATATATTTTTCTATACAAATTATTTTCATATTTAAAATAATAAGTCCTTCAAGACTGAATAAACTCATAACCAAACACTAGAATACCCTAAGACACCTAAAACTATCATTTAAAACTCAAAAGAGTGAAACTGTCATACTTTTATGCACAAAAGTCTTTTTAAGTAAAAATGAATTCAAACTCATTCTAACATCAACAATATAATCAACAAATGTGAAATATACATCTGAATGGTTCAAAATAAACTTGTCATTCAAAAACTACTATTTGTCATATCCAAGTTCAAACTTTTCCTTATATATAAGCTCAAATGAAAACCTAGTCTTATCAAGTTAACATAATAATCTTCAAGCACATAGTCATTTAGGTAGGGGTAGGGTTATATGTATACGACCCTATTGATGGGTCGTACCCATCCCTAAGGTCGATTACATATACCCTATTTATTTTTTTTAAATACATTCACAAATACGAATATACATTTCATACAAATTAACGACATATATCAGAAACAACTTATAAATCATTTCATAATGATAAACCATGAATTTGAATTAGTAAACCCTACCTATGAATGTAGTCCATGTTTGTCCAAATATAATTCTTTTCTTCCAAAACTCTTTTCCATCCAATCTATGTTCCTCAAAACCATTTGCCTTCCATATATATCCAACTACTTGAGTTATGCATGCCAAAACCAATGAACAACCTCCACAAAACTTGGTCTCCATAAGTGAATCTCTAGTTCTATAACCATTATCCATAATTTTGGCATGGAGGTTGGTCATAACCCCCACTAACAATCAAGATATTAAATGAAAAAAATGTAATCATAACAAAACCATGTAGTTTGACCAAGTCTCCCTTGGTTCTCAAAAATCATTGCTTCAAATTACCTTAAATCCAAGTAAGTCTGAAACCCTAGATTCTGGAATATGCCAAATTATATAATCACTTTAATATTATGATTAAGAAGATTGTTGTTGACTTTTAACAAAATAATAATGCCTTTTTATTTAAAAATATAACCTTTATAACATGGGTCTCAAGTTAGCCCATCAAATTCCTAACATACACCTTTGAATAAAACATCAAACGTTATAATAACAAATGATTTAAAACATGCTACCTGTGGTATTCAACATTTTAAATTAGTAGAGAGTTTAAATCAATGCAAAGATAACAGAATAAGATAGTCATATAGATCAAACCCGAAAGGATACCATCTCATAACTGGTCACCAAGATATACAGGTGGCCGGATCATTAAGCATTTAACAAGTTTTAAAAAGTAATGCAAATATCTTATTTTTTTATTATTTCAATACAACACACAAACATCACAACGATTAAAAAATATCATGACTGCAAGTATAGAGTCATATTTATATAAGTAATAACCAAGCATTACCAAACAAGGAAATAATACAAGACAAGGAAACACATTAATAATATAATGCATGTTACAAATAATGAATATTAGACAATAAATAAGTAATAAACAAGATGTTAAACTGCATCGTGTATGCAGGGGTCTTAGCCTCATTCTCTCATCTTCCACTCATCTCCATCTACTCCATTCTCTCCAATGATATCCTCCCTCAGTCATAGTTATGAAGGTGAACTCCATTTTGCATTCACCTCAGTGCAATAAACAGTAGTTAGACCATAACACAAAATAATCTATAATAAACTATTGTAACTGGAGAAATTGAATAATCATGATTATAATGTTCCATAACAAAATATGAACAACTAACAAAAATGATAATGATCATGATGATAATTAATATATAATTATCATAAATCAACATATTACAAATCCAACTCCCTAACATAATAATTTAACCAATCATTAACCATAAAATCCAAAAATTAACAGATTACTAAGTCTAGAGAAGAATCAGGATGTAATAATTTTTATTTGTGTTTTGTTTATTGGTGTTTTGTTGTTTGTTTGTTTAGTCATTTTTGTCTATTTGTCATTTTATTGTTTGCTTCTAACCTTGTTTGTTATTTTGTTTGTCTAGTTTGTTTGTTTTTTTGGTTTTGTTTGTTTATTCATTTTTTTGGTTTATTTGTATCAATTGTTTATAGTTTTTTATTTGTTTATTTATTTATATATTTGTTTTTTTTATTTGGTTTGGTTTTGTTTTTATTTATCTTTTTGTCTTTCCCAATTTCCATAAGATTATTACATATTGTTTATACTTAAGTCTTGATTATCTATTTTATGTGCTTAGGTTGTGAATATTTGTTTTTATTCTAATACTTCATATTTTTTGTTATATTCACATTTGGGATTTGATTTTTCATATCTTATTTGTAGATTTTTTATATTTACATTTAAATTAAGTTTTCTATGATTAAGGTATATATTGCCATTTTAGTTGTTCATAACTATAATGTATAATATCACAAGCTAAAGCAAAAACCAAGCACACAGAATCTATCATAACAATGCAATATAAATGTTAAAAATGGGATAAACAACATAAACATGGCATTGTGTGTGTGTGTGTGTGTGTGTGTGTGTGTGTGTGTGTGTGTGTGTGTGTGTGTGTGTGTATCACAAGAATATTATATAAATGTACATCCATCTTAAATGACCCAAAATTGAATATTAATGTCTCTTATATGTCATAATACATAGAGGATATATACATATCACAATGGTGTCTCAAAAGTACATTAATATGCTAAAATAATGAGTATAATTACCATATGCCACAACTATGCCAAAATGCCAAGGTCCATGTGCTCAACTCTGGATCTATGTGTCCATGGGACTTGTAGCTAAAGGAGGCCGTAGTGGCCCTAGTGGTCCTAGTGGTGGTGGCCATGGTTGATGGATAAATCAACATAGGCACTTGTCACATGAGTCATGGTCCAAGACCGACCATATATGTTGACTATCCTTTATGCATCTCATATCTCAAACATAACAACCTAGTGATTTCTAAGCACAGTAGATTCATTGGCTCATCAGTAATATGATGCCTCATCCTTTGCCTAAAGGCACTCCCCAATCATTTGTGAGAACCTGACATTTGTAATGGCTCTTCGAGCTACATCTCGCTCCTACTTGAGCTTGCTAATAGTAGCTAATACCTAATCTCACTCACTATTAGCCTGATCTCTCTTTCTCATGAGTCAACCCTGAACCTGAACCAACCTTTTTATCTTAACCTTCAACTAGAATATATTTGATCGAAGTAGTGTCATATCATCATCTTGCATATCTAAGGTGTTATGCAAATTAGTCAACTACCACTGTAAACCTACAATTTCTAACATCTGGTCAATGATCTCCTACTCTAACATGCTAGTATCTATGTTTACCATAGTTGTGTCAAAAGGCCCTGCCTAGCCTAGATCCACTTATGTGCCTGAAGGCCCTACCTGGCCTAAACCAACCCATGCCACCATAATAATTGTCATGCTAAGATCTAACACCATCAAATATGGATCATTATCTCCATCTTAATCAACATCATCTCTATCTCCATCTCTCCCACCATCTCCTCCATCTACATTATCATCATCATTCCCAGATTCACTATCACTATCCTATCAGGTACTACCACTACTGTTTGATGTCTTATCTTCCATATCCTCGATATCCATGGGAACCTGTCCCCCTACCAGTAATGGGACTATCAGCCTTAGAGAGCATATATGTACTCACTAATCTGTGTAAGCCAAAGTGACCCCCGCATATGTGGCTCATCCTACATAAGCCTAGGCAACCCATGGTACACTGATACAGTTTTTTGTGGCCTCACTCCTTAATATCACAAGAGTATCTCGACTGATCTCTTGTGTAACATGGGCAAACCATCTCAACCATTTAGGTACATCCTACGTGTATCCAAACTACTGGAGTACCTAATTAGGGTGGTACTCTTCTATAATATGGGACTGTCTCTCAGTTAGAATGAATATGGTATTCATAAAATCCATGTACCATCCATACTTAAACCACTACATCTAATATGTGAGGTATGACCTCAAATAAAAAACTATAATGATAGATCATCAAACATCCGATGATAGAAATGGATATACCCCTTGTGACCATGCTTGCTTGATCTTATTTGAGCCCAACTATATGTTATTAGGCCCTCTGGATCTCATGTTCTATGCATCCCCACTGGCTGCTCAATCAAGATGTGTTCCCATCCCTAAACCATCAAAAGAGTGCAAGCCTCGATGTTCTATCCACCTCAATACACTATCATATGAAGATCTCTATAGGGTTGTGCCAGGATCACTGGCCCTCAGGCAAAACATGTAGAATCCTAAAGCATGATCCTCACTACACCTCCAAGGCCCATATAGAAATATACACCAAGCTTATCAGGGGACAATATTCCATTGACAATGGCCATGAGGACAACAACCTCCTTATCAATGAGAGTTGGTGGTGATGGATCCCCAGTAGGTAAATCATCTCGTGAAATGTTTGTATAAGTCTCAATAAGGTCTATATTAACCTTAAACTAAAACATGGGGATACCCTAATAATTGCACAAGTCATCAAGAACCACCTGTTATTGTGCCGATGGTGTTTAGAATAGTCATCATCTGTGCATAGACAACTTGAGGATACACTAGGTATCCTCAAGTGTAATAGTAGCCTGCCCAATAGGCAATTGAAATGTGGATGTCTCATTATGTCAGAGGTCAAATAACATGCTCAAATAAGGAAAATCAACTCAAATGGATAGAATCCATGCCACATCATGAAGATCTAGCATCTACAAAAAACCAACCATGTCCTTAATCCATATATGTAGGGTCTATAGACACTGTGACTATCATTCTTGACACTTAAGGACAACCAATCACTCTTGAAATTAAAGAAAATTTAGCATAATCTTAATTATGTTTAGATACCTGAGCCTAATCCTAGCCTACTCAACCTACTTGATGCTCTTCTCGAGGTTGGACCCCTTCGGGTTCTCAAACTAGCTATTTTTGGCTTCTAAGGTGAAGTTGTTGTTTCCTAAAGGGAAAATCCATTATTTAGGTGATATTGCACATTTTTAGGTGATATCACCATTTTAATTTTCATGAAAATGATGACTTTACCTAAAAATAGGTGAAATCATCACCTACTTTTGGTGTTATCATGATTTACAAGAACAATGGTTTCATATAAAGTCATCATTTGCCCTGAAATGCAAATAATGTCTTCATCATTTTTTGACCTAAATCAAGTAATAAATGCTAAAAATTTGACATTAATGACAAATTTAAAGTTACTTACTAGTGGCTCATCATGTGGTGGCCACATATGCTACCTCACCCACTCTGAAATGTGATGTTGAGCTGCTATCCAAGCCATTTTTCTCATCTCAATACTTAAGAACCCAGAGTTCAAAATCTCAATAGGCTAGGGTGAAAATGAAATGTTTTTCACCTAGGGGTGAATATATAGCCAAAAAAAGGAATTTTTACTGCTTTAGGTTCTATAGTTCATTCCACGCACTGTAGGAAGTATATTTTTCACATCCATGGTCCATTTTGCATGCCATTTGATCCCACATGCCTTATTTTTTGGTCATATGGTATCAAGACCATCTTTTAGGCCTCTCCTAAGACCTATTTAACAACATAATTTTTTAACTTATATTCCATGTTTGTTTGAATGTGCATCTTTAGAAATGTGTTATTATCCTTTGTCAGTGATTTAACATTTTTGGGAATATTGAAGTATCGTTCCTAATTTAGTTAAGGGTTTGGAATAAGAAATCAGTAAATAAACATGCAATAACTAAACTACTAGTTTGTATAATTTTAACTATAATTTGATTCTTTATAAAAATAGTAATAAGGGAGAGAAAATAAGACTTAGTTGGAAACTGACTGAGATGACTGAGACAGAGAATGCAATTCACTGTGTAGGACTGTGACACTATCACAAATCAAGTTTTGGCCTTCATTTTGTGATTGGAAAGGAGCATCGAAACAGGACACCCTTGGGTCTAGTGCTATATTCCTCTTCTACCACTATTGTTTAGGAGACCTAAACTTTTTGGGTTTATTCATTATGTCTATTTGAGCCTGCTTATGAAATTTTGACTGTTGGATGTCCGTAGAACTCCTTGTAGAGTTGATTTAATCTTCAAACCCTAGGTTCCATTGTGCTTTGATAAACTTTGAGGAAAAGGGGAGGTTAATGTGTGTAAAATTCACTAAATGTGTATCTACACCCCCTATGTGGGCACATTACCTACATACCAATACTTCAAAGAGGGATCAAGCCATATGTAGTTCTCCCACTTGATGTGCTTTTTATAATTGTGTGTATGAAGATGAAAAATGCTAAACTAGGTGTGCTTGAGATGGCTAGGGACTGGTGTAAAGATTTGAATAAGCTTATAATTATATTGGTTGTCTATATGCAAAGAATAGAGAAGATTGCCTTAGTGGTTTTGCTTGTATTCTTGTTTGCTTTATAATAATTGCCAACCCCTTCCAAATGAACTTTGAAAGGGCTTTTATAGAGATATGTTAGTCATGGGTTGAATGTATTCACATTACGCTGACAAGAAGAGGAATAGGAACCATAAAGAACTGACCTTTGGAGGTAAAAATGCATTTGGATAGGAGCACCAAAAATAGACACCCTAGGGTCTAGAATTATAGTCTAAGTTCGGCACTATAGTCCTAAAGGAGTGAGACCTAGATGGATGGATTTGTCATAGGAAAGGCTAGCTAGAAGAGGTAGAAACACTATCTGGAAGGCTATGGATGACTAGGAATCAATGAAAAGGTGCCTAGGAAGGCCATGAGAGCAAGCAAGAGGGACCTATGGGTTAGGTGTCATTAGTCATACTCAAGTTACCAATTTTCATGTTTTATATGACTACATTTGCCCCCCCTTTATTCTAGTGATGCAACAAAGTAAAATACTAGGATAAAATAAAAATAAAAAGCCTACATGAACTTACTTATAAGGGTGAAGTTCATGAAGCTGTGTGATGTTGGGTGTGCATAGAGAGAGCACGCTATGAAGTGTAAATCTATTGTGATGCTGAGTAATATTGGATTATGTTGTACTAAGAGTAATATCATGAATGCAGTTGAGTGCTCAATTCCCTAAGAGTGGCTCAAGAATGTAAAGGCTAGCCCTTTGGCTCCATCATCGCCCACTAAGTGAATCTATGTAATCATGCATGTGCTAATTGATATTTGGACTATGTGTCCAATCCCTCTGAGTAGGTGGCTTAGGAATACAAATGCTAGCTAGTCCTTTGGCTCCATCATTGCCTCATGAAGTGATGTTATGAACTAATATTGATATGAAAAGTGTGTCATATGAGATGGCTCTTGAAGCCCATGAATGTACTGTAATCTATAAATTATGACACTCTTGGCCACTCTAAAAGGTGGAGAATAGGCTTGTATGAAAGCCACTCAGAAACTGGGCACTAAGCTTATATGAAAACCATTTTGAAATGTGAAGGTTAGGCTTATATGAAAGCCACTGTAAAATGATTTCAACCGCCTATAGATGGAATAAGGCATGCAACTACTGAGAATGCCTAGGTATGTATTGAACTTGAAAAGAAAAGAAGACAAATGTGTCACACATATTGCCTCTAATCACTAGTGTTTGAAACATGGATTTTGATTTAGAAGTTATACCAACTACCCTATCTGAAACTAGAAGTGAGATCCATCATGTTACATATGATTCCCCTTATATCTAGATTCTCTAATAAAAAAATTACTAGAAGTGTTGTATATGAAATGGTTTGAATATGCAAAACTATAGTTGAACCTACTTTTCTGTCTATTTTTGTAAAAATTGATTTATTTGTTGTTTGGTTAGCAACACTAAAAATGGACACCCTACTGTTAAGTTTTGTAGTCCAATCTTGGTGCTATTGTCCTGGGCTAATTCTGATGACTATTCTATAATTTTCACTATCTGTTTAGTTTGTTCTGCCTAGTTTAAAGTTTGGTTATTGTTCTAGGTGTTCTAAATGCTAGTTTTTTTATCGTTAGGAGCTCTAATCTCTATGACAAAACCCATGTTTGTTGCCCTCTCTTTTGAGAGTAGGAATGAAGACCTCGTAATGACTACCCTCAGAAGAAAGAGCCCTACAAGTGCGTTATGTTGCAAAGATACATGATATAATAATGATAATCGACAAGATGTCTCAAGATATAGCATGGTTTGTAATGAGAGATTGTTAGATCAACAGGGGTATGCCTAGATAGATATAACAATGTAATAGCATGTGTAATATAATGAATTTAAACTAGAAGTCTAGTTAGTTGTTAGTTGTTACTTGTTACTTGTTATGGAGGGATGCAGTACGATGTCCATCATGACATCTAAGAAAGCAAGATAATGCATGATATGGATCATGGCATTACAAACAATTTGAGAAGTAAATAAGCAGTAAGCATGTAAGGTAAGAAGCAAGAAGGATACAATAATGGCCAAGGGACCAAGCAAATAAGGGACATGGGCACATGTCACTCAAACTATAAAATCAAGCATATAAGACATGTTCAAATGCCACATACAAATACAAGTAAAGCAAGCAAGGTTGGCACAAGGGCCACAAGCACATAGAAGATTAAAAGCAAAGGACATTGACAAATATCCTAAGGCACATACAAGAGACAAAATAGGAACTGAGAAATGCAATCACATCTAGCTACTCAAATCATGAAAGGAAAGCATGCAATATACTAGAAATACAATCGCATCTAAATAATCAAAGTAAGAAGTGAAAGTATGCAAAACATGGAGTACAAGACTAAGTATATGCTAAGAAATACACAAGTGTTGTATACTAGTGAATGTCGATAGAGTAGTCTATGCAAGCTAGTAAGTAATGTACATCAACATGATAACTAGAGTATGTGGTGTAGGAATGGCATAACCTAGATGGTGTAGTTATGTATAAAATGCCCTCAGTAGGTAAATATATCGATGTGTGTCTTGAATGTAGAATTAGGATGCCCCTTGATCGGTAGAGTGAAGCAATCAAAGATCTGGAAGTCACTACACACACTCAAAGAAGATCAAGAGAAGCATGATAATGTAGATAAATCGATAAACAATAACATAGTTTAGTAAATATAAGTCTAGCATAAAGTATAAATGTAAAGCATGGATAATGCATACAGTCAAAATATTTTTTGAATTATTTGAATGTTTTTGAATTTTTTTGGAATATTTGAATGTTTTTGAATTTTGAGTTATTTGAATGTTTTTTGTATTTTAATATAAGCTATGTGCAATCAATCATAAGAAGATTATGTATAAGAAACTAAAAATAAGTTATGTACAAGTAAGTTGGGAAGGGATGATACTAACTGATGAGTCTCATGAGAGACTCCCTATCATGGTGTCTTGTATCAAGAAAAGGGATCATGCGTGATCGTGAAGCACAATGGAAGGGCTGAGACTGTGGCTCTGAAAGTTGTATATATTGTAAATGCTCTGAAACATCTAAAGTAGAACCAACTGTGGGCTCAACTTGTAACTCTGAGAATTAGATGCAATTATAGGGCTCTTAGGGACCCAACTAGGAGTAGGATGAGCTCTCTGAACATGTGCTTTGTGAGTGAATGCATGAGACCTCAACGATACTATATAGGTGTGAATACTGTAACTAGAAGATATCTAGAATGTTGAAACTATGGTTGCTTTAAAAGAGATCTCTATAGAAGTGTATGAACTCTCTGTGCTGGCAATGGAGGCCTCAACTATGTTTGAATCTGAACTAGAGGAAGAACTGTAACTGGTGGAGAAATTAAAATTCATGGAGAAACTGAAATTGGTGACTACAAAGTAGTAGATGGCTCTAAAATGGGAGTGGTAATTCATATAAAACTCCACCAACTACAATAACCTGATTAGCGTGAATAAATCTCATGCATCTGTGAACTATAGAAGGTACTGCTTGAAGTTTTTGAATAATGGTCGACCAAGTAACATATTGAAAACTCTTGCACTGAGAACAATAATAAATGGTGTAGCCATGTGTGTTGGAACAACTTGTAGAGGAAGTACAATCTCACATAATTAACTTTGTATGTGCCCAGTGAATCTATTGATAAATGTGTCCATCAAGGTAATATCCTGCTCTGAATATCCCAAATGCTACAATAATGTCATAGTGCACATGTTCACATTGGATCCATTATCTACAAAAACACTATGAATAGGATGATTATGAATGTAAGCTTTGATAAAGAGTACATGATAATCCAAATCATCCTTGACTATCTCCTACTCTGAGAAGAAGATGGAAGGTCTAGCTAGAACTCTGGAATTGTAGACATTAATCATGTTGCTCAAAGGATGTAATTCAACTAAAGGTGCCCTATATGTATCTGGTGGGGGATGTCCATAATATGCATGGTGAACACCTAATGTATCCCTGTCTCTTGTGTAGAATGTTATGAAAAAGGATCTGAGAATATTTTCAAAGCTTTATCTTGTGTTCGCTTTTCCTATGGAGGCTTAACTGAAGTGTCAAGATCAATAACATTTCCATCTATCAAGTCCTATATCTTGTGTCTCAAACTAATGCATCTATTTATAGTATGTCCTAGTGCCCTGTGAAACTAACAAAATGCATGTTGATTGTATTCCTATAGTAGAGGCTTTGTTAGATTGACTTCTTGAATAAGAGGAAGAGATATGATATTACATTCCAAAAGCTATTATGAAACTCTGGCTAGAAAAAATTGTAAACTGGTAAAGGTTCATCGAGGAGGTGTTGATAAAACCACACGTTGAGGGGGCTCTAAAGCTGCTTGACTATAGGTTGATTTTGATTCTTGCTATCATTAAACTTGACTTTTTTTGGGGATTTGTTATTACTCTTGTTTGTTGTTTCTAATATACTTGTGTACGTGAGTTTTCCCATTGAAATAAATTTGACTTATCTTTCCTTTAGTGTATGACATAACTTAGTTAAGGAAGAGAAAATTTTGAACATTATTGACTTGTGCAAAGCTGGTAGAAGACTTTATTTGAATAGATCTTGTAACTTTTGATCGGCCATGGGGATAGTCATTTTAGCCAAGATAGTCTTATCTCAAAAAACATAATCTATGAGATGCTCATCTGACCTTTGTTTCTATTGTGTAACTTGGGAATATGAAACCTTATCACCAATGTTGATGCTAAAATGAGATAGGAACATGTCAGCTAAAGGATTGAATACATTGATTGTCTGATTCGATAGACTATAAGATCAGTATAGAGCATAATCCTTTAAACTCCATGGAATAACTTGGCAAGTAGCTAGTCATTTGGCACATAGTCCAATAATGATGCATGAAAAGCTCTCAAATGTGTCTCTAGATCACCCTTGCCATCATATAGAGTAGGCTTGGGTTGAACAAAACCTTATGGTAAGGGTGTAAAAGTAATGTGACGTATTAATGGTATATACAGTAGAGCAAAAGAATCCAAAACCTACGTAGGTCTAGAAATACCTTACTCAAGATGTAACACCTTAGATTGAAGAGATATTATCTCTTACACAAGGGTTACCACATCATGAGACAAAGATGTACTATTTGTAGCTAGTGGCATAGAGGTAGGTTGGGCTGCTATAGGGGGTTGTTGAGACATAGTTACCCTCGTAGTGTCATGTACAACTGGTTGCTATATGATTTGTGAAAATTGACCATTGTTCACTTTGTGTTGTTCCTCTTGAAGTATTTTAAGCATGTCATCTTACATGACAAGGTGTTTAATTAAAAGTTCTTAAAGTTCCCCTTTATCAGTTTCTTCAAAACTGGTGTATTGGGCCATTGTTAAGGTAGGAAAACAAATTGAAATTTGATTAATTTTTTTGTAATAATTTATAGGAAGCAAGGTGCTATAGAAATAAAGTACTAAAAATAAGAAATGTAAAGTCCTAAAAATAACAAACTAGAAAGTGCGTAAAAAGGATACGAAGCTCACAAACATGTAAGGTCATACCTCAAGAAGAAAATAGGAGCTAGTACATGCAACTAGGGTTTTGAATGAAATTATTTTAAAAATTACTAGGGAATTTTAAAATTTTATGCTAATTTCTTATTTTATCATGCAAATAAAAAATTAGAAAAATAAAGGAAAAATACTTGGAAAATACCGGGACCTAGTATGGGCAACTAGGGTTCGAATGAAAAATTATTTTAAAATTACTATAAAATTTTAAAATTTAATGCTAATTTTTTATTTTATTATGCGAGTAAAAAATTAGAAAAAAATAGAAAAAATACTGGGAAAATATCAAGACCTAGTATGGTAAAATAGGATTTGAAAGAAAATAATTTTAAAATTACTACAAAATTTTAAATTTTTTTGCTATTATTGTTGACCAATTTTGGTCCTCTAGGCCAAAAATTGGGCTCCCCTCTTTCTTTCCTTGCTAGACCTGTTAGCTAGTCTTTGATGAATTCACCTTACTACAATTTTAGGTTTTCCCTTTGTGACAAGCCTATTTCTATAAAGAACCAAGTGATTTTAGTCTTTCAGGTATTTTCAGTTGATCTGGGGTTCATTTTGTTTCAAGTAAACTACCTCAGACAAGCCTTTTATCGGTAAAAAGATGGGCCAGTTTCAAAGAGGTACAAGTCTTTTAAAAAAATCCCAAGGTCAAGTGCCCTTACGGAGGGTAGGAAAGTAACAAATGGGACCGTTCAAGCAAGCTTCAAAGGAAAACTTTGGACCCAAAGTCCCCTTGTGGAGGGCAGAAGGTGCATTTACAAGAGATCAAGGCAGAAAGCTTGAAAGGGAAGTTTCCTTCAGAGAAAGTGACAAGTCAAATAATGAATTCTTTTGGACATTTTGTCCAAAGAAAATCCATGAAAAAACCAAGGGGTGAATTTCTTTAAACAAAATGTCCGAAGGAATTCCTTTGGACATTTTGTCCAAAGAAAATTACCAAAGGAAAGCCGAGACACTGAAGGCACGAATTCCTTCAGACAAAATGTTCGAAGGAATTCCTTCAGACATTTTGTCCAAAGAAATTTGGAAGACAAAGAAACCCAAAGGGTAACTGCCTTTGCGGAGGACTCTTGGCCATCAAAAAGGACCTTTTCCTTTTTTTGAAGGGTCACTTTCCCTTTAGAAAAGTTCATTTCCAAAAGCTGAGGAAATTGCTAAAGGATAATGATGGGCTCGAGAACGTCAACTTCAACATGGTGAGTTAGCTGTTGAAGGTTCAAACATCTGGTGATGGGCCCATGAACATCAAATTCAAGGTAGTAAAAGAGATGTTGATTTTCAAATGATGACAGGCCCATGAGCATCAAATTCAAGAAGATGGGTTAATCATCAGAGAAAATCTAAAGGACATTTCCTTTGGACAAAATGTTCGAAGGAATTCCTTCAGACATTTTGCCTGAAGGAATTCGAAGGCTGAGTGACCCACCAAGAAAGGAGCCAAGAGGAAGCAAAGAATAGCCCAAGAGCTCAAATTACCAGGATAAGACAAGAAGTAGTAAGGAAAGAGAGAGTAGAACAATATTTCCAAAAAGCAGCTATGCACACATAAGACAATACTTGGAACATTCCAGAAGACACATCTATCCAAGTGTAGACATGAACCAGATCAACCTAGGTGGCAAAAGAGGCATCAACATGAGAAGTAATTGCTTGCAAATGGAATAGTCTCCACCAAACAACCATCAAAGGGAGTGCAAGCATTCAATAGAGCATCTCATTTTTCTTTTTTTAACATTAATAAGTAGAGATTTACATGAGTTTTCAAGGGAGGCAGCCCTGTCATTTAAATAATAAAGTCGCCCATGCTTTAGCAAGAACATTAAATGTAGTTTGAGTAGCAAAGTCAATGTCTGTGACATATACAGTGTGGTTCTTCCAGGCATATTTATGGAAAGATGATAGCAACATGAGTGGATTCCTCTTACCAAGGTGTTTAATGCAGTATGGGTCGTTGGTTCCTTGAAAAGACTACGGTCTTTCTCTAAATTATATATATTGTAACCTCTCAGCTAGAAAAGATATCTCTCACTTATGTATGGCGAAGCTCTGACAATTTTACCTTTTAATCAAAAGAAGCGTGTTCTACCTCCATCTGATTTGTTATACTTCTAAATATGCCTATGTATCATCATTATGTTTAGTCAATTTATCTTAATGCTGTCATAGGTTGACGCTAGCATATCTAGTATATCTAAGACCATCTTTTGTAGGTCAACAGGAAGTGCCCAGATTAGAGCATAAAAGCAGAGGAACAACCATCTGATAGTGTGCTTTTAGAGCACCTATGACAGGTTCTTCTTCATTGTATCTCCATTAAGCCCCCTTGTTAAAACAATCATGCAGTTTGGTCTTTTGTTCAAATGAAGTGTCTGTTCGCTTCTTTCGATGTAAAGTGTTGATAAAAGATGAGTAGATCGAATCATTTGGTGCATCACCATTTTAGTTAGGTTCTTCTTTTGTAACATCCTTTTCTCTTTTCACCCTGCCCATTATTAGCAGTAGCAGTTAAGGACCTCAAAGGTGCATCAAGGGGAGCTAGCCCTTAATCTAGAGATTCATTCTTCAAATTTGCCAAGCCCATAACAAGAGGAATGTTTCCATTATGTCGTGTGGTAGAAAGAAGCTAAGCCTTCTTTTAAAGGGTGCAATCCATAATGTCAATAGTTTTTGACATGCCTAGTGGGACCATTTTTTATGCTCTGGGATGTTTCAGAATTGGTGTTGGTCTTGTTACTGCAAGAGTGAGCAAACTAACCCAGCATCTAGCAACTCTATTTTTAAGAACTCAGTCTCTGGTTAGAGATTAGCCTGGCATCCCATGCCTAAGGTCACCACAAGATCTTCTTCCAAGGATGTTCCTTTCAAATTCGTTGAGCGGCCTTTAAACTTAGCAAAGCATTTAAGGTTTGAAAAGACTCATCCTTACACAATAAATCAATTTCCTAGACCTGCCATAAAATATACCTACATGAGGAGACCCAGGTTGAACCCTATCATCACCATGGCTTTACCTTTTGTAGCCTTCAATTGTCAGATCCCTTTAAACCTTCTACAATATGACCCAATCCCAGGGACAACCCTTAAGAGTGTTCCTCCTTTTAATGGAGAGGGGCCAATTACTAATATTAAGCATATCATAAATATAGCCAAACTTAACAACATTCATAATCTCACCGAAGAGAACATAGCCATCAGGCTACTGACATTATCTTTTAAAGGTAAAGTTTTGGACTGGTATGGGACCTTGCCTATGAATTCAGTTGGATCATGGAATGAATTAGGCATCCTCTTGACAAATATATTTAGAGATAAGAGTGACCATCTCTCTCTAGCTGAGTAATTGACCACTATGAAAAGAGTTCTGCATGAATTTATGCAGGATTTTTATACTAGGCTCTAAAAGACTTCGGATAGAATCCCCATTTTAGTGAGGCTGACCCCCAGCTATGATTTCCTTTACTACTTAAAGGCTTTAAAAAATGACATTATTGTCATGATACAGTCCATGGGAGGATAAGTGTTACCCGCTGCCTATGATATAGCCATAGCCACTGAAAATTGTTTGGTGCAAGCAAGAAAGATAGCTCCTAGACCTCATACGCCACTCTTTCCTGAATTGCAACCCATAGTTCAAACTATTGCACCCACTTTAGATCCTATGCTTGGTGTATAAAAGGTGACTGTTACCTTGCCAAATGACCTCCATGGAGTTAAGAGTTTGTTACAAAGTGTTACCAATGAATTAGTGGCTCTTATGAGGCAAAAAGCTCAAAGCTATAGGCCGAATCAAGGATACCAGCAGTTCAGACAAATGAATAGACCTCCTTTACAAAATTATAACCAATGACAAGGTTAGATTACCTAGGTCAGACCTTATCAAGGTTATAATCCAAGCGCCCCTTCATTCTAAAGCTCTTGTTCCCACTCGAAATAATTTGGCACAGGAACAACCTGATTGCCCACCCCTAGGGTATGGTCAAGAACAGGTTGCTTATACTAATGAGTTGCCAAATAAATGTATAAACACACAAGGTAATCAAACATTCCAATTCCCCAGTTTTAAGATATCAGCACTACCTAGGATGGACAACAGGAAAGCTCAATCTGATTCCACTCTTATGAACCACCTGGAAGGAGAATTCTATGCAGTCAATTATGTAGGGAGTAAAAATAACTAAGATGATTGTATTTTAGCCAATACCAGGTCCAAAAATAGAGCTATAGAGGAAGCTCAAGCAGCTACTCAAGCATTTGTAGCATCTTTTTCATCACAAGTGAACCAGAAGTTTTCTAATTATAGGTAGCCAGTTGTAACCCCAACTCCTCAGGTTGCACCTCAAGTTGTAAATGCCCTCAAAGAAAATTCAAAAAGGGGCAACCTTCAAATCAATGTGGTGGACCAAATGAAGAATCTGCATATGAATATCTCATTGTGGGATTCCTTAGCAATTCCAAGACAAAAGGATATACTCCAAAAGGAATTGCATGGGTTGAGTGAACAAGCTGTCCCAATAAAGGCTGATAATGTGTTGATTATGAATGGGGATCCTTCCATGGGAGGTCAAGCAAATAAGGATGAAAAGGTTCCCCCTTTCTATCTATCCTTGGTCATTAGAGATTTCTTGGTTCATAATTGCATTATTGACAGTGGAACAAGCACCTCAGTAATACCCAAATGCATAACTGACAAACTCAAATATGAAGAAATGACAAAGAGAGTTCTGCAGTTGGATGGATCACTAGCCAAAACATTAAGAGTGGTAAGAGGTTTGAATCTAACACTTCATGCCTATCCAAACTTCTTCATTCCCCATGATGTGGGAATGGTAGATGTTCCCCCTTACTTTGTTCTTTGCTTATCCAGGAATTTCACGTCCAAGATAGGTGGGTACTTAGCAACAAATTGGTCTTACATCATTTTTAGGACCAAATATGGAACTAAAGAGAATATTGAGTCAAAGCCCATCCACAAAGATTATCTGGAGCCATACTCACTCAAGGTGATAAATGTTAACTATGCCATCATTAACAAAGAAGAATTCCAAATAGACCAATCCCCACCCTCTTCCCTTGAAGGAGTTGCTAACTTGCTCTTAGATGAATGGGGAAATGACAATTTTGAACATGACTCATACAATTTCATCGAAGAGGTAGGTCTTGGAGTTTATTACATGCATGAAAAAGGTGTTCTTATGCCAAATTTGATGAAGGCAAACCAAGAGAGTTGTGGTTTGTGACAACTTTTCTTCGATGGATCAAGAAGCAAGTTGGGAGATGGTGGTGGAGCAATGCTAGTTTCACCCACAAAGGAAATATACTTTTCAACTTTCAAGTTCTAATTCTCTTGCACTTGAAACATTACAAATATGAGTCTCTTGTTCATGGTTTAGAGTGGGAAAGAAAAAGAGGAATAAAAGAATTGCAAGTTTTTGGAGACAATGAGTTAATTTTAAACCAAGTGAGAGGTCGAAACTTGATCAAGAATTCCTTACTTAAGTCAAAAGCATAAGGTGTAGGACCTAATAGAAAGTTTCCTTACTTTCAACATTATTTCCATTCCAAGAGAGTAAAACAACCAAGCAGATAGACTAGCAATAGTTGGTGCTCAGTTTGACATTCCCAAGGGAATAAGTTAGGACAACATTCAACACCATTTAAAAGTGATAATAAGACCCTTCATACCTAATAATGTCACCAATTGGTAGGTGTTTGACAGTGACCAACAGATAGCACTCTGAGTTCACTTCTAGGAATCAATCCAAGATGCAACAGGAGTATAACGGCTAGATTATTCAGCTGAAGAACAACAAACTTCCTAAAGGTTTAGTCACTCTCAAAATCATCTTCAATGAGGATGACCAACTCAAAAATGACAAATCAAGCATCACAACCAAGAAGGAAAATTATGAAAGAGTCAAAATATTCAAGGATAGGCTACTTGCACTTGGGAAGGTATGTACAAATGATGAAAGGCATTATTTCATTTTATTATGCCAAGAGTTTGCCAGTGTCTTTGCTTGGGAGTATGGTGACCTGAAGGGTTTTGACCCAAGCTTGGCCCAACACACCATTGAGCTGGAAGAAGGTGCCAAACCTATCAAATAAAAACAAAGGCCCATTAATCCAAAGATTGAGCCTCTCATGTAGAAGGAACTCACCAAGCTGATTGAGTCCAATATTTTTTTTTTATCAAACACTCTTGTTGGCTAGCCAATCTAGTCCATGTTAGGAAGAAGAATGGGGAGATCAGATTGTGTGTTGATTTTAGAGACCTCAATAAAGTCTCGTTAAGATATCACTATCCCATCCTAAGCATGGATAAGATCCTCCAAATGGTGACAGGCAGTGAACATTTCTCCCTCCTAGATGGGTATTTTGGGTACAATCAAATTTTGGTGCAAGATTGCGATCAGTACAAGATAGCCTTCACCACTAAGTAAGGAACTTTTACCTATAGGAAGATGTTATTCAGACTGTCGAATGCTAGAGCTACCTTTCAGTGAGCCATGGATATGGCTTTCTAGGGTCTGATAAATAGTATTATATTAGTCTATTTTGACGATGTCACAGTCTTCTCCAAGGATGCAGGACAACATTTGAAACACCTGAGGCAAATCTTTGAGAGGTGAAGAGAGTTTGACATCTCTCTCAACCCAAAGAAATATGTGTTCACTGTCCATGAAGGCAAACTCCTTGGTCATGTTGTTTCAAAAAAGGGCTTAACCATTGATCTAGAAAGAGTACACGCCATCTTAACATTGTCCTTACCTAAACACAAGAAGGGTCTACAAAGCTTCTTTGACAGAATAAATTTTACTAAGATATTTATCCCTAATTTTGTTGAAATAGTCAAGCTGCTAACTTCCATGCTGAATAAAGATGAGATGCTTACATGGACAACATGAAGGAAAGATAGTTTTGAAGGGATGAGGCAAGTTGTCACCCAGGCTCTTGTTGGGGATCAACCAACAATGTTGATTACAATATGAAAGCAATTAAATGCAGAATTAAACCAGAAAGATAAGTAACTAGAATCAGAAAATAGTAAAGAATAAGAGATACAAGAAACCACCCTGAAAACTTGTATTAAACTCTTTACAAAAGGAATACAATTGAAGAAACTTCTTTTCTTCCACACCTCTCTCAGATGTACAGATCTCTTTCTAGATCTCTTTCCCTCAAGAGCTCTCTCTCTCAATTATAATCAATTCCAACAACCTGGATTGATACACATATACAATACTGTACTATTCAACTCAACACTACAATAAGCTATGAAGATCTATCATATTATATAATAATTAGGAAACATTAGCATACAACTACAACCATTAGATGCACCTCCTAATCAAGGGCTCTAAATAGTCTTACTTAAAATACAGATGTGGACTTAAGACTATCACTTAATTCTACCATGCAAACATTCTGTTCTGTCCACAGAAATAGCATTCTGGATGCACAGGTGACCGACGTCGGTCCCTGCCTATCTGCCTGTGACCGACATCTCCTAGTCAACTCCTGACCGATGTCGGTCGCTCCTGACCAATGCCGGCGATTGTGTAACACTAGCAACCTACAAAATAATCATTTGGTGAAGCTTTTAGCTCCACACCTTAACAATCTCCCACTTGGAGATAAACAGCTGCACTAGTACCTATACATCAACATCTTTTAGCTCCTTCATCTTCAAACTCAATCATGAAGACCAACAAAAGTTGAATGAAGATTCAACTTCTTCTTTGTTATCGGCTTGGTTAACATATCCGCAGGGTTCTTATCTGTATGGATCTTCTCCAGCTTCAACTCACCATCCTCCAATACTTGTCTAATGAAGTGGTACCTTAGCTGTATATGCTTTGTTCTTGAATGAAAGGCTCAATTCTTAGCCAAATGAATTGCACTCTGACTATCAATGTATAATCTGCAACTCTCTTGCTCCTTTCCAAGCTCTTCCATGAACCGTATCATCCATATCATCTCTTTGATAGCCTCTGTGACTGCAATATATTCTGCTTTTGTAGTTGTCTATCGGCATCTCCTAGTCGACTCCTGACCGATGTCGGTCGCTCCTGACCAATGCCGGCGATTGTGTAACACTAGCAACCTACAAAATAATCATTTGGTGAAGCTTTTAGCTCCACACCTTAACAATATCCCACTTGGAGATAAACAGCTGCACTAGTACCTATACATCAACATCTTTTAGCTCCTTCATCTTCAAACTCAATCATGAAGACCAACAAAAGTTGAATGAAGATTCAACTTCTCCTTTGTTATCGGCTTGGTTAACATATCCGCAGGGTTCTTATCTGTATGGATCTTCTCCAGCTTCAACTCACCATCTTCCAATACTTGTCTAATGAAGTGGTACCTTAGCTGTATATGCTTTGTTCTTGAATGAAAGGCTCAATTCTTAGCCAAATGAATTGCACTCTGACTATCACTGTATAATCTGCAACTCTCTTGCTCCTTTCCAAGCTCTTCCATGAACCGTATCATCCATATCATCTCTTTGATAGCCTCTGTGACTGCAATATATTCTGCTTTTGTAGTTGACAAGGCAACAACCTTCTGTAACTTTGATATCCAGCTAACAGCCGTTCCACCAACAGTGAAAACATATCTTGTGGTGTTTCTTCTGCCATCCAAATCACCTGCCATATCTGAATCTACATAACCATGTAGAGAAGTATCTGAACCTCCATAGCACAAATGCCTACTGTTGGTCCCTCTTAGATATCTGAGGATCTACTGAACTGCTTTCCAGTGTTCCTTCCCTAGATTGGCCATATACTTACTTACAACTCCCACTGCTTGGGCAATATCCGGTCTAGTACAAACCATTGCATACATTAAGCTCCCTACTGCAGAAGCATATGGAACTCTACTCATGTACTCTACCTCATCATGTGAATTAGGACATTGTTCTTTAATCAATTTAAAATGTCCAGCCAAAGGTGTGCTTACCGGTTTTGCATCCTGCATATTGAACCGTTTCAACACCTTGTTCACATAATCCTCTTGAGACAAAATCAACCTGTGATTTTTCCTATCTCTCTTAATACTCATGCCAAGTATTTTCTTTGCTGCTCCCAAATCTTTCATGGCAAATATGTGACCTAATTTCACCTTAAACTCAGAGATATCCTGCATGTGTGATCCTGCAACCAGCATATCATCTACATACAACAACAGAATAATATATCTACCATTATCCAATCTCTTAAAATAAACACAATGGTTAGATTGAGATCTACTATAGCCATGCTCAGTCATAAACCTATAAAATCTCAGATACCATTGTCTAGGAGCTTGCTTGAGGCCATACAAATTTTTCTTCAATCTGCACACAAGCTTCTCCTTACCTTTGACCTCAAATCCTTCTGGTTGATCCATATATATTTCTTCATCCAAATCCTTATGAAGAAACATTGTCTTAACATCAAGATGCTCAAGATGCAAATCCTCAATAGCAACTAAAGACAATACAGGTATAGAAGTCATTTTAACAACAGGAGAAAAAATCTCACCAAAATCAATACTTGGTTTCTGTGCAAATCCTTTCACTACCAACCTGGCCTTATATCTCATCTTTCCATTCTCACATTCTTTCAATATGTAGATCCATCTACTCTTCAGTGTCTTCTTTCCTGCTGGCAACTCAACCAAATCTCATGTTTGGTTCTCTTTCAAGGAATCAATTTCCTCATTCATGCCTAACTCCCACTGATTCTTGGATTCCACCTGTATTGCTTCATCAAAACTCTCTGGTTCTCCACCATCAGTAAGCAATAAATAGAATAATGAAGGGGAATATCGAATTGGAGGTTTACTTACCCTTTCTGACCTCCTGATGGGTGTCTAAGACTCATTCACAACACGTTGTCTGCCCAAATTCTCTGACAGTGACCGACCTCAGTCACTTCTAGGCCTGTTACTGGTCGACGTCGATTCTGCCTGATCGACGTTGGTTCCTGCATGACCGACGTCGGTCACTGTATGACCGACATCGATTCCTGTATTACCGATGTTGGTTCCTTCCTGACCGATGTCGATCTCTGTGTTTTTCTATCTGTGATTAATTTTTTCTGCGAGCTCATTTTGGACCGTCACCTCGTCTAATTCTCCATTGCTTTGCCCAAATTGATTCAGCTTCTTGAGCTGATCACTATCCATCACTTTTTTATTGAAAACAACATCACGGCTCCTAATTATTTTGTTAGTTCCTAGATTCTAAAACTTAAATCTGAAATCATTAGAGCCATAGCCAATAAATGTGCACCTCATAGACTTAGCATTCAGCTTCTTTCTATTTTCTTTATCAACGTGCACAAAGGCTTCACAACCAAAAACTTTGAGAAATGAGAGATCTAACTTTTTACCTATCCATGCCTCGTTTGGAATTCCACCATCCAAAGCTGTAGAGGGTCCTCTATTAATCAGGTACACTGCAGTATCCACAGCTTCTGCCCAAAACTCTAAAAGCAAATCAGCATGCAATCTCATACACTTTTCATGCTCCATTACTATTATGTTCATCCTTTCAGCAACTCCATTTTGCTGAGGTGTCCTTGGAATCATCTTTTGCCTACGTATTCCATGCATATAACAATACCAGTTGAAATTATAGCTGCAGAACTCACCACCATTGTCAGATCTCAGGCACTTCAATCTTCTGCCTGTTTCATTCTCAACCATAGCTTTCCAAATCTTAAAAATGTCAAAAACATCATATTTTTTCTTAATACAATAGACCCATACCTTTCTTGTAGCATCATCTATGAAAGAAACATAGTACCGTGATCCTCCAATAGAAGCAACCTGAGCCGATCCCCACACGTCTGTGTGAACAAGCTATAACTTATGCTTCTTCTTTGTTGACCCAGTCTTAAGAAAACTCACCCTCTTCTGTTTTCCAAACACACAATGCTCACAAAAATCTAGATCTATGCTTTTCAAATCTGAAAGCTTACCTTTTGACTTAAGAATAGACGTTCCCTTCTCATTCATGTGGCCGAGCCTAGACTGCCACAATTTTGCATCCACATCTGAAGTAGATAATACAGAAAGAGAAATATCAGTAATACAATTACATAAATAGAGAGTACCTACTCTCTTACCTCTGGTCATTACAAGTGCACCCTTGGTCACCTTCCAAGATTCAGCTATGAGAGTTACTGTACAACCCTCATCCCCTAACTTTCTTGCAGAAATCAAATTCCTCTTCAAGCTAGGAACATGCATGACATCTCTCAACACCCATGTGTTGCCATTCTGCATTTTCAGCTGCACTTTTCATTTGCCAATAATTTTACAAGGCTCATCATCCCCTAAGTAAACTATTCCAAAATCTCCATGGACATAGTCACTAAAATATTCTCTATTAAGGGTTGCATGGAAAGATGCACTAGAATCTAAAACCCAAGATTTTATATTATTATGCAAAGAGAATATAAGAGCATCTTGTGCAATACCTGCAACTTTTGCTTCTTCTTTACCTTCATGTTGATTGTCCTTCTTAGGCTTTGACCAGCAATCTTTGCTTATGTGCCCTATCTTTCCATAATTCTAGCATTGTGGCCTCCTGCCATTTCTGGATTTGGATCTACCTCTCATCTTTGACTTAGACCTTGATCTCCCTTTCTTGCTCTTCTCTTTTTGCCTTCCCCTGCTTTCAAAACTTAAAGCGTTCCCTGATGTTTCCTCTGTGCTTTTCTTATGATTTTTTTCATTCAAGATTACACTAACAACATCCTCTACTTTTAAAATATTTGAAGCAGATCCAGTATTACTAACTACCATTACCAAGTTATGCCAGCTTTCAGGCAAAGAACATAATATTAAAAGAGCCTTAATTTCATCATCAAACACTATTTTGACTGAATATAATTGATTTACAATTCCATGGAAATCATTTAGATGATTAGATACAGATCCACCTTCTTGCATTTGCAAATTAAATAGCTGCTTCATAAGATATACCTTATTTGAAGCTGAGGGTTTTTCATATAAATTTGCTAAAATAGTCATTAACTCTACCATTGACTTTGCCTGTGATAAATTAGATATCACAATAGATGCTAGACTCAATCTTATAAATCCAAGAGCCTTTCTATCAAGAACTTCCCATTCTTCATCATCCATGTCTTTGGGCTTCTTTGAAATCCCACTTAATGGTAAGTATAGATCTTTCTGATACATATAATCCTCTATCTGCATTCTCCAATGTTGATAATTCTTGCCATTAAACTTCTCCATTCTCAGTTTACCTTCTTCTGCCATTGCTTCTCCCACTCAAACAGAAATCCCTGTGAGTAACCTATAATCAATACACACTAACCAGATCTGAAACACCTGTTAGTCAACCTGAGCTCTGATACCACTTGTTGGGGATCAACCAACAATGTTGATTACAATATGAAAGCAATTAAATGTGGAATTAAACCAGAAATATAAGTAACTAGAATAAAAAAATAACAAAGAATAAGAGATACAAGAAACCACCCTAAAAACTTGTATTAAACTCTTTACAGAAGGAATATAATTGAAGAAACTTCTTTTCTTCCACACCTCTCTCAGATGTACAGATCTCTTTCCCTCAAGAGCTCTCTCTCTCAATTACAATCAATTCCAACAACCTGGATTGATACACATATACAATATTGTACTGTTCAACTCAACACTACAATAAGCTATGAAGATCTATCCTATTATATAATAATTAGGAAACATGAGCATACAACTACATCTATTAGATGCACCTCCTAATCAAGGTCTCTAAACAATTTTACTTAAAATAGAGATGCAGACTTAAGACTATCACTTAATCCTACCATGCAAACACTTTGTTCTGTCCATGGAAATAACATTTTGGATGCACAGGTGACTGACATCGGTCCCTGCCTATCTGCCTGTGACCAACGTCGGCCGATCCATGACCGACGTCGGCATCTCCTAGTCGACTCCTGACCGACATCGGTCGCTCTTGACCGATGCTGACCACTGTATAACACCAGCAACCTGCAAAATACTCATTTGGTGAAGCTTTTAGCTCCACACCTTAACAACTCCCACCTCGATCAGTCTTGATTTTTCCAAGGATTTCAACCTTTACACCTTTGGAAATGAAGAGGTAATCTGTGTTATGATCACTCGAGCAAATGATGAAAACCTTGAACAACCTCTCACATTCTTTAGCCAAGGTTTAGAAGGTTTTGATGTTAGGTACACATGTGTTGAGAAGTAAGCACTTACAGTTATATGAATCTTGAAGAAATTTAGATATATGTTATCAAACATCAAGATTCATATCATTGTACCACATCCTAGTGTCAATGATTTCTTGTTGAGCCATGAATTAAATGAAAAGAGGGCAGGGTGGATCACCAAGGTAATGGAATATGATGTGGAGATCAAAACCACTCCACTAGTAAGGGGAAGAGGGTTGTGCAAACACCTCGTTACACTTTAAATAGCAAGAGGGAATTTTGCTACTCCATGATGAGGCTGTAATAGAAGAACCTACAGTCATAAAGAACTGGGCACAAGACATGGTTCATTTTCTTCTAATTGGTGAGTGCCCACAGGGCCTCGATAGGACTAAGAGGAGGTATTTCATGTTCCAATCTCTTCCTTATGTCCTAATTGATGGAGTGCTATTTAGAAAAGTTTTTTCAAGGGTACTCTTGAGATGCATAGACTCCAATCAAGTCAATAGGTTACTATCCAAATTTTATGACGAACCAGCTGGTGGTCACTTTGCTCCTAAGCCCACAGCTGTAAGGATTACGAGGGCTAATTAATTTTGGCCCACTTTGTTCAGAGACACTCATGTATGGGTACAAAATTGCCAAAAATGTGCTCTCTTTGATAGAAAATAATAACTGGCTGCAATGCCTCTACAACCTATTCAAGTGGAATAACCATTCATGCAATGCAGTCTAGACTTCATAGGGATGATCAACCCTCCTTTTAGTGTTGGTCACGAGTGGATCTTGATTTCTAAAAATTATTTCATGAGATGGGTAGAAGTTATTGCTTTGAAGGAAGCCAATGAGAGTGTAGTCCTAGACTTTTATGAAGGCCTAGTGACAAGATTTGGAGTCCCAACTACCATCATTCTGAATAATGCATTGAATTTATTGGGAATCAAAACAAACGAGTGGGCATTAGGATACGTCATATATATTAGTACTTCTTCCAACTACTACCCACAAGGAAATGGGCCGGCTGAGTCCATAAATAAGAATCTGATCAGTATCATTAGAAGAATAATGGAAGAGAATCAAAGGACTTGGCATGCCAAGCTAAAAATAGCCTTGTGAGCAGATAGGGTCACTCCAAAAAGAGTAGTTGGTAATTCACCATACACACTTGTGTATGGAAGGGAAGCTAGACTTCTTATTTAAATTGAATTACTAGCCCTGGATCTTTCCCACCAGTTGCAATTAGAGGAAAATGACAGCATAGAAGTCATATTTTGTGAATTAATGGAGCTTCAGAAGACAAAAGACCAAGCCATGGTTTCCATGACCAGCCGTCAATAACAAACAAATAAGCATTTTGACAAGAAATCTTCATCAAAAGACTTCTCAGAAGGTGACATTGTCTTGAAATATGATGAAGACCAAGCTAAACTTGGAAAGCACACGAAGTTCGATACCTTATGGAGTGGTCCATCTGTCATCACTCAATGCAAGCAACATAATGCATTCCAACTCTCCAGGTTGGATGGTGGAGAACTACATATCCCAATTAATGAGATATATCTTAAACATTGTCACTAAGCCTTCTCTTATTATGTACATATTTTTTCTATTTTTTTCCCTCATTTTCCCTAAGTGCTTTTGTGCATGTTTGTAGTCTTTCAGCCTTGTGCATGTTTTATTTACCTTTTGGGGTAAAATATTCATGTTGATTCTTAAGTTTCTCAAGGTTATTGCTAGCCTTTCAAGCTGTATACTAACTCCATGCCCAATGGACCTGTAGGCCACCGATTTTCTTAAGCATAACAGGCATGCTTCCCCTATGAATCGCCAAATATGTTGACCAATTTTGGTCCTATAGGTCAAAAATTAGGCTCCCCTCTTTCTTTCCTTGCTGGACCTATTAGCCAGCCTCTGATGAATTCACCTTACTACAATTTTGGGGTTTCCCCTTTTGATAGGCCCGTTTCTATAAAGAACCAAGTGATTTGAGTCATGTAGGTATTTTGAGTTGATCTGGGGCTCATTTCATTTCAAGCAAACTAGCTCAGACAAGCCTTTTATCGGTAAAAGGATGGGCCAGTTTCAAAGAGGTGCAAGTCTTTTACAAAACTCTGAAGGTCAAGTGCCCTTGCGGAGGGTAGGAAAGTAACAAATGGGATCGTTTAAGCAAGCTCTGAAGGACAACTTTGGACCCAAAGTGCCCTTACGGAAGGCAGAAGGTGCATTTGTAAGAGATCAAGGTAGAAAGCCCGAAAGGGAAGTTTCCTTCAGAGAAAGTGACAAGTCAAATAATGAATTTCTTCGAACATTTTATCTGAAGAATATCCATGAAGAAACCAAGGGGAAATTTTCTTCAGACAAAACGTCTAAAGGAATTCCTTCAAACAAAATGTCTGAAGAAATTCTTTCGGATATTTTGTCCAAAGAAATTCAGAAGGCAAAGAAACATGAAGGGTAAGTGCCTTTGCAGAGGACTATTGTCCATCAAAAAGGACCTTTTCCTTTTTCTGAAGGGTCACTTTCCCTTCAGAAAAGTTCATTTGCAAAGGTTGAGGAAATTGCTAAAGGATAATGACAGGCTCGAGAACGTCAACTTCAAAATGGTGAACTTGTTATTGAAGGTTCAAATGTCTAGTGACGGGCCCACAAACATCAAATTCAAGGTAGTAAAAGAGACGTTGATTTTCAAATGATGATGGGCACGTGAGCATCAAATTCAAGAAGATGGGTTAATCATCGGAGAAAAGCTAAAGGACATTTCCTTTGGACAAAATTTTCGAAGGAATTCCTTTGGACATTTTGGCTGAAGGAATTTGAAGGCTAAGCAACCCACCAAGAAAGGAGCCAAGAGGAGGCAAAGAATAGCCTGAGAGCTCGAATTGACAAGAAAGGACAAGAAGTAGTAAGGAAAGAGAGAATAAAATAATAAATCCAGAACACAACTACACACACATAAGATAGCACTTGGAACATTCTAGAAGACACATCCATCCAAGCATAGGCAAAAACTAGATCAACCCAAGTGGCAAAAGAGGCATTGGTAGGAGAAGAAATTACTTGCAGATGGAATAGTCTCCACCAAATAGCCATCAAAGGGAGCAAGAGCATTCAATAGATCAGCCCATTTTTCTTTGTTTAACATTAATAAGCAGAGAGTTGCATGAGTTTTCAAGGGAGGCAGCCTTGTCGTTCAAAGAATAAAGCAACCCATACTTTAGCAAGAACATTAAATATAGTTTGAGCAGCAAAGTAAATGTCTGTGACTTATACAACGTGGTTCTTCCAAGCATATTTATGGAAAGATGACAACAACATGAGCAAATTCATCTTACCAAGGTGTTTAATGCAGGATGGGCCATCAGTTCTTTGAAAAGGCTAAGGGTCTTTCTCTAAATTCTATATATTATAATCTCTTAGCTGGAAAAGATATCTCTCACTTGTGTATGGCGAAGCCCTAACAATTTTACCCTTTAATCAAAAGAAGCATGTTCTACCTCCATCTCATTTTTTATACTTCTGAATAGGCCTGTGTATCATCATTATGTTTAGTCAATTTATCTTAATGCTTTCATAAGTCGACGCTAGCATATCTAGTATATCCAAGACCATCTTCTGCAGATTAACATGAAGTGCCCATGTTGGAGCATAGAGGCAGAGGAGCAACCATCTAACAGTGTGCTTCTAGAGCACCTATGGTTAGTTCTTCTTCATTGTATCTCCATTAAGCCCCCTTGTTAAAACACTCATGCAGTCTGGTCTTTTGTTCAAATGAAGTGTCTGTTCACTCCTTTTGATGTAAAGTGTTGATAAAAGATGAGTAGATCAAATCATTTGGTGCATCACCATTTAGTTAGGTTCTGATTTTGTAACATCCTTTCCTCTTTTCACCCCTCCCATTATTAGTAGTAGTAGTTAAGGACCTCAAAGGTGCATCAAGAGGAGCTAGCCGTTAATCTAGAGATTCATTTCTCAAATTTGCCAAGTCCACAGTAAGAGGAATGTCTCCATTGTGCCGCATGGAAGATAGAAGCTTAGGCTTCTTTTAAAGGGTGCAATCAACAGTGTCAACAATTATGTAGGTAAAACAATTAAAAAAACATAGGAAAAATAAGTAAGAAATTTACCCTAAGGTTTTTGTGAGCAAACAAAGTAAGTCGGGTTCACCTAATAATTTAACACTTTTGGGAATATTGGAGTATTATTCCTAATTTAGTTAAGGGTTCAGAATATGAAATCAATAAATAAACATGCAATAATTAAACTAATGATTTGTATAATTTTAACTGTAATTTGATTCTTTCTAAAAATAGTAATAAGGGAGAGAAAACAAGACTTAGCTAGAAACTGACTGAGATGACTAAAACAGAGTCTAGAATTCACTATGCAGGACTGGGACACTGTCAACAATCAAGTTCTGGCCTTGATTTTGTGATTGGATAGGAGTGTTAAAATAGGACACCCTAGGGTCCGGTGTTATAGTCCTCTTTTATCGTTGTTGTCAAAGAGACCTAAGCTTTATGGGTTTTATTCACTGTGTTTGTTTGAGTTTGCTTGTGAAATTTTGACTATTGGATGTCTGTGAAACTCCCTATAGCACTGATTTAGTCTTCAAACCCTAGGCTCTATTATGCTTTGACAAACTTTGAGGAAGAGGGGGGGTTAGTGTGTGTAAGATGCATTAAACGTGTATCCACACCCCTTATGTGGGCACACTGTGTACATACCAATACTCTGAAGAGGGATCAAGCCATATGTAGTTCTTCCACTTGATGTGCTTTATGTAATTGTGTGTATAAAGATGCGAAATGCTAAATTGGGTGTGCTTGAGGTGGCTAGGGACCAGTTTAAGGATTTGAATAAGCTTGTAATTATATTGGCTAGATGTATGCAGAGAATAAGGAAGATTACATAAGTGGTTTTGATTATATTCTTATTTGATTTGTAATAATTGCTAACCCCTTCTAGATGAACTTTGAATGGGCTTTTATAGAGATATGTTGATCATGGGTCGAATGTATTCATGTTAGGCTGACAAGAAGAGTAATAGGAACTAGAAGGAACTAACCATTCGAGGTAAAAATACATTTGGATAGGAGCACCATAAATGGATACCCTAGGGTCCAACGCAATAATACTGAAGGAATGGGACTCAAGGGGATGGATTTGTCATGGGAAAAGCTGCCTAAAAGAGGTAGAAACACTATTTGGAAGGCTATGGATGATTGGAAATCAGTGAAAAGGTGCCTAGGAGGGTCATGATAACAAGCAAGAGGGACCTATAGGTTGGGTGTCATTAGCCACACTTAATTTACCAATTTTCACATTTTATATGACTACAGCAACTCATCGTAAATCTATTTTATAGATTTTTTGCATAATCTACCATTGCTAATTTACCCCATTAAAATAAATTCTTTTTTGATTGATCAACAATCTATTATGCCTTTCTGGGGCAAACTCATTTTAAATCACATGATTTAAACATGCGAATGATTATAACTACCATTGGGCAAATCATTCTATTTTTGACCAATTTAATGATTATAATTGCCTATGGATAAATAATTATTTTTACATCTCGAGCTAATGATTATAACCACCTTTGTACAAATCATTATTTTTCCCAGTCTACCTGACCTACTGAGGCAAATGCCTACATCACTAATTACAATCGACTTTAGGTAAATTAGTGTCTCATATTTTGTTACTAATTATAACTACCTTTGGGAAAATCAATATTCATCCCACTACCCTATAGGGGCAAAAGCCTATTCCATTGCTTATAATTGTCTTTGGGCGAACTAGTATCATTCGCTTCATTTTTTATTATAACCATCTTTGGGCGAACTAGTATCATTCACTTCATTTTTTATTATAACCATCTTTGGCCAAATTAGTGATTCCATCACCATTACTGTTTATACCACCTTTGGGCAATTAAGTAACTCCACCCTCGTTACCATTAGATCATGTCATTTCTTTCATTTCGAGGGAACATTTGACAACTCTATTTTGTCACTCACTCCCTTGATGTGGCATCAAGGGCTTATCAACTGCCCTTTGGGAATGAACCATTTAGATTAATGACTTTTGCATTCTTTGAAAATATGTTATTGTGCATGTGTCTTGTAATGTCTCCTCAAATAAGGGCAAATTGTAGACACTCAAATTTGGTCACTTTCATGTCTAAATTGGGATTTACTTCAATTTCTAGCAAATGCCATAATTTAAGCATATAAATAACCTAAATTATCCAAATTCATTTGCATAAATGATTTAATTGTCTAGAAACATGATGAAGTTATTTTATTTGGTGTATTACCCTATATGCACCAATAATCTAGCTCAGTTTCAACCTTAGTCAAATTATGACCTAGTAATTTGACACTTTTGGTTTGACAAGCTATTAATTCATAACATTTAAAACAATTGCTAAAATCTAAAAAACACTAAGCAAGATTAATTATATTACAAATCTTAAATAACTTGCCTAAACAAAAATTCCAAATCAAATACGAAGTCAAAGGTCAAAAGAGATAATAAAGTGATTTATAATTCCTAAATATTCCAAAAATTACAAATCACAACCTCACAAATATTTAAAGTGAGTTGTCATTCCTCGTAAATATTTAAAACTGAGATGTCAAGATTTCATGAGTGTTTTGACCCATCCTAGTGTTAGCCTGACTCAACCTAAGTTATTTTAGACTCAATCAAAGTTAGAATTTAACCTAACCTCCCTAGGGTTAGAGTTAGTTCTTAGAGGTATAATACAATTTCCCACACCATATGCCAACAAGCTTTTGTGTGTAAGGTTATTTTGTTAGAATACCTTTAAGAAGCCATTGAGAGTAGTGTTATAATGCCCATTTTATGCTAAGCTTCACACCAAGCCACAAGTAACCATTGGAGAAGTGCTACCACCATGGAGAAACATTGCTAGAAGTCTCTAATTGTCATAGTTCAAGCACGAACATACTTATGCTAATAAGTGGACATCAAATTTGACAAAGGGGGTAAATTAATTGTGTTATTTTTTTCTCTATTTTGTGATTTTGTTCATTACGTTATGCTCCCCCTAGTTCTTAGACAAGAGTGTTTAGTTCTAGTTTATATTTTTGCTTGATTTTTTATCATTTGGATTAAAAATGAACTAATCATCATTTGCGTGCTCTTTGAACTTCTAAGATACAAATATTATGTAGTCCTAGCTTTGACATTGTTGACTTTCATGGAGCTTAACTTGCTGAAAATAAGGATGGAGAAAAGGAAAAATTATACCAATGAAGAATCTTGCTCTAATACCAATGTTAGGCCGGATAATTTATTAATGAAATGACAATGAAAATATTTGGTTCCAACCAAAATTATCTTTATGATTCAAATCGAAATGGAGCAAAGTATTACAATAAATAAGCCAAGAAATCGTTGATCACTTCACATTCCCAAATGACCCTTGTTATTCCTATATAAATGGAAATCAACTTATTAGAAAAAGATAAAAGTAACTAATGACACCTGAGAATAATAAAAAATATATGTACAATAATATTACAGCTTGATCTACAACACAAGTCTATATGACATCTAGTCCTTCGTCCTTGACAATCTTAATGAGATTCAACCACATTTGCAACACCCAATAAACTAATCACATTAGTCGTAAAGATTATAGTCTTGACTAAGATTAAGCATGAGCTCAATAATAAGCAACCCTAAATTAGCTCATATAAAACACACAAAACTATGCATGGGAAACTAAACACCCACTTTTTGTTAATTGGTATCAGAAGAATAATAGCAGAAAAAACACACACATGATTAGTAGTAAATATGTATACCTTCGGGGTATTTTTGGGATGATGAATGTCACCAAAAATGAGAATTCTGCATTGTCCATTAATTACCATAGCCTTGTGATTGTAAGCAACTCTGTATTTCACCATACCCAGAATCAAAAGTAGAGCCACAACCCATATACTGCACCCCATTCGCTTCAACTGTAACACACTTTCAATACAACAATAAATATGTAATGTCTCTCTGCACATCCATAAGTATGCAATGTGCGTAGCTCATCCCTAATGGGGGAGTATGTTATGTTACTTTTTCTCTGTAACAAAAATCCCAATGCCTAAATTATTGATCAACTAACTATCCCCCTTAATGAAGGGAAATTTGAATGTAAAAGCTATAATGATTTTTAATTAATATGTCTCAAGTTTCAGTCTCACTAGCTAAGGCAGACCTCTAAAAAAATGCGGAAATAATCTGTTCACAACAATCCCAATTATTTTGAAGAGTTGTTTTCCTAGTGGCCTTTGTGAAGGACATTGCACATTTTAGAGCCCTTATTTGTAGGGGCTTGTCGACTCTACCATTCACTGTTTTGCTTTTCCCATTCCATCTTACTTTTTATATTAAACTGTAAAAGGTTTATCGTTGAACTGTTTTTGCATCAAAAATTTACTTAATGGAAATTTATTCTATACGGGTGGAGGGGTTGTCAATTGGTGGAAAGGATTTTCTCTCTCTTCTATTAAATGCACCATCATCCACACCATTCAAATTAATGAATTTTGCATTCTTTGAAAAGATGTTATTGTGCCTATGTTTCACAATGCCTCCTCATACAGGGGCAAATTGTAGACACTCAATTTTGGCCATTTTCATTCCTAAAATAGGATTTAGTTCAATTTATAACAAATGACATAATTTAAACATAGAAATCACTTGAATTGCCCTCATATATGTAAATGATTTAATTACCTAGAAATGTGATGAAGTTAATTTATTTTACGTATTACCCTGTATGTACTAATAAACTAGTTTAGTTTTAACCTTAGTCAAATTATGACCTAGTAATTTGACACTTTTAACATGTCGAGCTATTAATTCATAATATTTAAAACAATTGTCAAAAGCTAAAAAACACTAAGCAAGATTAATTACATTGCAAATCTTAATTAACTTGTCTAAACAAAAAATTTAAGTCAAATTAGTGAATTTCATTTATCAAAAAATATTTTGTAGCCAAATATAAACTCAAAGGTCAAAGGAGCTATTAAAGTGATTTATTAATTCCTAAATATTCCAAAAATTATGAGTCACAACCTTACAAATATCTAAAGCGAGTTGTCATGCCTCATGAATATCTGAAATTGAAGTGTCAAGATTTCATGAGTGTATTGACCCAACCTAGGGTTAGCCTGACTTAACCTAGGTTATCTTAGACTCAACCAAAGTTATAATTTAACCCAACCTTCTTAGGGTTGGAGTTAGTTCTTAGAGATATAAATACAAGTGCCCACACCATATGTCAACAAGATTTTGTGTGTAAGGTTATTCTGTTAGAATACCTTCAAGAAGCCATTGAGAGTAGTGTTATAATGCTCATTTTATTCTAAGCTTCACACCAAGCCACAAGTGACCATTGGAGAAGTGCTACCACCATGGAGAAACATTGCTAGAAGTCTCTAATTGTCATCCTCCAAGCACAAACATCCTTATGCTAATAAGTGGACATCAAATTCGATAAAGCAAGTAAATTACTTATGTTATTTTTATCTCTATTTTAGGATCTTGTTAATTATGTTATGTCCCCCTAGTTCTTAGACAAGAGTGTTTAGTTCTAGTGTATTGTTGTGCTTAATTTTTTATTATTTGGACTAACAAGGAATTAATCATCGTTTGTGTGCTCTTCAAACTCCTAAGGTACAAATACTGTGTAGGCCTAGCTTTGACATGGTTGACTTTCATGGAGCTTAACTTGCCAAAAATAATGATGGAGAAAATGAAAAATTAGACCAATGAAAAATCTTGCTTTGATACTAATGCTAGGCTAGATAATTTATTAACAAAATAACAATGATCATATTTGGTGCAATCCAAAATTATCTTTACGAGTCAAATCAAAATGGAGCAAAGTATTACAATAAATAAGTCAAGAAATTGTTATTCACTTCACATTCCCAAATGACCCTTGTTATTCTTATGGGAATGGAATCCAACTTATTAAAAAAAGATAAAAACAACTAATGACACCTATGAATAATATCAAATATACGTAGAATATTATTACAACGTTTTCTAGATCACATAAGTCTATATGATGTCGAGTCCTTCGTCCTTGGCATTCTTAATGAGATTCAACCACATCTGTAGCACCCAATAAACTAATCCCATTAGTCGTAAAGATTATAACTGTGACTAAAATTAAGCATGAGCCCAACAATAAGCAACCCTAGATTAGCTCATACAAAACACACAAAACTATGCATAGGCAACTAGACACCCACTTTTTGTTAACTGATGATCAAGAGAATGATAGCATAAAACACACACACATAATTGGTAGTAAATAAGTATACCTTAGGGGTACTTTTGGGCTAATGAATGTCATCAAAACGAGAATTCTACGTTACCCATTAATCACCACAACCTTGTGATCGTAACACTAGATTCTGCCATACCCATAATCAAAAGTAGAGCCACAACCCATAGACTGCACCCCATTTGCTTCAACTCTAACACACTTTCAACACATCAATAAATATGTAATGTTTCTCTGAATATCCATAAGTATGCAATGTGTGTAGCTTGTCCCTAATGGGGGAGTATGTCGTGCGACTTTTTCTCTGTAACAAAAATCCCAATGCCTAAATTCTTGATCGACTAACTATCCCCCTTAATGGAGGGAAATTTGAACGTAAAAACTATACTGGTTTTTAATTAATATGTCTCGAGTTTCAATCTCACTAGCCGAGGAAGACGTCTGGCAAAAATGTTGAAATAATCTGTTCACAACAATCTCAATTATCTCGAAGAGTTATTTTCCTAGTGGCCTTTGTGAAGGGCACTGAACATTTTGGAGCCCTGATTTGCAGGGGCTTGTTGACGCTGCGATTCACCGTTTTGCTTTTCCCATTCCATCTTGCTTTTTATATTAACTATAAAAGGTTTTTTGTTGTTTTTGCATCAAAACTTTGCTTTGTGGAAATTTATTCTATATGGGTGGAGGGATTGTCAATTGATGGAAAGGATTTTCTCTCTCTTCCATTAAATACGCCATCATCATGGCATGTAACTATGCAAGTAGTTTTATTTCTTCCACAAATTGTATAAGTTACAGAGTAAATGCTAATTTTATCGGAAAATATTTGTACACTTATTTTTAATCATATTATTTAATAAATACATTTATCTCTATTTTTTTAAAAATATTTATTTTAAAATTAAACAAAAAATTACATCACAAAAATATCTAAAAATTATCATGTAATTATAATTTTTAATGTAAGACTTACCGTTTCTAAGAGGAACTTAAAAAAAAAACAAAATATTAAATCAACATGAACAATGAAAAAATTTCGAATTTCAAAAAAAAACTTTAATAATTTTCAGAATATAATCTTTTAAATTTACAAATTTTTACATTATTAATTTTTAATGGAAGACTCACTTTTAGAAGAGGAACTTAAAAAAAGAAGGTAAATGTTAAATCAACATGAAAAATAAAAGAATTTCGAATTTAAAAGAAAACTTTAACGGTTTTCACGGCATAATCTTTTAAACGCATGATGGATGTATACTCTTTGTTTTTTTTTAAAGGTATACGTGGGCCCATGGAAGCATCCCTTAGGTAAGCAACACAAATTATTCCAATTTATGGTGCACGTTAAGCAAAACCTATGCACTATAAATACATCCCCCCCATTACATTACAAATGCCATCGTCGGGGGAAAAAAATTTAACAAATATACACACCATATAAATATATAATCTTTTTTTTATCAAATGGAAGAAGCATTTGGAGAACTGGACCAGGATTCCTTCGTTTCACTGCTCTCCAAGCTGATTGGAGAAAGCAAATACGTGCAGAACAATCCGCCAGAGCTGATTCCAGAGGAAGACAGAGTTTGCAAGCACGTATTGGAGTCTCTAAATCCTTATAGCGTTGAAAATGGAGGTCCTTTGGTTGTCCAGCACATTAGTTATGTGCAGGGGCGGGGAAATATTATTGTTGAGTATCCGGGGACCGAGAAGGGCAAAATTGTTTCATTCGTCGGTGCCCACATGGATGTGGTGACTGCTAACCCTGAGGAATGGGTGAGTTAATTTCATTCTTAGCGCTCTTTTAGGGTTTCTAGGGCTTTATTTTTTCTGTTATTGTGTTAATAATAATGGAGGAATCCTTTTAGGTTAGTGTGTGTTCTGTGTTATAATATTTTAGTTTATTACCGGACTTTTTAATCTAATCAAGGTATAAAATGGTTCTCATATACCCCAATTTGGCTAATTTTCACATAATTTTAGAATGGAGATTTTGCAGGAAGACATTTTCGAAAGATTTTATGGATTATCTGCATAGAAATTTGTATCCTGTTCTATCCCTCTTTTCGATTGAGCTATAGAAACAAACTTTTCAAAAATTAGATTTTTGTTTTCTGAAAGATACTTTTTGAATACCCCGCTTACAATCCTTATTTATCTTTTTCGTGAGTTAGAAACTTTAAGAATTAAAGGAAACTTTAAAATCTTTTAAAACAAGATTGCCAATTAGAATACTTTTGGCAAAAATATTATCTATGTTTTCATATACAATGTGCTAGATCGCCAAAGTTTACTCGTAGTGAATGCACGTTTAAAAAAATCAAATTAAATATTATCATGTGCTATATATTGCTTATATTACAAAATGGAAAGTTTTGCGCGATCTTCTACTCTTCCAAATAGTTTTCTATCCCCCAAGATTTAACATGATGGATAAGTACTAGGGCATATATAAGGTTGTTAGATTTGCCAAAATTTACAAGTATTAGTAATCAATCTATGTTTTTTTTTAAATCAAATATTTTCCCAATAATGCATATATTCCTTGTTTATCAAAATGGAAAGATTGGCCAGATTTTCCCTACTTGTAAAATGTTTTCTCTCCCTTCCCTAGAGTAACACCATCTTTGTGTTCAACCCTCCATAGCTGAGAAAAAGGGGTTCATGTCACCAAATTTTTTTTCCATTTCTTTGAATTTTAGCTAATGGAAAAGTGTTTTTTCTCTCCCTTCCCTAGAGTGACACCATATTTGTGTTCAACCCTCCTTGGCTAAGAAAAAGGGGTTCACCCAATCAAAAAAGTTTTTCATCTCTTTGAATTTTACCTAATGGAAAAGTGTTTTAGCCTTATAGGTTATCTTAAGAAGACGCAAAAATATGTTGAGACAAGAAATCAAGTTCGGTTGTGTTTATACTTTAATAGGGCAGCTTAAAAGCATATTTATGGGAAACAAAAAACATTTGAATGAAATGCTTTTTAAAATCTGAAGCATGTTTGAAGTGGCCCTTAGAAAAGAAGAAATTTAATAAATGTCCGATGACCAAAGTAGCTGAATGGGAAACGGGAGTAAAATTAACAGCCGGTTATGATTGGCAGCTTAAAAGCATATTTATGGGAAACAAAAAACATTTGAATGAAATGCTTTTTTAAATCTAAAGCATGTCTGAAGTGGCCCTTAGAAAAGAAGAAATTTAATAAATGTCCGATGACCAAAGTAGCTGAATGGGAAACGGGAGTAAAATTAACAGCCGGTTATGATTGAAATAGAAGGGACTATCGAGTTTAGCAAGCCATGGTCGAGTGTTAAGGCAAAGCAATGCCATGATGATGATTAGGATTCAAGGCCCATTGGACAATGGTTGTGTTAAAGTGGACCAAATCTAGACAAGGTGTTAAATTTTCATTCATGGTGCGCAGATCTACACTTACAATGAATAACAATGTTACCGGTTCGCGGGTTTTCACTGGTGTTGGGCACTCGGGTGTGAACCCCATTCGGGTTTGCAATTCAATTCGCTGACCCAACGCCCAAGGTTCGCTTGGGTTCTTCCCTGGATGTTGGAGCCATGAACCCGCAAAAAACTTGGTCAACAACGTTTAAAAATATATATTTTTTAATTTTTTTTCAATTTCGTTTATCAAACGCCAAACGTGGACTTTCCTTGCGTACCCTGTAAGCTCCAACCCTGCTCGTTGTTTGTGCTGCTTGCAAACTTGAACCTGTTTGCATCCTCGAGATCTGTTGTGTCCGTGTCCGCTGTCTACCGTTCGTACTCCCGTTGCCCTCTGCTCTCTGTTGTCGAAGCTGCAGTTCCACTGATGTAGCCTAGTTTTAAATATTTGTAAATCTATGTAATTTTTAATACAGTTTCGGTAATTTGATATTTAGTTATTAATAGGTATATTATAATATTTAGTTTTTAATATTTATTTAATGTAGTATTTTTTAATTAGGTTTTAAATTTTAATAATAGTTTTTACGACTTCATTTATAGATTAATAATTTAATATTAATATATATTATTATATTTATAATTTATAAAATATTAATATATTATAATATATTTATAATTATTTTTATATTATATATATACAAGCTTTAAATTTATCACTTATAATTTTTTTAAAAATATATATTTTTTAATTATATAGATTTAATATATAATGTGGTTAATTTTACTTATATGACTATATTTTTTATATTTTTAATTATATATATATATATATATATATATATATATATATATATATATATACACATATTTGTACCACCGTATCCAAAAACGTATCTAGGCCCCAAAAAAATCTTTGTATCCACGTAGTTTAACGATTATCAAAATGCATACTATGTGGTTAATGACAATGGCACTAATTTCCTATATATTAGGCTAGAATTTCTATATTTTTTATTTTTTTCATATATTTTTTGTATGGACAAACCCAATATTGAACCCAAGGGGAAAAAAGTCGCCGTACCGGCGAATCAGGTTCTTGGAACCCGCACCAGAATACAAAACGAACTGGTAACATTGATGAATAAAAGCTTAACTAAACACCTCTCAATCAACGTACCATTAGACTTCAAAATCTGGACTGAAAATTCACAAAGTGCAAACATTGCATTTAATCAAAAAATTCAAGACTGTGGACTGTGTAAACTAAATTTACATAAAAATAGTGTTGTAAAGCAAACGGATTCCTCACTCAAACACACATCAACTCTATATATTACTTAGAAGGAAAGAATTACAAAATACTGCACCTAATTGACTCCCTTGCCTTTCTTTTATAGATGAAGAAGGCTAGAGCTACAAAATATTTAAACAATCTAATAATAACAACTCCTCTAATAATAATAGAAACTCTAGATCTAAAAAGCATGTCTAATAATAACAGCAATTTTAAATTTAGCATGTCGAATGGTAACAACTCTAAATTTAGAATGTCTAATAATAACACTATATGCCTATTAAACTACAATTCTGAATTTCCTGAGTGTGCCATGCTAAGAAGAACAATAACTGAGCAATCACAGGTTAAAATTCTAACATTCCCTCTTTGCGAGGAAGGTGTTCTTTACCAATTTAAGTCTTTCCCTCAAAAATTCCAACTTCCCCTCAGCCAAGGGCTTCGTCAAAATATCTGCCACTTGCGAATTTGAAGGAACATACTCAAGGATCATTGCTTTCTTCTGAACTCTATCTCTAAGAAAATGTTACCGAATATTGATACACTTGGAGCTGTCATGAAACACTGGATTCTCAGAGAGCTTGATACAACTATAGGCCCCAACATTTCATAAGTCAATTTTGCTATCAACTTGCAAAGCCATATGGCCTCTCAACTTGCCATGTGCTTTGCCTCTGTTTAACTGAGTGCAACTGATGATTTCTTCGTGGTGAACCAGGAAATCATTCATGTGCCCAAGCTGAAACAAAATCCCAAAGTTCTCTACCTAGTACTTGCATCTCCTATCTAGTCAAATTCAACAAAACTATGCAGCACAAACTCACCATCTCCCACATATGTCACGCCCTAATTAACTGTGGCCTTCAAGTGCCAGAGCGCATGCTTTGCAGCCTTCCAATGAATCTGCCTTGGTTTAACCATGAATTGGCTCAAGGTATTTACTATAATCCAAATATTTGGCCTAGTATTTACAAGATACATAAGAGAACCAATCAATTGCCTATATAAAGAAGGATTTACCAAATCTAAATTTGAATCAATAGACAACATCAAATTCAGAGCCATATGAGTGGCCAAGGGATTACAATTCAGCATTTGAAATCTCTTCAAAATCTCCATAGTGTACTTCCCCCGTCCAAGGAAGACCTCACTTGTACCTTGCCAAATCTCCAAGCAAGGCTAAGTCGCAACACTTGACAACCAAAAGATGCACGAAAGATTTGTTGCGCAATGATCCACATATTTGTACCGCTGCACACCAACATCCTCTATAAGATATCACAAGCTTTGCAAGAAAATCTACATAATATAACTCTGGCATTTCTACTTTGTGCAGAATTGGACAAAGACCTTTGATAGTCTTGCGTAATTCTTCGCAAGTGACTACAAGTTGTGTGTGCCAAAATGGCTATGTGGAATATCAACATGCACACACAACAATAATACAAGGGATTTGCATGGGCGCACAAAACAACATAAAAAACTTGCATGCATAAAGGCTTCCGCAATAGAACTTAGCTTATTTTTGTAATCTAAATGTGTTTTTGGTTGATTTAGGATTAGAAGTGAACTTATGTGGAATATCAACATGCACACACAACAATAATACAAGGGATTTGCACGGGCGCACAAAACAACATAAAAAACTTGCATGCATAAATGCTTCCACAATAGAACATAGCTTATATTTGTAATCTAAATGTGTTTTTGGTTGATTTAGGATTAGAAGTGAACTTGAATGCTTTTGCATCATACACCTTGGGTAACAAAGAAACATGAGCTCCTACTCATGCACCTTCTAAGAGCTCTACTATCAATATTCCTTGTTTTGCAGCGTCTAATGTGCTTATCCATGTTGCATCTTCAATTTCTTTGCCCTTCCACTTGTCCAAATATTCTTTGTATTCTTTGTCGTCTGTCTGCTTATAGATTTTGGAATCAATCACCCTTTCTACTTCCTCATGCATTTTCCTAGGCAACTGCACTCTCTAATCAACTTCTTCAGAATCTGCGCGTGTGCTTTCACTATTGTGACCATAATAAGGATACAAATCTGCCACATTGAAAATAGGTGCTATGTTGATCCCTTCAGGTAACTCAATCTCATATGCATTTGTCGCAAACATTCGCAACACTCGACATGATCCAATCCTTTTCCACTTTAATTTGTCATAAGTTTCTTTTGGAAATATCTCCTTAAGCGTGCCAAGACTAAGTCTTCCACTTGATATTGCACTTCTCTTCTCTTGACATATGCGCGCTGCTTGTATTGCGTAGTGCTTCTTTCCAACTATTCGTGCACTTGCTGATGTAAGTTGTGCATATATTCAACAAAATATTCTACTTCAACACTCTTTAAGTCAATCTTTGTGAATATTGCACTCCACTTAAGCAATTCAATAAAATCAACCATGCATGGCAAGGGAAATTTGTACTTAATAGTAATCTTGTTGATGGCTTTGGAACCAGTGCACATCCTCCACACTCCACCTTTCTTAAGTGCTAACATAGCTGGAACTGCGCATGGGCTCAAACTTTTGCTTATCAACCCTTTATCTAACAACACTTGAACTTGTCTCTGCACCTCTACATTCTCATTAGGCATCAACCTATATTCTGCTTTGTTTAGTAAATTCGAATCTAGAATCAAATCCATGCGATGACTTGTACTACTCATGGGTGGCAACCTCTTTGGTAGATCGTTAGAAACAATCTGTATAATTGCTTAATAAGTCCTCCACTTACATGGAGGTGCTTCTTTTGTTGCGCTTGCACTTACAACTTGTATGGTCTTCAATATTAAGGCATAACATGTGTGCTCCTTTACTTCTCTTAGGAATTGTTTTTCTGGAATCATCAAAACTTGTGGACCTTTGTTCACTTCATCACACTTATCCGTCAAAGGGTTTAAAGTGTGTTTTACTCTATCTTTCATCAATGTGTAGGTGTTTGCATGGTCATCATGCTGCGCTCTTTTATCAAATTACCAAGGCCTTCCAAGTAACACATGACAATCGTCCATGGGCATTATATCGCACAGAACTTCATCCTTGTAGGTGTTAATTTGAAAACTTTTCAGACATTGCTCATTCACTAAAATCTAATGTCTCTTCAGCAACCAAGATACTTTATAGGGATTTGGATGTGCAATCCTCTTCAGACCAAGCTTCTCAATGATCTCTTGTGAAACAAGATTATTTGTATGGAAAAGAGACTTATGGATCCATCATGTTAAAGAATAATAAGTTCAACGTTTTGGGTTCGGTATATGAGCCCATCCTCAGGGAGAAGGTGAAAGCGAATAATATTATTTACTTTCACCTTCTCCCTGAGGATGGGTTTACATACCGAACCTGAATTGTCAGACTTATTATTATTCTATTCACTTTCACCTTCTCCCTGAAGATGGGTTCACATACTGAATCCAAAATGTCAGACCTATTATTCTTTAACATGATGGATCCAAAAGTCTCTTTTCCAAATACACATCATCATGGAAACTTACATAATCTCAAGATTACATGTGCTGCCACTATCAACAATCAACTAGTAGGACTTTACCTATAGATTTGCAAATGGTTCTAAATAGATTCTTCCTCTATGTGGGACTATTTTCTTCTTTTGCTGTTTTCAACAACACCCTCGTCATCATGGGAGCTTCACCAATTTCTGGTTCATCTTTATCATGGATAGACGCAATACTCTCTTCATCTGCTTGTGCAATATGCGTGTTCGCATCTTTCTCCTACTATCTTCTTTGTGTGCGTGTGGGCACTCAAATGCTTTATGCCCAATTTCACTACATTTGAAACATGTACACATGAATCCTCTTCCTCTACCTTGTCCGTAGTATTATCTACCTTTGGAAGGATTTCCTTTGCCTCTTTGCGCACTTGTATCATTGCACTAAGAAGTGTTAGCGTCTCCTTCTTGCACAGAGTAACCTTTGCCACTACTTTATTGCCTTGTGAATGCATAAACTTTCCTTTTCCTCATGCTGCGCCTTGTTGTCTGCGGGACAACTTCTCCTCTGACTTCAGCTTGCACTAATAAGCTTTTTCGATTGAATGCATGCGAATCATATGAAACTCATCGTTAACGGAAATGCACAATCCATTCATGTGCCTTGAGATCTTCTCGGTGTTATCTTCAACATGACTTGCTTGGATAATGAGTTTATATAACTCTTCAGTGTAATTTTTTACACTCATCTCCCTATGTCATAGATTTTGCAACTTCTTGAACAAAATTAACTAGTAATCAGTAGGTATAAATTTAGTCTTCAACTTTGTGAGTAGTCTATCCTAGGTCTTGATCCTATCGTTATCTCTACAGACTCCTTCTGCTTGCACTTGCTCCCACTAGAATGATGCATGACCTTTAAACTCCATACATGCAAATTTGTCCTTCTTGGGATCTTCCATACGTTCATACTCAAAGTATTTCTCTAACTCAGTGAATCAATGAGCTCTTCAGGACTTAAAATCTTTGAATATCTAGGAGTGTCCAACTTTGGCTTTGTACTCATCCTTGCGAGTGCATGCACGAATCTATCTTTAGGTTCATTGACCTCTTCATCTTCTACAACTTGATTCTTAGGCATGCTTTCTGCGGCCTCATTGTCACTTCCACCATCTACTACGTCACCTCAGTGTTGCACAGTCTCCATATTCTCTAAACGGGCTACCACATACAATCCTTAAGTTGGCTGATTAGCTGACTCAAGCAAAGGGGCATGCTTATATAGGCACAAAACCCATGTACTCACATCAATGTGCTCAACAACCCACAACAAACATTAAATACAAATTACAGTTTGAATGGTAATACATCACGGTATAACACATCACGACATACCGCAATGCGATGTGATATTAAATGAGATCCCACTATCTTCTGCGATTCAAGGAATTAAATGCAAACGGTTAGGATTGCAGCAACTCTTTTATCTTGTTGCTCGTAACACATCGCATGAATGAGAGTGCACAAGACAAATTGTGTGGAAATCACAACCTCGCAAGGCTAAGTCGCAACACTTCACAACCAAAAGATGCACCTTGCGCAATGGTACACATATTCGTACAACTGTGCAACAACATCCTTCATAAGATATTGCAAGCTTTGCAAGTAAATTTGCACAATGTAACTCTACGGCATTTCTACTTTGCATGGAATTGAGCAAAGACCTTTTGATTGACTTGTGCAATACTTCAAAAGTGACTACAAGCTGCACTTGCCAACATGGCTGCACAGAGTAACAATATGTGTGCACAAAGGCTGCGCACAACAACAATACAAGGGATTTATGTGGGCGCAAAGGTGGCACAAAACAACATAAAGAACTTGCATGCAGAAAGGCTTGCGCACAACAAAACTTAGCTTATTTTTGTAATCTAAATGTTTTTTTTGGTTGATGTAGGATTACAAGTTAGCCCAGATGCTCCTGCATCATGATGACTCACCTGGAAATAAGCTTTTGGTGCTTCTAATTGCTCTTGTGCATCCTATAATGTTTGGGTAAGCCACTTAGGCTTCCTGACTGAACTGGATGGAAAAGTGGCATCTTCATCGAAACTGTGTTGATGTAAATCTGATTTTGCTGTAATCTGTGTATCAACACTTGGGACATCAAGCTTTTCTCCCTCGTCAACCTCCCCAGGAGGCTCTTGAGATTTAGAGGACCGTGCATCCTCATTAAATTTCACATCTTGGCTCACCATTGTCTTCCTCTTTGCTGGAATGTAAATCCAGTAAGCCTCAGAGGTCTCACTGTAACCAAAAACTTGGATACTTGTGGCTTCAAATTTAGTCTTCTCATCTAGTACATAATAAAAATAGGACTCCCAAAAACACGAAAGTGTGATACTTGAGGCATCTCTCTCTACAAGCTTCTTTTGGTGTCTTGTCCTTCAAAACCTTGTGAGGACCCCTGTTTAGAATGTAGACAATTGTATTACAGGCCTCAACCCATATGTACATGGGAAAATCCATGTCGTGGATCATGGTTTTGGCTCTCAATGATGTACATCTTCTTCCAATCGGCAACCCCATTCTGTTGTAGGTCATACGATACTATCAACTCGCTCTTGATCCTCGTTTCTCTGTAAAATGCATCGAAGTTCTTGGAGGTGTACTCATCCATTGTCAAATCTGAACACTTTGATCTTCCTACTTGTCTTATTCTCAACTAAGGCCTTGAACTCTTGAAACTAAGAGAACACTTGATCCTTAGTCTTCATAAAATAAATCCAGGTTTTTCTAGAAGAATCATCAATGAAAGAGACATTACTTGTCAAAGACTCTAAAGTCATCAGTCCACATATGTTTGGATGAATCAAATCAAGAATCTCTCTTCATCTGTGCTCATTGCTTGGGAAAGTAGGCCCTTGCACACTCCTGTCTTCTTAATCTTGAAGTTCGGAAATCCCCGCATCATGCCCTTCAAGATAGGTAGTGCTCCATAGTGTAGGTGACCCAATCACTTGTGCCATAGCTCACACAAATTCTCACTGTCATGCACCAAAGCACCATGCTTCACCAGATCAATAAGCAACCTATATAGGCCACTTTCTCGCACACCTTTGGCCAAAACTTGGCCTTGCTCATCGCTGTGATCTTTGATAATAACTTGTTGATTATCATACTCAACCACACACCTAAGATTTGTCATGGCTGGCACTAAAATGAGATTTTTAGTTAAATTAGGAACATATAAGACATCATCAAGCTCAAGAACATCACTTGTGGCATGTAGAAGGAGAAAAAGCTTGTCCCTGTAACTATATATGTGTCATCATCACCCAACTCCACCTATATGCCGGTCTCTTGTCTTGATGTTTGCTGAAAGTCTTCTTGTTGAAGGTCATTTGCCTTGATGATCCATTGTCCACATACCACCCTACATCGTAGACAATGTTAGTGGAAAGGCACGGCACCATGGAGAACCCTGTCTCAAGCTTGGATGACAACTCATCCACTCCGGTGGAAGCCCCTACACTCCCTACAAACTATGTTAGTGGGTATTTCCCTGGAGGCCCTTGTACCCATACCGGTATAGTTCTGGTATTGGTACTAGTCTAGGTAGCTCTCGAGTTCTTCTATTACCTTGGGTACCCGACTGCCATAATAAAAACATAATTAAAAAATAGTGTTGATCTTCATATGCCAGTCATAATAAAAACAAAAAAAAAAAGGATAAAAAACACATAAAAAACATTTAAAAAAAAAAAAAAAAAGCTAACTAACTAGCTGCTAGTCCTAATGCATCTAGTTCAAATGAACCAATTGCTGATCTCGATGAAGAGCAATATGATGATCTATTCACACAATTCTTAAGTGAGCCATATTGTGGTTAAATTTGATGACTTTGTGTATAATTTTTATATTTTTAGTATTTGTCTATTTTGCTATGGAAGTACCCAAGTTGTACTGTACCCAAGATCCCAAAATAAATTGGTGAACCCTTGTATCCAAACTACGTACTTGTATCTATACTTGAACTCGGATTGGTAACTTAGCCTGCAAACTGCTTCTACTGTTGCTTGCCCTTCCCATTCTTCTTCTTAGGGCATTGAGATGTATAGCGACCCTATAATGTCCCCCTTTTTGGTATAAACTTGCTTAAGTCCTTAGCCTTGAATTGTTCCTAAAATGGCTAAGGGAAGAAGAGAAAAAGGGGACATTTGAGAACTTCAAAAGTATTTAATAGAAAAACACTTTATGATCTAATTTTCACTTAAGTTGGGGCCTTTTTAAGGGTCATGGACATTTAAGGCCTAAAGTGTGTTTATAAGGAAACTTGTAATATATCTTTATTTAAAAAGGAAAAGGTAAACTCTCCCTCTTTATTTTGGGTGCCACATTTGGAGGAGGGATATAAAAGGAAAGTGAAGGCTCATTTGAAAAGGTTATGCAACTTTGATATTGGAAATCTTGTGCAAGTATCTCAAGCTTGAACAAGTGACTTGAGGACGAAAACCTTCAAGTGCACCAAGGAGTTTGGGGACGAAAACCTCCATTCTTCTACCAAGGCAGCTCTATTCAAGGGCTGTAATTGCGCCATAATTGTGCATAAGTGTATGCAAGAGGTTCTACAAAGGTGTCTTTGGACACCACCTTCGTCAAGGAATTGGTACAATCCTTCGGAAAGCTGAAAATCTTCAAATTGCAGGCTAAAAAGGTGGGCGAACTCGATGGAGGAGCTCTAGGACAAGCTTGAAGTCAGCTCAAGGGTGGCGACCCCTCACAAGAGGTCAATTTAGTCTTTGGAACCCTTTTCTAGGGTTGAGGTAATTTTTATAATTTATTTCAGTCATTTGGTGATTTGTATGGATTATTTTGCATGTGTGAAAGGACATTCTAGGCCCTGAAATATTCCGTAATTTATTATATTAATTGTGGCACTTGGGCAACTTGATTGGAGAGTTCCGGAAGGGGAATTGGTGGGCAAATTTCAAGGAATAATTTTCAGAATTATTTCTACTAGTTTTTTGAGGTGTGGCGACCCACTTGTGAAGCTTTTTGAGGTCTCTGAGGGGTGAAAAAAGCAGCTGTATATTCAATTAAAAATCAGCTTATTTATAGGGGGTATTTTCAGCTGCTTCGTCAAATTATTTGATCCAAAAAGTGTACTTTATTCTCTAATAATGTTCAGCTATTTGTGGAGTTATTTTGGATGTGCTTTTGCTTGGATATCATATAATTTTTTCAGCTAGGGTTGGCTGCTTTTAAGTTTTCAGAATTTAGTTTGGATTGGGTTTGCTAAGGGTTGTTGGAAAACCCTCTTTTTTCATCATTGCCCCAATTTGGGGACATTACAGACCCATCTTGTGACACTTGAAGCACTTCATGTGACTCATATATTTCTTACCTTGGTTGGAAGACCCTGAATCTTCCTTCTTCCCCTTTTGACCCTTCTTGGGTCCTCCTTTCTTACCTCCTCTCCTCACCTTCCTGACGAGGGCTAGGATTTTGGATCTGATCCTCTCTGGCTGCAACAGTATCTCACCTTGTCTCCTATTGGACAAAGACATCCAACAATTTCTCAAAAATGGGCACGTTCTTCCAAGCACACACACCCTGCATAAAGTTTTGCCAAGTTGCTGAGAATCCATTTAGAGCTATGGGATCTAACTCCTCATCCTCAACCTTTATACCTATAGCTGCGCAGTCATCTGTCAAATGATTCAACTCAATTATCTTCATCAAGTAGCTTGCCATGGTATCAATGTTGTGCATGGGTGCTGGTGAACTTGTTCTTCAGAAGCATCCAGTAGGATATGTCACACTCTAATATAGAGTGATCAAGGCATCAAACATCTCCTTTGCCGTCTTCTTCTCTGCGATGTGAAGGATCAACTGGTCCTTCATGGAATCAAAGATGATTCTCTTCGTTTTGGCTGATTTCTTATTGTGCTTGGCCAACTATACGGGATCATTAGAAGCTGTAACCTTCTTCTCAACAAAATCCCATAGATCAACCTCCTCCAACAGCATTTGTAGTCTGCACTTCCATGGTGTGAAGTTAGAAGTACCTTCTAACCTGTCACACACTCTAAGACCGAGAATAGTCATCCTGCAGCTTCTAGAACACACTGCAACGGCTATATCAGTCTGAAATCAAATCAAAACAGCACCTTCACAGGTCCAAGCACCCATCACAGGCATAGATCGGCTTCAATCACTGAAGCTGGGGCATCGCACCTGCTGAGATCCTTTGACAGCTCCCTCTCATAGGTAGCAGCCCATGCCATAAATAGATTTGGAGGATCTCATATGCACTGCTCTGATACAATGCTAGATTTTAATTCATGGTGTGTAGATCTGCACTGATATTGAACAAAGCCTTAACACTTTTTAATCAGCATATTGTTAGACTTAGAAATCTGGATTGAAAATTCACAAGTACAGACACTGCATCTAATCAAAAAATTCAAGACAGTGGACTGTGTAAGCTAAATCTGCATATAAACAGTGATATAACACCAAACAAATTCCTCACTCAACTACACATCAACTCTATATATTAGTCAGAAAAAAAGAATTACAAAATACTGCAACTAACTGAATGAATCACTCACCCATCCTGTCTTGATTTTATAGATGAAGAAGGCTGGAGTTACAATATATTTAGACAGTCTAATAATAACAACAACTCTAATAATAACAGCAACTCTAAATCTGAAAAGCATGTCTAAAAATAACAGCATCTTTGTATTTAGCATGTCTAATAATAACATCTGTAAATTTAGCTTATCTAATATTAATAACTCCTCTAGATTTAGCATGTCTAATAATAACACTAGATGCCTATTAAACTGCAGTTCTGAATTTGTTGAGTGCGCCATGCTGAGGAGAACAACTACTGAGCAATCATAGGTGAACTTCCAACAGAGGTTGGGTGCATGTCTCGTGTAAATTTTGGCAAAATAGAAACCCCTTGTATGTGGCTTTTAAGCTGTAGAATGTTCTAAGCTCGATGGTACATTTCCCTTATTTAGCAGCAGGTTGAAAGTAAGAATTGACTGAAAAGAACGATTAATGAAAGCATTAAAACAAAACACAAGTATCAAGTAAAAGTAAACTAAAAGCGCTGAGAAATCGTAGAGGTACATAGCCATGCCTATGGCAGTAAAAATCCATATCAGGCAAGATTAATTTATATTGTTATTGACCACTGTGAAGACACTGATACATAAATTGATTATGTCCTTCGCAGAGTGGCGGGAATAGAGAGAAGGTTGATGATATCTTGGAGGAAGTCACAAAATGGGTGATATGGGTCTGGCCATGAATTTTCTGTCTTTTCAACAAAGAAAATTCTGTATTGTGATTGCCATTTCTCACACATGCATATGCACATTTCTTGTACTAAAACCCCCTTTTAAAACCCTATAAGTCTGTCCGAATCTATCTTCTCACTTTTCCCTCTTTTCTTGTCTCTGTTTTTGGGATTTCTCAGTACCCCTTTTCCTCTTTTCATCTCGTCCTGAAATTGGTATTTCTTGACTTAGTCTGTTCTTTCACCGTGGTCCTCCTCTTTGTCTATTCCTCCCAAGAGTGGGATTGTGTCGCAAAGATGTGAGATAGGGAGTCTTAGGTGTCTCTTGACCCTTTTTTTTTCTCTAATCTCATCTTTTTGTGTACATTATCCTATCTCAGTCCAGTAATGGTCAAGGGTGGTCAGAAAACTCCTAATTCTTTAAAATATTCTTAGATGTATCTTTGTTGTCATTGAACCCTAGCAACAGTGTGTGATCGACTAACTCAGGATGACCAAAGTTTTAATAAGTTTTTGAATCCAAAGTTAGTATAGATAACCTGAGAAGAAGACGGGCTTAGAGAGGTGGCAGCTATTAAGGTGGATCTTCAAGGTGGTTTGGAGTACTACAGTTCCTCTGTAAGGATCAAATGACGATGGGGAAGTTGACGCAAATGCTGGTGTTGATGACGTAACAAGTGATCTCAAATAGAGACAGTGATATTGAAAGAGAGAGATAATGATAGTGATAGAGAGGGAGATAGAGTTGCTAGCAAATGAATGCTGAAAGTATGAAGAGAAATGGAAGGCATATGGCACACTTTCACACTTGTGTGTCTATCTTTTCATTAAGTAGAAAGTGGTTACATCAGTTGGGAAGGTTTGATAATTGTCCATTAGTTAAACATTAACTAATAGCTAATTATGACTTTAATACCCTCCCTTAATGACTAAACCGGAGACTACTCCAAGTTTGCCTTGAAATTTTACAAATACAATGAGGCCAAAGTGTTAAGTCATTACATTTACAGGCTGTTCTAAAGATATCAACATGAAATTTGCAGTCCTCTAACATTTTGATATTGTCCAATGTAGGGTTTTGGTGTAGACAAAAAACAAAAAGGATAGCCAACAACAAAACAAATATTTGGCCGTGTTGACATAAGATGTATCAAGCTGTCCACCAATTCACGGTAGGATGAAAGAATGAAGAGAAATAGAAGGCATACAACACACCTACACACTTGTGTGTCCGTCTTTTTATTAAGTGCAAGGTGGTTAGATCAGTTGGGAATGTTTGATAACCGCCCATTCGTTAAACATTAACTAATAGCCAATTTAACTTTAATACCCTCCCTCAATGACTAAACTGGAGACTACTCCAAGTTTGTCTTGAAATTTTACAAACACAATGGGACCAAAGTGCTTATTCATTACATTTAAATACTATTCTAAAGATATCAACATGAAATCTGTAGTCCTCTAATGTTTTGCTATTGTCCAATGTAGGGGTTTTGGTGTAGAGGAAAACTGAAAAGGATAACCAACAACAAAACAAAGATCTGACTGTGTGGACATAAGATGTATCAAGCTATTTATCAATGCACTGTAGGGTGATTCATTGATTGATGATGAATCATTATTGATTGATAACTTCAACCGAACCTCCATAGTTCTCAATCTAAAATCTTGGAGATGCTGATCAAATAAAATATACGAGGCTTGTTGAGCCTACTTAAGTCTGTATAGGGACTTAACCATCCTGCAAACCGAATGATCACGACCAACCCAAAAACCTGTAGGCAACACCATGAAGACTTCCTCGTCCAAATGTCCGTTCAAGAAACCATACTGAGTTACTATGGAGAGAAGCAACCAAAATGTGATCATCTTTGCAGTAGGAGTAAAAACCAACTCCTCAATAGCAGTGGGAAGGAAAACCAACTCCTAATATATTCCCTCCTATTGGAAAAAGCCTTTCACAACAAAATGAACCTTGTACTTGTGCAAAGTACAATTTGTGTCCACCCATTTGCATCCAATGGGTTGTTTAACTGGTGGTTTAGGTACCATACAAATGTTAAAAGTGAGATCAAAATGACCTTGCTTTGCTGAAGTAACAACCCTATTCTCGGTTCTTTGAGCCAATGCCAGTGACTTAGGCATGTCATTCTCTTGCACAACTGCCTGTTCATGTGACGAAGATTGAGGAAGTGCATCCTCCTGAATGGCCTTTATAGTGGATATTCCGTCCATCACTAGTGCACGTAAGTTGATTGAATTAGGGTCAACAAGCCTATAAGAAATTTCATCCTTTTGCACATCTTGTATGGTTGTCTCTCTCCACATGTGCATTTACGTTGATTGTGGCAGGGTCAATGAGGGCAACTAGTATGTTCAGTTTGACATTAGACACTATACATTGTTTCCCAGAGAAATGTACAACAATGTTGGGATTTTCCATTAATTGACTAACAAATAAGATGTTTTTGTTCATGCTAGGAACATACCTAACATTTTTTGCTTTGAATTTTCTAACATTATTCAATACTATGCTAGTATCTCCTATCATCTCTACTGCATATGACTGACCATTGGCTAATAAAACCAAATCAGAAAAATTTGTACTTGTAAATCTGACATAGCAGTCCTTACAACATGTAAAATGTTGGATGCGTTGGAATCAATGAAGCAACCACTGGTGGTACTACTGTTTGAGTATAATGCCACAAGGGCATAATCTTCGAATCTCGTCCTACATCAACTGTTGCCACATTTTCAGGTTGACTGTTTTGTTGGGAAAGTGCATATTGTCGCAGTTTCGGCAATCCTTTTTGAGATGCTCAATGTTATGTAAGTAAAAGCACTTGATATTTAGAAGATGAATCAATAGGGATACGTTTCCACTCCCCTTTCAATTGAGTTAATGCACTCTTTGCTTGTCCAACACTAGACTCATTGTGTGTCTGTCTGCCTTCTTTTTATAGCAAATAAGAACTAACCTGATCAAATGTTAGGGTGTTACTTTCCACCATCAAGTGTAGAGCCTCCACGAAAGAGTCATAGGAGGATGTCAAACTGTTCAAAACTAGTGCCACCATATCATCATCATCCTCCTTTTTGTTGATTGTTGATAGTTGGTCTCAAAGTTTTTTATCTGAAGTAGATGTTCTGACAAAGACTCATCCTCCAACATCTTGGTAGAAAATAATAGTTTTTTCAAGTACAAAACTCAGTTTTTTTCCAAAATTTGGTATTTATTCTTCAAACTGGTCCACAATGGCATTTTAGACCTCATGAATCATGTCATCCGACACAGATAACTTTAATAACAAGGCCTCCTTATGACGTTTGTCATAATCCACAAAGTTTGTAACAAATCTTGCTTCAGCATCGAGAATTTGTCGCAATCACGATATTCGGCAATTGTCAAAATCTTATGACTCCAAATATTATAATTTTGGCCAGTTAACATCTGTGCTTCCGACATAAATAGGTTTTGAATGTTGGCCATTTTATACACAATGTTTGATTGTGAACCAAAAAAGTACAATACAAGGTTGACCCAAAAATCTAGGGAACTATAGTTTTCTGACCTAATTGATCTGGAAATCAATGCAACTACAGATTTCTAACCCAAAAATAAATGCAACAGATTTTTTTGACTTGGAAATTATTTTAATAGGAAAAATTCATCTTTTTGAAAAATACTTTGAATATATAAATGACTTACTATTTTGTATGATGTTCGCATACTAATGTCGTATTGGCACTGGTTTGTGCCCTAGACGATTGGAAATGTTGTTTCTTCTGTTGCTGGCCACGTTTAGCCGTGCCCTACTCTTTTGCCATTTGCAGAGCTGCGTTCAATCATCACATTTCTGCCCTAGGCAATAGTAAAATTGTGTTTGTCTGCCAAATTTCATGATTGAAAAATGTTGACTCTTCTTTCTTTTGTCTTTTACTTGTGTTCATCTTGTGCCCTCATGGTCTGTTTGGCTACTGTTCTTTCAAGTTACGTTGCATTTTGTCTTCATTCCCACATTCTGTTATGCGTAAGTCCTTCCTGCAGGCTTCACAAAAATGCTGTCCACAACATTGTTCTTCTCTTTGGCGACTTTCTTCCACTGTCCACGACATCACTGTTTGTCGTTCTTCCTTCAACTGAATTTTCTCACATTGTTTGTGATTCTGATCTTGTACTTCTTGTCACGCTCATTTGAATCGCCGTTTGACTGCATTTTGCTTCTGCTCTGATTGCCTACGTTTGTTTAGTCTTTCATAGACTTATATCTGATTTTTTGCAGTGTGTCCTAGTGTCTCTGCATTCAAATTGATAGAAACCTCATATTCAAAACTCGCTGTTCGTACCCTACTCCATGGGCTTCCTTGAAAACCAGCAACTTGCTATTCGTACCCTTCTTCCCAGGGCTTCCTTGAATAGTAGCTTTGATACCAATGTTAGCAAACGAATGCTGAAAGAATAAAGAGAAATGGAAGGTATACGACACACTTACACACTGGTGTGTCTATCTTTTTATTAAGTACAAAGTGGTTACATTAGTTGGGAAGGTATGATAACTGCGCATTAGTTAAACATTAACTAATAGCTAATTATAACCTTAACAAGAGTCAGTGACATAGATAGTGATTAAGTTGAGACAAATGCAAAAGCATTATGATAAAATTGTTGGTTGGAGTCTAAAGTTGATCCAAACATTGGCACAAATGATTTAATGATTGAGTTAGGTGCTCAAGATTGTAATCGACCATAGCAAATTTTTAGGGTTTGACAAAGTCCCTAATAATAATTATGGGTGTTCTTAGAATATAATATGTATTTTCATTTTTTATCACAAGTATCGTGTCATGGTGTCATGAGGTTTATGTGGTGTGCACCATTTTAAGTAATGTATATTTATGTGTTGTACTCTGATTATGTGTTGTTGATGCTTGTCATAAGTCAAATGGTCAAAACAAATATCGTACTGTACAAATGGGAAATGGTATATTGCAGGATTTAATAAAATATTGTTTTATTTATCTAAAGCATCATTGTTTCAAATATTGATTGCGAACTTTGATGGTGGTTTTTGTACACTTTACTTCGCTGGACTGTTAACAGTAGGTTACTGGTTTGTTTATGATTCAAATATAGTGATGTATATCCAGTATTTAAACATTCCCCTGATTGAGTATATATAGTCTTTCCAACTATGGTCAAATCTCTATGAGTAGAACGGCGGGTTCCTCTATTGGCATGCTAACTTGAATATTCCGTTGCCAAGAGCATGAAGAGATTTTATCATATAGCCTCTTGGTTCACAAGTTTATAATCCAAACTTACACATCTTAATATGATGGAACAGGGCCATAAAAATGATTGCATTATTGTAGATTTTCTGTAAGCTACTTTGGTTGCATATATCATAAACAATGAAAGCTCTATTAGGGTCAAAGTTAGGTCTTGTAAATTCATTCCTGTTTCTGGAGTTGACTATTTGATCCTTTGAATCCTTTGCACTCTTACCAAACATAAGTATATCTCTAAAGGACTGATTATCATAGTTTGTGGGAGCTCTCTTTGATATGTCCGCCGCATAAATGTAACTATGTTGGAATTTGAAACATTGGTTGATGGATGGTGCAATCCACAGTTTCTCTTTTTACTTAATAAGTGTTAGGAGACTGGTTTTCCATCCTTGTAAGAAGATACTTGTATAAATAGCTCTGTGATCAGCTTTGATCATAGGCTTATTAACAATTCTGTCAATAAATCTGTCTCTTCAATACAAATAGTTCATCTTGAAAGAAGTTGGCCTTTTGAATCTGAAATCCACGAGTTGGTGGCACCCATTGTACAGCACAATTATAGAACAATACCTGAAACTATAATTAGAGCAAGTGATGCAATGCATTCCTATGCTGACCGAGGGGTATGCAATCCTTTAGCTGGTTTGCTTGCTAAACCACCCTAGTAGAAAAAGAGCTATGTCCAACACAAACCTTCTGTAGAACCTCCATTCGTAGGTCAGGTCCATTTATGTTCTTTGTGGCTCTATATTCAGGAATTGATCATAATTTTATTTCTTTTTGTCATAATTCTACGGCACATGAGAGTTTTCTTTGTTGTCTTGAAGCCCTCATGGGGAGAAAATAAAATGCTATACCCCGTCACCTAGACTTGTCATGTGTGATTCACAATTGGAAAGTATTCAAAATACCATTTACAAAATGGCCATAGAACCAATCTAAAATTTATACCGGAAAAGGGAAATAGGCCAAAATTCTGTATGCAAGTACAGTAATTACATAAGTGACGAGGAAGGACTGCAGAGACATACTTGCAGATTTGAGCCCCTAAAAGGGCTGATTGTAGTAGATGCACAGTAGACTTAGTGGTGGAACAGCACTAACATGTGCAAGACTAGGCCTGAAACCTTACCAGCTTCCAGGGGGCTTTGGATACCAATTCTGATGCCAAAGGGGAAAGCTTTTTTGCAGAGAAGCAAGTTGTTTGCTGGATTGTTGATTTTGCCTCATAAATTCCATAGATATATTGAGAATGTTATTATGCAGTGCTTATGCTTACTGGGGCTCAAATGCAATGCCTAGTAGTGTTGTTACTCATAGCAGCAGTGTGGCTTCCAAAGTTAATGCTCCAAACGAATTTTGCATGGGTTATTTTATAGACACTCTGTGAACCTTTCAACCCCTCCGACTGTTGGGTTGATGGATGTTTTTGAACTGCTTGATTTCCTTCTTTTCATTGCCCTTTTTGGGTCCTTGGAATTTTTTGCTCTCTCCTTTGTCTAATCAGTAAGGTTCCGCTTACTCTTGAGCTCAAAACATGGGAGTGCAAAGTTTGAACAATATATTAGGTAAATGGAAAGAAATTGCCTTATGGGTTCCACAAGGGGGGGTTTCATATTCCAAATTGCCATCTTGCTTGGCCATGACCTAAAAACCAAAAAAACAGCCTGTATTTAACTTCTAGTAGGATTTTTCTTTTGTCTTTGTTAGGCTATGGTGTGCTTCCTCTTGATTTGTCTCTGCTATGTTTAGTTCTTGTCTTTATTGGGCCCCTCATTTTCCCATTAATTTTAATGCAATATGATCATTCTTTTTCTTGTATAGGCATTGAATTATACGCTCAAATATTGAACATATTACGTGAACTGCTTCATTTCCTTCCTATGTTGGGCCCCACTGTTTTGGCATTAATGTTAATGTAGTATGACCCCTCTTTTGGTGGTTTAGGCATTAAGTTATATGCGTAATATGTAACATATTGATGGTATAGGGGACTTATTTTAGACTTCAGCTAAAAATTTGAGAGATAAGAAAAGGTTTGACTAGCCACGACTCTTCTTTGCTAATTGGCTTTGTGGAGTTTTTTTCAGCCAAAAAAGGGCCATCAGCCCCACCCTTGCTGTGATAACATTATTTTAGTTTTTCAAATGTACATCACTGATTTGGGTGTGTCTGAATGCTTCCTCCTGTTCCTCTTTGGACAAACAACACAGTTTGACCTCATCTGGCTCCAAGCAGTCAACAGCATTGGTGAATAGGATCTTGACAGGTGTGGATAACTTTTATGGTTTCAGTGATCTCCTTTCTACTGGGAAGTAAGGGAGCAACCTCAATTGTATATAGTTGGTGATATCCATTTGAGTGTTGTTGAAAGAGATCAGGACTTGAGAAATGATTTTTAATTCCCCTCCCTTAATAATTTGAGGATCTGTCTTTTGAAACAACCACATGATTATCAATCTCAGAGATGAACAACAGACTTGTATAATGTTTAATATTTCCCATTCTGCAAGTGACAAACAGAAAGGATTTATTTCTGGTTTTGGTTTATGGTAATTACAGTGTTGAATGTTGTAATCGTTCTTTCTTTCAGTGGCCACAAGTCAATTTCTATCTTTAAAAAGCAGAATTGATAGAGCAAATAAGACACGGATCTCTTATTAGTCAGAATAAGTGACAATACCATATATTGTTATCTTGCAAGTCAGAGGACAATTGATGATTCTTGCTACAAGTTGTTTGTCTCTCAGTAGTCATCATATGAAAAATCTTTAAACGACACCAATGGATTTTTTAGTTAGGTCTTTTGGATTGTGACAAAACAGTTACAGACGATTCAATGAGCATTTATCCTTTTTAGTTGTTCCATCTTATTTAATTTGTAAAGGAGGGTTATATTATGGGTCCCTTGCTCGAAATAGATGAAAAGATATATAAGTTTGCTCAAAAGCTTCAAGTACCCCCAACCATATGATCTGTCACTACTACCTCTCGAAAGACTACTAAACCCCAAAATCTTTTTACAGCCGTATATAACTAGGCATAGCAAACAAAATGCATACAAGCCTAAATAAAGCATAGCGGTCAAATTACATATAAGTCACCAAGGCATGTGACACACTTGTACCTTAAACATTCATGATTGCCACAAACATTCATGATTGCCACAACATTATTACATTGTTTCCTCCCATTGGCCATACAAACATGCTTAATTTCATAAAACAAGTCCGAATGCTTCAATTCCTATGGAAATAATAGCTTTGAATGAGTAGGGATTAAAAATATTTGTCTCTCTCTCTCTATTAGGTCTTCCTATCCTTCCCATTCATTTCTGAATGTGCCATACACTAAACATATTGGCTCTTGATCAATCCCAGTTCCTTTTCTTGTAATAAGATACATTTTTATTGTTTCGTCTAGCTTGTTTTGAGATGTGGTAATGCCTCCATATTGTATAGTTTATTTTCTTTGTGATTCAAGAAACATGTCATGTACTAGCAAAGTTTTTTTGCATATATGTTTTTGGATTCTTGTTTATCTTTGAGATCTTCTTGATCCTCAACTATATAGGCCATTGAAAGAAAGAATACAACATGGTCTAGAGGTAGTACATAGATTGACATACGGGCTAGACATTGTGAGAGTTAAATGCAATATTCCATGATTGACAAAAAATGAAATATCCACATATATTTAAAAAACAAAGATATTGGGGTGGATTTTCAAAATGCAATATACTCAATAAAAGAAGAATTAACTGTGATACAATGTGATGGTTGTATGTGGGCAATGCGGTACTCTTAATAATGTGTGGGGTGAGCATAGTCACAAGGTTTGGCCGGATTTCGGCCAAATCCGGAACAATCCGGATTTTTTTGGCAATCCAGATTAATCCGATCCAGTTCAGTAATTTTTCAATATAAAAATATATAAAGTTAAAAACCCTAAAAAAAACTCCCTCACACAAACCCTAAAATGCAAGGCCACAAACCCTAAAACAATAAAATGTTGTAAAACGTCGTCAATTCACATAAAGCAATCACAATGTGTTGAGTTGAATTTTTTGGCAAGAGCTTGACGTGAGTAGATAGCAAACGATTGCAGTTACAATCGGCGAGTAGCTTAAATCTTTTACGCAAGAGCTGAATGGCAATAGATGGATGCAAGGAGATAAGAGTCACAGTTGGCGAGGAGATAACAATCACACATCACAGTCGATTGACGGTAGAGGAACGACAACGAACACAATATTCTTCTTCCTGCAGTATTCTCTTACGACGGCAAACAATGGTCGACTAACGGACCATGACAATGCTAATAAGGTTTAGTTGTTTGAGACCTTAAGTTTATTTAATAGCTTTCCATTTAGGTATTTAGTTTAGATTAAGGGTTTATTTTATTTTTTAATTATAATTTATAATATCATATTATGTTTACATTTATGTTAGATTATATCATGTTTAAATTTATTTATATATTATAAAATATAATTAAGGTTTAGGTTTTATTTTATTTTTTAATTGTAATTTATAATATAAAATATAATTTCATTTACATTTAAATTACAATTTATAATGTTTATTTTAAGTATTTAGTTTTTTATTTTTATTTTAAATGTTATCATATATTGCAAATAAGTTATTTGCATAATATATAACAAAATCAAATTTAAAAAAAATATATATATAAACTAAAAATGTTTAAAATAGATAATAATATTATGATATATTTTTATTATTTCAAACCGGATTTTTCCAAATTTTTTTTCGAACCTTTTCAAGAATTCCGGATTCCGCATTTTTTTGCCCTCCCGAACCTTTTTGGATTTCCAAACCTTGTGACTATGGGGGTGAGTTGACCACTCAAGAGTGTATTGCGATGACATACATTCCAATGTATTCCATAAGTTAAGGAAAATACAAAGGGCTCAACAAGAGAGATTTATCCACTTAAACAGTCACCCCCAATTACTTTCTTATAGGACCTAGAGGAAGGTGGCATTCACTTTATAACACTCCCCCCCCAAGGAGGCATTTACTCACTATCCCTAGCAAGCCCCTTGGTGAACATAACTTCAACAAGTGGCTTCGTGAAGAAGTAAGCAATCTGATCATTAGTCCTAAAAAATTGTAAATCTAGCATCCCATTCTGAATGCAATGTTGAATGTAGTGGATGTGGACCTCAATGTGCTTCATTTGTTGCCTCTCGGCTGGATTATGAGCAATATAAATAGCACTATGATTGTCATTACATAGAATAATTGGAAAATATTGTGGAAAACCCAACTCCATTAAAAGCTCCTTGATATAAGTGATCTCTAGTGCCGCATTAAGAGTTTCTTGATGCGCCTTAGTAGTGGATGTTGTAATAGCCCTTTACTTCTTAAGACCAGGTAATATGACTGGAGTCCAAATCGAATACACACCCTAAAGTAGATTACCTATTGTCCACATCTCCAACCGAATCTGAATTTGTATATCCAATCAAATGCCCATCACCTCCATGAGATAATACCCATGTGAATAGTACCTTGAATATACCTCAGTATCCTCCTAGTTGTTTCCTTGTGGCTCTCATTAGGCTTCTGCATAACTTGCACAACATGCCAACTGCAAAGAAAAGATTTGACCATGTATAAGTCAAGTACAAGAGGCTTCCAACAAGTTGCCTGGATAGTGTGGCATCAACTTGTGATGTAGTACACCTAGCTGTAAGCTTAGCTCCTTACTAATGTGGGGTAGAATAAGGCTTGCATTGATCCATATTGAACTACTTCAATAAATCCAATGGATACCCAAGTTGGAAGTCAAAAATCCCCTCCTCCATTTGCGAACTTTGTATAACCAGAAAGTAATGCAGTAAGGCCAAGTTTGTCATCTCAAGGTCTTCTTCTATTCAACCTTAAGAGTCTAAGACTGTATCAAAGGAGTGACTTCAGTAATAATGAGGTCATCAACATATAACATAACAAAAAACTATGTGACAATCAACATGTTTGACATACACGTTATGGTTAGATTGCACTTGGTGACGACACAAGACTAAAAGAACTTATTTATATTTTCATACCATGCTCACAGGGCCTGCTTTGACCCATAGAGCAACTTCCTAAGCCTGCACACAATCTTAGCATCACATGGTTCTTTAATGTTGGTGGCTACCCCAGGTAGATCTCCTCATGAAGATCAGTATTGAGGAGGTGCACCTCACATCCAGATGCACCTTGCATCCAAATTTGGCTCCAAGTGAAAGAACAGTGAAAAGCGATTTTATATTTGCAATAGAGGCATATGTCCCCCAATAGTCAGTGCCCTTCTTATGAGAGAATCCCTTAGCAACCAAACACATGTTATATCTCTCAATAGAACCATCCAAAGTGAGTTTCGTTTTATAAACCCACTTACACTTAACAATGTTCTTCCCTTTTGAATAGGGTACAAACTTCCAACGATTTGGTTTCATCAATGAGTTGTGTTCCTCTTCCATTGTCTTCTCCTAGTCATCTGTTAGCTCCTTACTGATATGGGGTAGAATAAGGCTTGCACTGATCCATCTTGAACTTCATGAGTAAATCCAACTTGTACTTAAGTTGGGAGATGAAAATCCCCTCCATTTGCAAATTTTGTGTAACCATAAAGTAATGCAACAAGGCCAAGTCTGTCATCTCAAGGTCCTCTTCTATTCAATCTTAGAAGATTATGTATCAAATTAGTATCTTTAGTAATAAAGAGATCATCAACATAGAGCACAACAAAAAAACATGTGATAATCAACATGTTTGACATACACATTATGGTCAGATTCGCTCTTGGTGACGACACAAGACGAAAAGAACTTATCTATCTTTTCATACCATGCCCATGGGCCCTGCTTCGATCCACAGACGATCTTCCTAAGCCTGCACACATTCTTAGTATCACTATGGTTCTCTAACCCAAGTGGCCACTCTGTGTAGATTCCTCATGAAGTTCACTATTGAGGAGGTGCACTTCACATCTAGATGTACCTGCCATCCAAATCTGGGTGCAAGAAAAAGAGTAGTGCAAAGTGATTTTATCTTTGCAACAGAGGCATTTGTCCCCCTTTAGTCAGTGCCCTCCTTATGAGAGAATCTCTTAGCAATCAAACGCACCTTATATCTCTCAATGGAGCCATCCAAAGTGAGTCTAGTATTATAAACCCACTTACACTTAACAATGTTGTTCCCTTTTGAATAGGGTACCAGCTCCCAACTATTTGTTTTAATCAATGAGTTGTGCTCCTCTTCCACGGTTTTCCCCTAGTCATCTCTACCCTTGGCCTCCTTATCGGATTGTGGATCACAAATGTCCATAACCCTAGTCATGAGTGCAAATTTGGCCCATTGTTTTTTGCTTTGGGTCCAATTGGTATTGTCATCCCTCCTATCATCCTTGTACTCCTCAAGAGTAATATAAACCCACTTGGGACAACTAACCCCCCTAGAGCCAAAATCAATGTGAGGGGGAACAACCTTTGTTGGAGCTTCTTGTGTGGGAACCTCCTCCTAGCCTCACCACCTGAATCTGTGTCTCCAATAGAATCTACAACATCCTTCAATGCATCTCTCAATGAAGCAACCTCATCATTCAAAATAATCTCATCCATAGTCACAATAGGACCCTGGTCATTGATTCTGGGTGCCTCATCCTCTTTGGACACATTGGAAATGTGAACAATAGCAAGAGAATATGGACAACATTGACACTTGCCTGCAAACTCAAATGATTTTGGCTCATCAAATAGATCTTTTTAAATGATCACCTTTCGCTTCCCCAGATGACATACTCTGTAGGCCTTCGACTCCCAAGAATATCCCACGAGGATGCACATGGGAATCTTTGGATCTAATTTCTTTTGATTTGCATCTAGAATGTGAGACCATGCCACACTTTTGAACACCTTGAAGACTACACCACTTCTTATGCGGTGTAACATCCCTCATGCCCTTGTGAGGAACCCAATTTAGAATATAGTTGGCACAATCCACAACTTCAGCTCAAAACACATCCTACATGTTCTTAGCTTGTAGCATACATTGTGCCATCTCAACCAAAGTTCAATCCTTTTGCTCCACTACACCATTGCATTGAGGAGTATATGCCACAATACAATAGCACACAATGCTATTTTTCCGATGCATTGTTCATATACACCCCTCAATCTGATCTCAAACATTTCACATGATGCCCAAATTGTTTCAACCATAGCTGTAATATGCTGGGCTAAATTTCAAGCCAAATTTTTGCAATTTTCATAAGTTTCGGTGCACAGACATTTCGTCAAACAGTTTGTATGCAGTCACTGGTTAGTTTTTCTGACTTTCATTGTTTAGAATAACATGTCTAACAGTTTGAAACATATTGGCATTCATAAATCATTTCAACAGCTCATAATAATCACAAGACATTGCATCTAATACTTGCCATTCATTTGAAAGTCTGAAATGACAAGGAAGTCTCTATAATTTTCTGTTCATTATTACAAAGATATAGAAACTTGTTTGCTGACCTTTCGAACAGCAGATTTAAGCATTCAATATTGGAATTCCATCAACTTCTAAGATCCCCACGATTCCTTCCCAAACAACTACCATCCATATGCCTACCTCTTGGAATTGCCAGCGCCCAACTTGGAAAACATTCAAACCCACAACCATACCCTTAAGTGCCACGATTTGCTGCTAAAATGATTGGCGACCAGCAAGAAAAGATCTAAGGATAGCGATATGACACTTTCAGCCAACAATATGAGTCGCCCAACAATATGTGACTTAGACGTCTGGCAATTTGAAGTATTTTCTTCCACAAATCCACTTGCTTTTCCTCTGAAAAATTGGTATATCTCTTCGCTCCTGTAAATCCAAAATTCATAGCAATAGAAGGACTTGTATGAAACCTGTATGATTCCACCTATAATCAGCTAGGGCAGAGGTTTCACTACCGAAACTGATACCCTTAGGGATTTTGTCCTAGGGTTTGCTCAAGCTCAGAGCTCAAACTCCACAATAGAGAAAAAAATCAATAAGCATATCCAAAAGAGCTCCCCATTTCCCTTTTTATATTTTCCCTGGCGACCTTTTTAATTTCTCGCTTAAAATATTTCATTAAAGCCCAATGATAAAGTGACTTTTAATTGTCACTTAAGTTTATTAAATTAATTAAAATAAAGATATCTGTAAGAATGTACTTTATTAGACAGCTTTAGATTAATTAATTTAATTTATTCCCCGATGTCCAAAAATTAGCCTATGGGAATAATATAGGCTAAATGAACCCCCCTGACTATTATTCGGAAGGGGACATTACAGTCTTCCCTCCCCGAGATTGCTTGTCCTCAAGCAATCAAAGATTAGGACGTTGTAAAATTTGTTCACCTTCCCAAGTAGCATCCTCAATAGGCAAGTCTTTCCATTTGATGAGGAACTCCTTAATTACTTTGTTCCTCAATCTTCTCTCTCTGGTATCCAGAATAGAATCAGGATCTAATACCAATCTGCCCTCTTCATCTAATGGCGGAAGCTCTGGGGATGACATGATGTGTTGCCCAAGGGCCTTTTTGAGGCAAGAAACGTGGAACACATTATGAATTTTGCTATTCTTTGGCAGCTCCAATTCATAAGCTACTTCCCAAATCCTCCGTGCAATCCTATAAGGGCCATAGAAACGAGGATTCAATTTCTCTGCACCACTCTTCTTCAAAGAGGACCGCCTATAAGGCTGAAGGCGTAGGAAGACTAAGTCACCCACCTCAAAACTTGTTTCAATTTTGTGCCTATCTGCATAAATCTTTTGTTGATTCTGGGCACTCTAAAGATTATCCTTAAGTGTCTTAAGGATGTCCTGACTCTCTTGAATCCAGTCCTTAGCCTTAGGAGCTCTACTGTCACCGAATGCCAAGTCATTGAAGGATGTGGCATCATATCCGTATAACGCTCCGAAAGGAGTCATGCTAATCGACATGTGATAGGTGGTATTGTAACAATACTCACCTAATTGCAGCCACTTAATCTAAGCCTTATGTTGCCCCGCAACATAATTATGCAAGTATCCTTCCACCCATTTGTTGACTAACTCTGTTTGACCATCAGTCTGGGGATGGTAACTGGTGCTCGGGGTCAATTCTGTGCCAGCCAACTTGAATAGCTCATGCCAAAAAGCATCAAGAAACCTGCTATCTTGATCACTGACAATATTCTTTGGTAGTCCATGGAGTCTGAAAAACCTTTTTGAGGAACAACTATGCCCCCTGAGGTGCCTTGTACTAAGAGGAAATGGCAAAGAAACGTGTGTATTTAGTCAACTAATCAACCACCACATAAATATTGTCTCTGCCCTGCACTTTCGGAAGGCCTGTAATAAAATCCATGGATATACTTTTCCACTTCTGCTCATGAATAGGTAATGGCTGCAATAACCCTGCTAGAAAAGTATGCTCTGACTTGTTATGCTGAAAAGTCACGCACCCATGAACATGCCACAAGGCATCGTCCTTGAGACCCTTCCAAGAGAACTTCTCTCTTGAAATACCCTGGATGTCCTGTGAGTGGTGTATCATGAATGGCCTTTAAAATTTTCTCTTTCAATTTTGATTCAAGCACTAAATAAATCCTATCCTTATGGTAGATGACATCATCTACCACTCTGTACCTGTCATCCTGCATCTTACCATCCAAAATCTCGCATGTAAAAGTATTTTTGGAATACTCAACCACAAGGTGAGCTTTCCAATCAGCTGAAATATCTGACAGAGCAAATAGTGGCTTTCTTGGAAAGGGCATCAACAACAATATTCTTTTTCCCCTTCACATACTCTGTCAAAATCATACACTTGAATTTTACTAACCCACTTCTGTTGACGCTCATGCATATCCTTCTGCTCCAAGAAGTATTTCAAGTTGTTATGATCCGTTTTGACAACAAATTTTCCACCCACCAAATACTGTCTAAACTTTGCCAATGCATGCATGATGGCAAGCATCTCCTTATTGTAGATGGAATATAATTTTTATGTTTCATAGAGCTTCTTGCTCTCGAAAGCAATAGGATATCTGTTTTGCATAAGAACCACCCCAATTCCTTCACCTCATGTGTCACACTCCAAAACAAAAGGCTGAGAAAAATCAAGGAAAGCCAAAACATGACAAGTGCTCATCACCTCCTTGAGTCTATCAAATGCACATTGAGCCTCTTCCATCCACTTAAAAGCTCCCTTCTTAGTGAGATTTGTAAGAGGTGCACCTAGCTGGGAAAACCCCTTAACAAACCTCCTATAGTAATTGCATAGGCCGAAGAATCCCCTCAACTCTTGTAGAGTCCTTGACGGTGGCCAATCTAGAATACCCTATATCTTCTCTTGATGTACCTACACTCCCTCTAATCTTATCACTTGCCCCAAATACAGGATCTCTGTCAAACCAAACTCGCACTTAGAGGCTTTGGCAAATAGAGATTGTAACTCCATGATTCCTAATACCTCATCCACATGCCTGAGGTGGTCCTCCCAAGTCTTGTTGTAAATAAGAATATCATCAAAGAACACCAAAAGGAATTTCCGCAGCGGTTTATTGAAAACATGGTTCAAGCAAGACTGGAAGGTTGCGGGAGCATTAGTCAACCCAAAGGGCATGACCAAAAAATCATAGTGCCCATAGTGACCCCTGAATGCGATTTTGTGTATAACTTGCTCCCTCACCCTGATCTGGTGGTATCCTGAATAAAGATCAATCTCTGGTTGTTCTAGTGGATCGTTTGGCCTCCATCTAAAATAATACTTGTGAGATCCTCTTGGCTGCATAGGAAATTTCTGCTATTATAGACCCGCACAATTCCCACTTTCTATACCAATTTACATGCAAGTCCAGAATATTGACATGCAATGCTCAAAATCAACATGCAAGCATCGATCACTCGCATGCAAGGCTTAAAACCAACATGCAAGTGTGGATCATTGACATGCAAGACTTAAAACCAACATGCAAGTGTGGATCACTGACATGCAAATAACCTAACAGGGTGGCAAGAAGTTTTGCGCAATGATAACCATTGTAGTACGGTGGGCTAAATTTTAAACCAACCTTTTGCAATTTTCACAAGTTTCGGTGCACAAACATTTCGTATGTAGTCACTGGTGAGTTTTTCTGACTGTAATTGTTTAAAATAACATGTCTAACAGTTTGAAACATATTGGCATTTATAAATCATTTCAACATCTCATAATAATCACAAGACATTGCATCAAATACTTGGCATTCATTTGAAAGTCTGAAAAGGACAAGGAAGTCTCTATAATTTGCTGTTCATTATTTCAAAGATACAGAAACTTGTTTGCTGACCTTTCAAACAACAGATTTAAGCATTCAATATCAGAATTCCATCAACTTCTAAGATCCCCACGATTCCTTCCCAAACAGCTGCCATCCGTATGCCTACCTCTTGGAATTGCCAGCGCCCAACTTGGAAAACATTCAAACCCACAACCATACCCTTAAGTGCCACGATTTGCTGCTAAAATGATTGGCGACCAGCAAGGAAAGCTCTAAGGACAGCAATATGACACTTCCAGCCAACAATATGAGTCACCTAACAATATGTGACTTAGATGTCTAGCAATTTGAAGTATTTTCTTCCACAAATCCACTTGCTTTTTCTCTGAAAAATTGGTATATCCCTTCGCACCTGTAAATTCAAAATCCGTAGCAATTGAAGCACCTGTGTGAAACTTGTATGATTCCACCTATAATCAGCTAGGGCAGATGTTTCACTGCTGAAACTGACATCCTTAGGGATTTTGTCCTAGGGTTTGCTCAAGCTCAGAGCTCAAACTCCACAATAGAGAAAAAAATCAATAAGCATATCCAAAAGAGCTCTCCATTTCCCTTTTTATATTTTCCCCAGAGGACCTTTTTAGTTTCCCGCTTAAAATATTTCATTAAAGCCCAATAATAAAGTGACTTTTAATATTTCTTTTAATTGTCACTTAAGTTACTTTATTAAATTAATTAAAATAAATATATCTGTAAGAATGTACTTTATTAGACAACTTTAGATTAATTAATTTAATTTATTCTCTGATGTCTTGAAATTAGCCTACAAAAATAATATAGACTAAACGGACCTCCTGGCTATTACTCGGAAAGGGACATTACAGTCCTCCCTCCCCAAGATTGCTTGTCCTCAAGCAATCGAAGATTAGGATGCTGTAAAATTTGTCAACTTCCCAAGTAGCATCCTCAATAGGAGTTGTTCCATCTGATGAGGAACTCCTTAATTACTCTGTTCCTCAATCTCCTCTCTCTGATATCCATAATAGTATCAAGATCTAATACCAATCTTCTCTCTTCATCTAATGGCAGAAGCTCTGGTGATGACATGATGTGTTGCCCAAGGGCCTTTTTGAGGCAAGAAACGTGGAACACATTATGAATTTTGCTATTATCTGGCAGCCCCAATTCATAAGCAAGGCTTCAATTTCTCTGCACCACTCCTCTTCAAAGAAGACCACCTATAAGGTTGAAGGCGTAGGAAGACTAAGTTACCCACCTCAAAACTTCTTTCAATTCTGTGCCTATCTGCATAAATCTTTTGTTGCTTCTGGGCACTCTGAAGATTATCCCTAAGTGTCTTAAGGACATCTTGCCTCTCTTGAATCCAATCCTTAGCCTTAGGAGCTCTACTGTCACCAAATGCCAAGTTAGTGAAGGATATGGCATCATATCCGTACAACGCCCTGAAAGGAGTCATGCTAATCGACATGTGATAGGTGGTATTGTAACAATCCTCACCTAAGTGCAGCTACTTAATCCAAGCCTTCTGTTGCCCTGCAACATAATTACGCAAGTATCCTTCCACCCATTTGTTGACAATTTTTGTCTGACCATCAGTCTGGGGATGGTAATTGGTGCTCGGGGTCAATTTTGTGCCAGCCAACTTGAATAGCTCATGCCAAAAAGCACCGAGAACCCTGCTATCTTGATCACTGACAATATTCTTTGGTAGTCCATGGAGTTTGAAAACCATTTTGAGGAACAACTCTGCCACTTGAGGTGCCTTGTACTCGGAGGAAATGACAAAGAAATGTGCGTATTCAGTCAACCGATCAACCACCACATAAATACTATCTCTGCCCTGCACCTTCGGAAGACCTGTAATAAAATCCATGGATATACTTTCCCACTTCTGCTCGTGAATAGGTAATGGCTGCAATAACCCCGCTGGAAAAGTATGCTTTGACTTGTTATGTTGAAAAGTCACGCACTCATGAACATGCCACAAGGCATCGTCCTTGAGACCCTTCCAAGAGAACTTCTCTCTAACATACCTATAGGTCTTGAAGTATCCTGGATGCCCCGCAAGTGGTGTATCATGAATGGCCTTTAAATTTCTATTTCAATTTTGATTTAGGCACTAAATAAATCTTGTCCTTATGGCAGCTGATATCATCTACCACTCTGTACTTGTCATCTTGCATCTTACCATCCAAAATCTCGCATGCAAAAGTATTTTTGGAATACTCAACCACAAGGTGAGCTTTCCAATCAGCTGAAATATCTAACAAAGAGCAAATAGTTGGTTCCTTGGAAAGGGCATCAACAACAATATTCTTTTTCCCCTTCACATACTCTATGTCAAAATCATATGCCTGAATTTTACTGACCCACTTTTGTTGACGCTCATTCAAATCCTTTTGCTCCAAGAAGTATTTCAAGTTGTTATGATCTGTTCTGACAACAAATTTTCCACCCACCAAATACTAAACTTTGCCAACGCATGCATGATGGCAAGCATCTCCTTATCGTAGATGGAATATAATCTTTCTGTTTCACAGAGCTTCTTCCTCTCGAAAACAATAGGATATCTGTTTTGCGTAAGAACTGCCCCAATTCCTCCACTTGATGCGTCACACTCCAAAACAAAAGGTTGAGAGAAATCAGGATAAGCCAAAACAGGGCAAGTGCTCATCATCTCCTTGAGTCTATCAAATGCACGTTGAGCCTCTTCCGTCCACTTAAAAGCTCCCTTCTTAGTGAGATTTGTAAGAGGTGCACCAAGCTGGGAAAACCCCTTAACAAACCTCCTATAGTAATTGCATGGGTCGAAGAATCCCCTCAACTCTTTTAGAGTCCTCGATGGTGGCCAATCTAGAATAGCTTGTATCTTTTCTTGATGTCCCTGCACTCCCTTTGCCCTTATCACGTGCCCCAAATACAGGATCTCTGTCAAACCAAACTCGCACTTAGAGGCTTTGGCAAATAGAGATTGTAACTCCATGATTCCTAATACCTCATCCACATTCCTGAGGTGGTCCTCCCAAGTCTTGCTGTAAATAAGAATATCATCAAAGAACACCAAAAGGAATTTCCGCAGCGGTTTATTGAAAACATGGTTCATGCAAGACTGGAAGGTTGTGGGAGCATTGGTCAACCCGAAGGGCATGCACAGAAAATCATCCTGCCCATAGTGACACCTGAATGCGGTTTTGTGTATAACTTGCTCCCTCACCCTGATTTGGTGGTATCCTGAACGAAGATCAATCTCTGGTTGTTCCGGTGGATCATTTGGCCTCCATCTAAAATAATCCCTGTGAGATCCTCCCGACTACATAGGAAATTTCTGATATTATAGACCCGCACAATTCCCACTTTCTATACCAATTTACATGCAAGTCCAGAATATTGACATGCAATGCTCAAAATCAATATTCCAGCGTCGATCACTCATATGCAAGGCTTAAAACCAACATGCAAGTGCGGATCATTGACATGCAAGACTTAAAACCAACATGCAAGTGCAGATCATTGACATGCAAATAACCCAACAGGTTGGCAAGAAGTTTTGCGCTCTGATACCACTGTAATATGCTGGGCTAAATTGTAAACCAAATTTTTGCAATTTTCACAAGTTTCGGTGCACAGACATTTCGTCAAACAGTTTGTATGTAGTCACCGATGAGTTTTTTTGACTGTAATTGTTTAGAATAACATGCCTAATAGTTTGAAACATATTTGCATTCATAAATCATTTCAGCAACTCATAATAATCACAAGACATTCAATCAAATACTTGCCATTCATTTGAAAGTCTGAAAATAACAAGGAAGTCTTTATAATTTGCTGTTCATTGTTACAGAGATATAGAAACTTGTTTGCTAACCTTTTGAACAACAGATTTAAGTATTCAATGTCAGAATTCCATTAACTTCTAAGATCGCCATGATTCCTTCCCAAACAGCTAACATCCATATGCCTACCTCTTAGAATTTCCAACGCCCAACTTGGAAAACATTCAAACCCACAACCATACCCTTAAGTGCCACGATTTGCTGCTAAAATGATTGGCGACCAGCAAGGAAAGCTCTAAGGACAGTGATATGACACTTCCAGCCAACATTTTGAGTCGCCCGACAATATGTGGCTTAGACATCTAGCAATCTGAAGTAATTTCTTCCACAAATCCTCTTGCTTTTCCTTTGAAAAATTGGTATATCTCTTCACACCTGTAAATCCAAAATCTGTAGCAATAGAAGCACCTGTGTGAAACCTATATGATTCCACCTATAATCAGCTAGGGCAGATGTTTCACTACCGAAATTGATACCCTTAGGGATTTCGTCCCAGGGTTTGCTCAAGCTCAGAGCTCAAACTCCACAATAGAGAAAAAAATCAATAAGCATATCCAAAAGAGCTCTCCATTACCCTTTTTATATTTTCCCCGGATGACCTTTTCAATTTCCGGCTTAAAATATTTCATTAAAGTCCAATAATAAAGTGACTTTTAATATTTCTTTTAATTGTCAGTAACGTTACTTTATTAAATTAATTAAAATAAAGATATCTGTAAGTATGTACTTTATTGGACAACTTTAGATTAATTTAATTTATTCCCTGATGTCTTGAAATTAGCCTACGGGAATAATATAGGTTAAGTGGACCCTCTTGGCTATTACTTAGACGTGGACATTACAATAGCCTTCCATTCAATGACTTTCTCCAAGGTAAAGGATTTATTTTGTCGAAAGTAAAACTATGTCCTCCTAGAAAAGTCATCAATAAATGTCAAGATGTATCTTGCACATACAATATATGGATGATTCATGTAGCATAAATCATATTGAGCCAACTTTAGATGCTCCTTCGCACGCCATGCCTTGCCCTTCTCTAATTTATTTTATTGATGTTTTCCGAGAGCACACCCCTTGCACACACACTTGGTAGGAGTAATAGAAGGAAGACCATGCACCATCTTTAGATGACTCATCAATTCCATACTTTAGAAATCCAGATGCCCTAATTTCTTGTTCCAAAGTCAACTATCCTCTTCAATCTAAGCTTCCAACACAAATTGCCCCTGAACCTTCGTAACATCTTTAAATTTTGTGAACTTTCAAGCCTTAACATGCTTATCAATTGTACCACCAACAACCACTTGAAACCTATTTGCAATATCCTTCACCACAAATATGTTAGGCCAAAATTTCACCTTCTTTCTTTGCCAAGTGATTTGGTACATAGATTGCAGCTCAAATTAGGAACATGATAGACATCATGAATAGTATTGTTTGTCATCTCAACATCACCATTAGCTAAAATTGTTAGTGCTGAATCATCCACGATATAGATCTTCTCATCATCAAGTTTGCCAAACGATGTAAACAAATTATCATCCTCAGGCATATGATAAGTACATCCCAAATCCAAATTCTACTTAAATCTAAAAGTGTGAGTATGCAAGGCCTTAAAATACAAGCGACAAGAGCCAAATCCGTGGCACTACCTTTACTTTGTCAAGACTTGAGCTTTTCAACCTACTCATAAGATCATGCATCTTTTTCTTGCGACTATTCTCCTTATGTCTCAACTTGTTGCATTAGCAATATCCCTTCTTGTTCTTCTTGTCTTCATTATCCTTGCCTTTTTGATTGCCATTAGCTTTACCACTGTGAAAATCCTTCTTTTTCCCTCCATTATTGGCTCCATAGTCTTCCCTTGGGCACCCATTGATTTCTTTTAGATTTCTACTTGTTAGCATTGGCATTGGCCATGTGAGCCTATTGCTTGGAACTCAACTTCCCCAATCAAGAGTCAAATTCATACACAACCACATGTCACAACCTCAATCAACCATGTGGTTGTATGATAGACCAACATGCAAGCTTGTGAGTCTCGTAACAACGCACACCGCACAACAATCACCAAGTGGGTGGGCTAGGGGTTTTCCCCCTTGGCTTGCTTGCTAGTAGGTTAACATCCTAACCAAGTGGGTTATGCATGAGTTTACACCTTATAAGGTGTCCTTGAGCTCTTAAACAAGAACCAAAGGCAACGGCTCCTTTGCCTTCCCTTTACTCACAGTTGTGCGTTCCCTACTGTTCAATCTGGCATCAAAGCACCGTGAGCCCCTCGATCGTTGCAGTGCAGACTTCTCTACTCCCACCACTTTTGTCACCCAAGTAGGGAAAACTTCAGAGGATTCAAAGGCCTAATTGGAAGAATCTTGCGACTAATGAAAAATGGGTCCATGACAATTTTTCCCAAGGAATCCAAAAATATGACCATGTTAGAAAAGTTAACAGTACAAAAAGAAATATAATCACTGTGAAAAGCAATAAAATAGACAAATCAAAAGTACTTACAAATTTACATGGAAAACCTGGAAGTGTTCTAGGAAAAACCATGGGGCAAGGGTCTTAGTATTTTATTAATATCAGGAATCAATCCGTTGTTACATCAATGGCATAGCCACTTTCTAGCTCCAATCACTATCAACTGGACTACAATATCTTTCTCCTAACTCATGAGTTCCTATTATAGTTGAACTCAAATTAGAGACTATGGTACAAAACTGTGTGCCGTACAACTGCGTAATTGTACATGTACGAACACCCTAAAAACGCATTGTACGGACCCCAAATTTTCTTCGGCGAAGCCTAATGGCCTCGCGGAACAGCTTATAGTTGTTTCAATGGGGGCTACAACAGCCCCCTTGCAACCCCCTAGCATTTAGGCCTTCAACCGCACTCGACGCATATGAATCGCACGTGGAACTAGTTGTCAGCTGCTCTATCAATGCTGGAAGAATAAAACTGACTTCACATACCAACAATCTCCCACTTGAAGTCAGATTACCACCCTGTGAATAACTCCTCTTACTAAAAGACCAATGCCCATGTTGCCAATCATCAAGTAATTTGCATGCCTAGAGAAGTTTTTCACCAAATGAACTACTCTCTACCAATGGGCTTCGTCAACGTATCTGTTGGGTTTATATTCGTGTGTATCTTGGCCAAAGAGATTTGTCCCTCTTCCACCACATCACGTACAAAGTGATATTGTACATCAATATGCTTCGTTCTTGCATGATATGTTGGGTTTAATGCTAAGTGCAAAGCACTCTGGCTGTTACAATGCAACACCATGTTATCTTGCTTGACCTGCAATTCACCCAAAAGTTTATGAAGCCAAATCCCCTCCTTACAAGCCTACATTACTGCAATATATTCTGCTTCAGTAGTAGACAAGGCCACCACTAACTACAACTTTGAGATCCAACTAACTGCACTTCTTGTCAAGGAGAAAACATAACCTGTAGTGGAATTTCTCCTATCTCTGACTTCATTAAAATCCGCATCCACATACCCATTAACCTGAAGACTGCTCCCACTATAACAAATAGTAGCATTATAAGTGCCCCTCAAACACTTGAGAATCCACTTCATAGCCGTCCATTGCTCACAACCTGGATTCGCCATGTAATGACTGACTACTCCCACTACTTGTGCAATGTCTGGTATGGTGCACACCATGGCGAACATAAGACTATCAATTGCTGATGAATACGGTACACAAGACATCTTTGTCCTCTCTACTTTGGTGTTAGGGCACTGCTCCGAAGACAATTTAATGTGAACAAGAAATGGGGTACTAACTAGTTGTGCATTCTGCATATTGAAGCGCTGCAGAACCTTTTCCACATAAGTCTTCTATGACAGCCAAAGCTTCTCGTTCTTTCTATTTCTATGTATCCTCATCCCAAGAATCTGTTTTGCACCTCCTAAGTCCATCTCAAACTCCCTAGTAAGCTGAGCTTTCAATCTGATGATTTTGTGCATGTTGGGACTTGCTACCAACTTATCATCAACATACAAAAGCAAAATAATGAAATTGCCAACTTCATACCTTTAAATGTAGGCACAATGATCAGCATCACATTTGCTAAAATCCAAGCTCATCATGAAGGAATCAAATCGCTTGTTTCAAACCACACAATGATTTGTTCAACCTGTAAACTAGATTCTCCATGTCTCTTTCCTCAAAACCTTCCGGTTGCTGCATATAAATCTCCTCAAAAAGATCATCGTGCAAGAAGGTTGTTTTAACATCTAATTGTTTTAGCTCCAAATCAAGACTAGCAACAATAGCCAAAACAACTCTAATTGTACTTAGCTGGACAAAAGGTGAAAATATTTCATCAAAATCAATACCAAATTTCTGCACAAACCCCTTGGCCACCAACCGAGCTTTAAACCACTCCACATTATCATTTATGTCCCATTTCAATTTGAAGACCCACTTGTTCCCTATAGCTTTTCAACCCTTAGACAATGGCACAAACTACCACGTCTTATTTTTATGTAGAGCTTCCATCTCCTCCTCCATGACAGCTCTCCATTTGCTTGCATCTTCAGCTTTGCAAGCCCCCTGATATGAGCTAGGCTCACCAACATCAATAACTAATGCATAAGCTGAATCACAACTAGGACAGTACCTTTCTGGTGGTTTGGACACTCTAGTGGATCTCCTCACAAAATGTGATGTGTCACCCTGTGGCTCATCTGGTTATTGTTCATTCTCTTCATATACCTGATCTTGATTGTTATCTCGCTGATTTTCATGGACAGGTGGTTGATTTTCATCCTGCACCTCCATATCAGTATCATACTTTCCCACTTCTATTGGAACAATAGTTGTACTTTGCTGTTCTTTACTTCTTTGCACTGATTTTTCATTAAAATGAACATCTCGGCTAATAACCAGCTTGTGGGCAGCAGCATCCCACAACTTGTATCCCTTTGTACTGTTTGCATAGCCAAGAAAACTACATTTTGTGTACTTTACGTCCAACTTGTTTCTTTTCGCTTTAGCAATATGAGTATAATAATCAAAACCAAAAATTCAAAGAAAAGAATAATCAACAGGTTTACCCGTCCATACTTCTTTAGGAATTTTAAGATCTAGAGCTGTAGTAGGTGATCTAATAATAAAAAAACACGCTGTGGTAACAGCCTCACCCCAAAATTTCTGCTCCAATCCAGCAGTGCTCAACATACATCTAGCTCGCTCCATGATTGTACGGTTCATCCTTTCAGCAACACCATTTTGTTGTGGTGTTCTAGCAACCATGAATTGCCTTGCTTTGCCATGCTCACTGCAAAATTGATGAAATTCTCCTGAACAAAATTCCCCACTATTGTCTATTCTAAGACATTTTATTGTTTTACCCTTCTGATTTTTTACCAAAGCTTTAAACTTCTTAAAACAAGAAATTACATCAGATTTTTTCTTGGGAAGATAAATCCACACCTTACGAGAATAATCATCTATAAATGAAGCAAAATATTATGAAACCCCGATAGATGCAACAGGTGCTTGCCAAGTATCTGAATGAATTAATTGTAGAATTTCTTTACTTCTAGTAGTGCATCTAGAAAAACGCAGTCTATTCTGTTTTCCAAACAAACAATGCTCACAAAAATTCAAAACTAGAGATTTTACACTTGGGAGAAGGTTTCTATCCAGTAGTCCCTTGAGACCATGCTCGCTCATGTGGTCTAGCTATTGATGCCAAGTTGACAATGACTATTGCCTCATCCGACACCACTGCAACCTCTCTAACACAATTTTCTCCAACCAACCCGTAGAGATTGCCCACCTTTTCTCCCTTTAGCACCACCAATGCTCCTTTTGTTACCTTGAGACAACTATTTTCCCCACTGAATCGGTAACCTTGTTCATCGAATACTCCAAGTGACAACAAATTTTTCTTCAATCCTAGTACATGTCTGATATGCTGAACGCTTCTCATTGCCCCATCAAACATCTTGATTTTGACTTATCCTTCACCAATTACATTGTATAGGTTGTCATTTCCCATGTAAACCACACCACCACATGACCGATAAGAAGAAACCCAGTCCCTGTGAGGAGTCATGTGAAAAGAGGCTTTGGAATCAATAAGCCAAACATGATGCAATGGACCTTTCAGATTAACAGACAAAACCTCTCTGTCTTCCGATGGTGATTCAACTTCTGCTATATTTGCCTCAGATGGTTGCAAGCTAGGGTTTTCTTTGTTGGCCTTCAACACCCTACAATCCTTTTTGACATGGCTTGATTTTCCACAGTTCCAACATTTGACTCTCTTCCACCCCTTGGATTTTGATCTAGTCTGTCCATGTGCAATTTTTCCTCTTTTTGTAGCTTTGCCCCTTACAACTAGGGTTTCATTGGAAGAAGGCCCTTGAGATGTCTTTTGCCTTGATTCTTCAGAAATTATTGTGGCCACAACATCTTCAAAGGTAATTTCCCCTGCGGTGCTGAGTTACTAAGCACCATAACTAGCTGATCCTAAGATTCAGGGAAAGAGCACAATAAAATCACCGCCTTATCCTCTTTGATTTTCACCTCTACTAAAGCCAACTTGCTAATAAGTGTGTTGAAATCATTGAGATGATTTGCGACTGATGAACAATCACGCATCCTCATATTATACAGCTGTTGATGTAACAAAATCTTGTTTGCTAATGACTTAGTCTCTTACAACTTTTCAAGCTTATTCCATAAGTCATGTGTCGTTTTCTCCTCTACAACATTGAACAAAACTGAATCAGCCAAAGATAACTGGCTTGTAGCCCTAGCCATGGCTTCCTTCTAATCCCATCTGACTGATCCATGGCTGCAGGTTTTGACGCTACCCCTTTGAGAGCTATGGTGCATCTATCCTTCACCAAAAGGCCTTGAACCTTCTGTTTCCGCAGATTGAAATTGGAGCCATAAAATTTCTCGACCTCAAATTTGGTAACCGTGCTTCCTGTCATTCTTCACTTCTTACAAAAAACCTTTCTCCATTAAACCAAGCTTTGATACCAACTGTTAGAAAAGTTAACAGTACATAAAGAAATATAATCACAGTGATAAGCAATAAAATAGACAAATCAAAAGTACACACAGATTTACATGGAAAACCTGGAAGTGTTCCAAGAAAAACCACGGGGTAATGGTCTCAGTATTTTATTAATATCAGGAATCAATCCCCTGTTACATCAATGGCATAACCACTCTCTAGCCCCAATTACTATCAACCGTACTACAATATCTTTCTCCTAACTCATGAGTTCCTTTTATAGAACTCCTCAAATTGGAAACCGTAGTACCAAACCGCATGTAGTACAAATCGCATGTCGTACAAACACGTGTAGTACAACTGCATGTAGTACAGCTGCATAAGTCATATGTGTACGAATGCCCTAAAAATGAGTTGTGTGGATGGCATATTTTCTCCGGAACAGCATATGGCTATTTGCATGAGGGCTACAGCCAGCGCCCTTGTAACCCCATGTTATTTAGGCCTTTGGCCTTGCCCGATGCATGCAAATTGTGCATGGAACTAGTCGTAAACTGCTCTATCAATGCTGGAAGAATAAAACTGACTTCACATACCAACAGATCATATCTGAGAAATTCCATCTCTAACTAGGGGTTGTAGTAGAAAACCTAGTTCTCCTATATGGACAAATTCTTGCAGTAGAAGACCAAAATGAGGGATTTTCTCTTTGAACAAGCACTCCATGCCTACAAATCTTTGCAGGATTTACAGACAAGTCCTTTGAAGCACCAATTATGTTGAGCTGCGATTACCTATTCAGAAATCCAACTCCAATGGAATGCTAAGCATGACTGAACACCTCATTTTTCTGCCAATGCCTCTATGCACCACATGGTTGCAAAGGACCAAAACCCAAGGGTCTTAAACCCTAGGCTTTGGTGCCATGTGAGAATGAAGTGCAATATTCATTGATTGATAGAAATGAAATATTCACAAACATTCAAGAGATCATACCAAAACAAAGATATTGGGTTGGATTCCCTTAGGAATCCACTAACACAATGGATTCAATAAAAGAAGAATAAAACATTATGGATGGATGATTGGAGGGGGGCAAAGCCTCTTATTTATACACCTACTCTTAATAAGGTGTAGGGTGAGTTGATCACTCAAGAACTTACTACGCAGACATACATCCCAATGTATTCCATAAATTAAGGAAAATACAAAGGGCCTGATAAGAGAGACTTATCTACTCTAACAGACACCTCTCTTTACAGTCATCTAAAGCTTCTACTAGTAGTATGGCATGATTGCATAAGTGATACAAGAATGATATAGCTGAAGAGTGTCATAACACAAGGGCATGTAAAAAGCAAGTGTTTTGTTGTGGTATACATCACAATTGCATGTGAAGTACAATTCATAACACCTATGGTTTAAGATAGATGCTTGGATGAGTGTTTTAACTTCTAACCATATGCGGACATCAAAACATGTCATAACCATAATTTCACCATGTATTTCATATATTGAAACACAAAGTAAGTTAGCTTTGACATCTAAATGATCAATTTATTTCATTGGGATAGCTTGGATCCCCAATGTTCCAATAAAACCTTGACAGAAGCAAAAATAGGTTTATACATGTATTTAGAGTTGATAAAAACTCAAAGATAGCCCTACCAGGAGATTCCTTGCCAAAACCGGTAAAGATTGTCAAGATTCAGTGAAGGCTGCGCCCAATAACCCAATTAAATCACTACCTACTTAGGTGAATTCCCTGCTTCATGAACATTACCCTGGCAGCTGAAATTCCTGTGGCTATGCAGTCTGGACTGCTGTAATGATGAGAAATTCTATTCTGATGTAATTAGCACCCTGCCAAGCCTCCTAACAGATTGAACTGACAATTATTTCATTGTACAACATCATCAAATGTGTGTGCTTTCGTACTAGCCTGAAATGCCATAGTAAATAGGGAGGAGAATTTGAATGTTGTACAAATGAGTGTCTTATTAGGTCGTATGCAGTATATGGGTGCCAACTTGCCCTCCAATGGATGCGCACAGTGCCAAACTTGAACTAACTGAAATCTGCTATATGTCAAGGTACCTTACCAGCCCTCCAACTAATGGCTGAAAATAGGATCCCTTTAAGTTGCACTGACATTCCAATTGGTAGAATATGGAATTCCATAGCATTCTTGAGAATTCTTCAAAACTCACGATGACTTGTTTTGTAGAGGGTGAACAATACCTGCTGGACATATCAAACCTTCCTTTCTTAAGATCTAGTATATGCTTTTTCAGGTATACATTTGATGTAAATCACACATTTATAAAGCAATTTGAAAAGAGCTCTTACAATTTAAAAAATCGTTAATGCAATTTGCTTATAGACACATGGTTTGTAACAAAACTTAGTTATTAATGGTTTTTGATGCATCATCGATTTGAATTACAAAATGCACATGTAAAGCATCCACTTCCTTTTTTCCAATTAGAATTTTAGCACTTGCATTTCATATCATAAGGAAAACATTAAAAAACGACCCCCCTTTATTCATGGTGTTTATGTCATCAGTGAAATTGAATGTGAGCTTGATGGGCATGCTTTATTGGTTGCATGAACTTGCAGAGACTGTTCTGTAGGATTTGCGAGTGCTGCGCAAAAGTCTAATTCCTTTCAAGTTGTCTTTACCTTCATGCACATATGTCATCAATACAAGCAACTAAATTTGTCTGGTATAACTTGGTAAATGAACTGTGCTTCCACTGGAAAAATACTCCATCAAAGATTAGAGGACGAGTTTAAAATGATTTAAATATTGTTTGTGGTAAATCATGTTGAAGTGCCGGGTACTCTGTTTCCCTCCTGTATTACACTTCACACTTTGTGGATGTGTTTTTCAACATTGGTAAAAATAGCGTACATAAATTCATCTTATCATTAGCAGACTATATTAGAACGTTTTCATGCAATCTCCTCTTGATTTTGATATACAAACTTTCACAGGCCATATTAGCTTGGCCATTTCTGAAAGCAAGTGCAAGTGAGGTCTGCTATTTTATTTACCGTAATTAGAATTCAGTATCTTTACGATATATGTCCCTATTACAATTTTTTATCGAGGTAAACTTAGTGCTAGTTTTAACTTGGTGAATATTTTTCTAAGATTTGAACTAATTTTGTGTATTATTGGTGGAGACCTTCCTAGACTTAATAACATGTGTAGCATAAATGACTACTTTAGTTTTTAAACATTGGAAACCATACTAAATAGACAAAGACAGTCAGAAATATTAAAAGCAATATTTTCATGGCAATCACTTCTTGTATGGACTCAAACTTGTACTTTAATTTGTGTGTTTGTGCTTTCATGTGCTCTAAATGCTCTACATTTGCTGAAGGGTACTTGTTCGCTGCAGAAATTTGACCCATTCCATTTGAGCGTTGAAGGTGACAAGTTGCAGGGTCGTGGCACAACTGACTGTCTGGGTCATGTAGCCCTTATCACAGAGCTCATGCGACGACTAGGAGAAGTTAAGCCAAATTTGAAGTCCACTGTGGTGGCTGTTTTTATTGCAAATGAGGAAAATTCAACTGTATTGGGTGTTGGTGTGGATGCTCTTGTAAAACAAGGCTTGCTCAACAAGCTCAAGGATGGACCATTGTAAGTAAATTTTGTCCTTTGTGTTTTAGAGTCTCATGTAGAAATTTGTAATTTAAAAGTGCTTGCTCTATAAAATTATTATTTTGAGATAATATGCCTATGAGCTGGTATTGGCATATGTGATTCTTGCAGACAAAGTGCTGTATAGTACAAAATTTCTAATTAGATATGAAAAACATTTCTCCTTGGAGATATGCATATAATCGAGGACCGGAACATTTTCTGATGGGTTTGAGCTCTTATGTCTTGAGCTTTGTCAGGAGCAATCTTGTTTGTGTCAAGTTTGTGTTCAAATCTCTGAGTGGACTCTTTTAGAGCAAGAATAATTCTAGCTTTAAGATCGCTGCTTTCTACTGCATTGTACCACTAAGCACTATTTCTGTATCTTTCATTTTTTAAATAGTTGCATATGGCATTATTTTACATATTATCTTGTGTGTTATTCACGGTTGATGATGGCAATAAGCCAATCTTAAACTGAGCAAATTTAACTATTTTACACTAAATAGTAACGGACAATAGAGTGCAGTTGCACACAAAAAAGAGATTTTTAACACATTATAATTCTAATGTTAACGATGCTGACAAACAACAATGATATCCGTCTCTGAGTGTTTGTTTGCAGTGAGTTAACGTGGAAGAGATTTCTGGGTACAATTGAATTGAATTTAAATTTACCAATGTTTCGGGGCTCTCTGCTGGACCCATTATCAGGGATAAAATATTAGCTCTGATGATGGTTCCAGCACAGAGACGAGAAACGTTGGTAAATTTAAGTTCAATGCAGTTGTATCCAGAAATCTCTTAAACAATGATATCCTCCATATATGTACCAAATTTTTGCCCTATCATATGATTTTCTATGGGGCCAACATGCCATGCATTACGTAGTATCCCTTGACAAATCTGCCCTTAAATGTCTGATTTTGCTTGATTGAAATTTTGTCAAACAGTTGGTGTGTAAACTGTTCCCAAGCTGATGTAGGTTTTTGATTTTGTTTCCCTTCTCTATTTGATGATGTTATGAGTAAAAGAACTAACTAGTCAATGGCAAATGATTGCTAATGTATCTAGAATGAGATGCAAGTGTTCTTTTGACATTTTTAAATGCAATTGATGACTGAAAACTAAACAAATATGCACCTACAACAAACTAACATTTTGTCAAACAAATGATATGCAACTTCCAAACTCAATGGTATATCTTCAATATGCTTGCAAACTGATTACAATCTTTGTTTACAATTATTACAACAATTTGCTCATGAGAATAGAGACCATACAATATCAAATAATGTAAATGAACCTGGGAATGCAAATCTGATTGCAGCGCCTCTAGCATGGAAGAATGCGACGATTGCCACCTTCAAATTTGATATTAGGTGCCAATTAAGCTAATAGATGCAGCCGCCTAGCTTTAAATACCTTCTCTTGAAAGTCTGGGTTGAACCCCTTGAAGATATACCGTCAACCTGCTCAATAATGCTTGAAATCTGATATAAATCGCTGCCAAGAATGAAAGTATAGGTCTGCAACTAATTATTCTTCAATAATCTTCAAACCCTTGATGGTATCTTTCACCTTTAAGCACAAAAAGAACTTCTGAATGAAGCTCTCATCAAGCAATGATTCAGCTGATCTTTTATAGTCCCAAGATTGCATAAACACTGAAGAGATTTCGTTCTCCAATGCTAGAAGTGACTAAAACCCTTGTCTCAAATGCACAAATTTCAAATACACTAATTTGTAAAAATCCAATGCTCATGAATGAATTTGTTTTTATATCTTTTTTTCAAGTTGGTCGATCCCTTCTAGAGGCTTCCAATTTCAATTAATATCATTTAAAATAATATTAATTGTGTGCACATTAACTTTATCAAATAATTTAATATTTAGCCTCCGCAACATAATTAATTAATGCACTTTAAAATCACTTGAATGAGGGCCATGGCCCCATTGGACATAAAGTGATTTTAAAACATTATAATTGCACTTCAGAAATAATTATTAATAAAGTAATCACTTTATTAATAATTAAAATAACTCCACAATTAATCATTATTTCTCAATTCCTTCTGAACTTGGGAGTTAGCCATTATGTCCACTGTGTATTCAATTGCCTTACTAAAAATAGTAAGGGTCCCTCTCTATCAACAATTGATTTACTATAAATAGTAAATCCCTTATTATCTGATCAAACCAATGGTGCAAGGGATTGACACTGCAATTGTACCCTGTTCAAGTGCCCTGCTATAGATAGTAACCCTGACTTTTCTGAAATAGTCACTATAAATAGTAAGTGTGTGAATCTGGATCGGACAAAGGCTAAACCTGAACTCTGGATGGGAATTAGTCACCTGCTCTGCCAACTGGAACCCTCTAACCATCTGCCTTAGCCTACAAGGGCCAATAACAAGCTAATCCAATCATAAACCAGGGTGAACTAAAATGGGGACATTACACATTAATTCAGTATAAGGACCACTTGGCCCTATCATAGGCCTTCTCAAAGTCAATTAATGCCATTCGAGCATATTGTCTCATAGAATTTTTTCTAACTCATGCCCTCCTAACTGGTTAGCAAATTGTCCATAATATATTTTGCCTTGAACAAATCTTGTGCAACAGATGCTATCTTAGCGTTATCCTTAATCGTTTTGCTAAACTTTTGGCCAGGATCTCGTAAGAAACATTCAACTTTTTCTTTTTGAGAAACGGGTGTATTTCCTGTGATTCCTTGTCATTCTTGTTCTGTCAACTTCAATTTTATTATAACCAACATAAGACACTTTTAACAAACTGAACTGTTCAAAACAACTGAGTCATATAATCTTATCAGAAGAAAGGACACGATGGATGTTAACTGCATGATGTAAGATGGGAAAAATGACATTGTTGGTTAGGTTGCGTGTGATGAATAGTATCAAACAAGTGATAATATCTTGGACTTTAATCTGGTCTATTTTGAAACGATTCTTCTGGATTGCACTTAATGCATAAATCCAAAATATGTTAATCTTTATATAAGCAATAGTTGTTTACTTTTTTAAATAAGTAGAAGCACAAGACCATTGAAACTTTGTACGAGTCTGTTTTGTATGCTGTTAGTTAATAATCATATTTATTTTCATGAAATTTTTGATAGAATAATTCATAATCACATCCATTTTTGTCTTGGATATTCATGTTGTAACTGGTAGTGGAATTTTGTCAATATAATGTTTCCTGTAGGATATGTGACAGTTTGGTTTAGTTAGGAAAAATAATTTGATGCTAAATGTAAGTTTTTCAGATCTTAAGCAAGGTCCTGAATTAGAAATTGAAGTGCATGTGTTATCTTTTAGTCTGTTATAATTATCCTAGAAAGTGGGAGGGTAGATCAAATTTTTAACGTTAGGGCCAATTACGCTGGTTTTAGATCCAAGACAATTCCTTAATTGTGTTAGGCCCTTGTAATGTTGTTAAGCTTTTGAGTGAATTACTGCTGGTCAGTGTTGTTATGGTTACATGTGATGTCCACTTTCCTATACTCCCATTACATTTTACGGAATTGATATCAGGTGTTAGGTTATACATTCCATATAGGAAGGTTGTTCCTATGATCATGATATTGGTGCTAGCAGAACTACCCTCAGTATTCGTAGATATTTTACTATAAATATAATTATTTCTGATCTTTATGCATATTTTTAAGGCACGGATCAGTGATTTGTGAATCTAAGTCACTCTTCTATTTGTCTAGCCATTTCATGATACTAAAATTTATATATCTAAATATTTGGTTGTTTTCTTTCTGTTTGGTCCCATTGTCTATTTAATTCTTATGAAATAGAGAAATCAATATATTACCTTCTATGTGGTCATGCAAACTTTTGATAGAAGTTATGTTTTTGTGAAACCCTTTATACAGTGTAAACATGTTCTATTATATTCAAGGATGCATCTATAAAAATTGCATCGAATTAAATTCATGAACAGTTGCCTCTATTATAAGGGTTGTCAGATGCCCATCTCCATAGAGATAGAGGACGTGAATACTTAGACATATGCATCTTATATCTATCCTTTCCAGATGATATTGCAGTTACTTATTTATGCACAAATGCATCTGAATGGAAGAATAGACTTTGATTCATTTCTGCGAGCAAGGTGGTGAAGAGGACATATGTTCTTGTAGATAAGATAAGATAAATATATTAATGTCCAACTAATGACCACAAAAGTAGGTCAAAGGGACTGCATATTACAGAAATGTGTCAGGGAAAAGTGGGAAACCAAAAAGGTCTCCAAAAACAAGAAAATCAATGCTGAAAGAAGAGTACCTAAGCAATGTAATTTTTTTTTTTAGATAGATATGAAGCTTTTGACCGGAGCAACTAAACGGTTACATCAACGGCCACAACCGGCCGATACCAACTCTACTGTCACAACTGGCAAATACCAATATTCCCGTCACAACCAGCGTTTACATTCCTTGCCACAATATTCCTGCCACAACCGGTATTTACATTCCCGCCACAACTGGCGTTTTTACCACCAATACGGCCACAACCGGCCTATACCAGTGAAACGGCCACAACTGGCTTTCCAATACCTCCGAGATTTGAACCTGGGTGGTGCATATAACAACCAAGTTGCTTTATCAATGCACCCCTATCTCATCGGTGCCTAAGCAATGTAATTCTTGCTAGTCATATTTGAGAGCTTTTCCATGAAATTTCATGTATTTTATTGTTCATGCTTGGGTGGGAACATGCATGTGTATAATTTAGAAAGGTTTCTATTGTGAATCTCAGTTCTTTGGTTGTCTTTTTGGTCTTTTTTGCAGGTTTTGGATAGATACAGCAGACAAACAACCATGCATCGGTACTGGGGGACTGGTCTCATGGAATCTCCAGGCAACAGGAAAACTTTTTCATAGCGGTCTTCCACACAAGGTTCATTCTTTTGATTTTCTGCAATTGATACTTCTCCTTTGACATAGATTTGTAATTGCTACAAATACTCAGTGTTGAAAAGCTCCAATTAAAATGTGAAGATGATAGTCTTTTCTTGAGTAATTCAGGGTTTTTAATGAAGCTTGTTGCAAGAGTCCTTGTATTCTTTTGCTAGGAAGCTTTCTTGAAACAAGGGGTTACATAAATAAGCATACTTGCTTTTTGGCTTAGAAGTGAAGGCTTGAGGGATAACCATTATACCAAAGCTGTATATGATTCACACCTGGCCTCGTCGGGGCCTAGTCTTTACTGAAATGAAAACCAATTGAAGATTTCCTATATACTAATCTTTGATACATATCGCTATTATATTCCTTTGTCTGCCTCGTTTTGTTTGATGCATCCTTGTATTCTTTTGCTAGGAAGCTTTCTTGAAACAAGGGGCTACATAAATAAGCATGCTTACTTTTTGGCTTAGAAGTGAAGGCTTGAGGGATAACCATTATACCAAATCTGCATACGATTCACACCTGGTATCGTCAGGGCCCAGTTTTTCACTGAAATGAAAACCGATTGGTAGATTTCCTATATACTAATCTTTGATACGTATTTTTATGATATTCATTTGTCGGCCTCGTTTTGTTTGATGCATCCATATAAATAGATTAAGCCATTATGGCCATTAAGTGCATCCCTACATGTTTGTAGACTTTTTTTTTGCTAAACTTACCTAGGTTTAAGTGCACTAGACTCACAAGAAGAAGAGTGACAATACCAGTTGCCGTTTAAAGAAAAATCTAACTGTGACCTAAAAATATGAAAAGCCGTTTAAAGACAAATTTAACTGTGACCTAAAAATATGAAAAGCCTCTTATTGCGCCACCAACATGCCCCTGGAAATTCACCAAAGGATCACCTCGGCTGATTGATTGTTTGTGAAGAAGCTGAGTGGAGGTTCATATCAGGCTCATAATGAGTCTTTATCCTCTCTCTACAAGAACCCTAAGATCCATCATTTTTCATGTCTTCCAATTTTGAACCCAAAAGTTCTGGAGATGCAAGTTATGGCATAGATATGCAGAAATCCTCATACTGAACCATCTCATGATGGTTATGCAGAAAAGCCTCTCCAAGGCCTGTGAAGAAAATGCCAAGACAATCCTCCCAAGCTCATAGATATTAATTTGCAGGGAGGTGTGAAAATCTTATCTTAAGATACATATAGAGAATGAAATCCACAATGCGCTTTATACAATCAATTAGCAAAGCTGTTCTTCACATATTTTTTTCTATCTTCACATACTTTTGCTATCACTGACTTCCTGCATTAGTGCTCATGAAAACAGACCTAGTTTTTTGACCTTGCATCACTTCTTGCCAATCAGTGTAGATGCATCATACAGCATTAGAGATATTCTCTCATTTGTAGTTAGTATGTGATTTACCAAACAAGCAAACTTCGTCAATTAGTGAGGATGGGTTCAGTGCTGTATTTCTCTCATCTCACACATTGATGCAGAGAAGGAAACCATTTTATCTCCCTCAAAACTTCTTAATAACATAAATGATGTCAGTATTATGCATATGCTGGATGCCCAATCATACTGAGACTCATATTAGCCAGGGAAAGCATTTCTTTCTTCAAACACGAGCAATCAGAATTCATCTAATCCACACAAATAAATGCAGAGAAAATGAAGAGAACCTTGAATAATCTTGGATGTGTGATTTTAAAACATGAAAGCTAAATATTAGGGAACATAAATTCCCACAGTCATGTGAGAGCTTCCAATTTTTTGTTGAGAGAATCATGTCTACCACAATCATCTTGAAACCTTCCTCATGAAATTAAATTAGAGTAGAGAATTGCTATTACAATTTCAAAAAGGCTGTAACCATTGGTGGATAATCAGCCATACCATACTGGGACTGAAATAAGCCTTTTAAACAAAGACCACCTTTGCTTCACTCAAATCAACAACCAAACTTACAGATCTAGTCTATAATCATAATATTAACTGGACCTGCTTCCTCCTCTGAATTAGAGACATCAAATGCTGGGGGAGAAGGGAGAGGGATGGACAGAGCTGCAACAATTATATTGACACAGGATTGGAGTTATTTCAATCTCCGAGCATTCTCGTTTACCCTATACATGGTTCTTTGGTGGTGGATTTTTCAGTTTTCATCTGTCACTACAACATTCCTGTTGACTCGGTAAGAAGTAGTTGCAATTGCAATCATGGTGGTGGATGACATGTCATGGACAACATCATAGACATTTCGTTGCCCATTTCTACAGATCATTCATCATCTTCTAATTAGTTGTTGGACCGTCACTATGTCATCAGCATCCTATTCCTGTCACACCTTCACACAATCCAGAACATATCCTCTCACAGCATCATGTTGAATGAGGTGGTAGAGAGAGGTACATAATTCCTTCTTTAAGTTTTCAATCTTGGGACCCTCTGCCCCAGCTCTAGTGCGTCCATCACCTTCCTTTTTTCCTTGGTTAGGAGTGTTAGCTTTCTGATGGGCGTGGCCCAATTTGTGGCAGGGGGATGAGGACTCTGCCATTTGTTTACCTTTCCCCTTCTCCATGGGGCCTGCCTAGCCAAACACACAAATAGGGGATGCCATGAAAAAATATTAGCAGAAAGGGAGGATATGCCATTCCATACTCACTTTTCCATTTTTTTTTTCTTCCTCTCACCTTACTTTTCAGGTAAGACCAAGCCTTGGTGTGAGGGTGCAGGCAGACACAACTTAATTCCTTCTTCCAAAATGCAGTAATCTTAGCCTCTAAGTGGTGTGTAGAGGCAGACAGATATATAATCCAAACAGGATGGTAAATATTTCAAATAAATACATACAAAGTATAGCAGGCAATCCAGATATAGGCAGAAATTTAATCAAATAAAATGATAAATGCTTCGCATAGTGTCAAACTCAGCCTAGCAGGCAGTTCAATTGCAAAAAATATCTTCTGAAATACTTCGGAAAGCTTAGAAGCAGCGACAAAGATGACCTGCACCCATCAAAGTTGAAGATTATAGTTAGCAAACAACCCTTACCACGAGTTTTGAGGCAGAGAAAACATTGAGCTCAAGATAAGATCATGCCTCGGTGAAGGGACCTTGTATTATAGTCACATCCCCCTCCCACACAATCCAATCATTATGATGGTTTGTGGGGGTAAATCCCCCAATCCCCAAAATCATAAACTTCCTTCGCCACCTTGCCTAAATCTTCCATCCAAGAGTGGCCATTGTTCCATGATTGCAGTGACATAGGTAAATGATTATGAAGGGATAATTAGATTGTGTGATTTTTTGATTGTAATTAATTTGTCGATACCTTAATTTCATTTTTATATTTATCCTTGTGTTGCTAAGGCTGAGATATTTCTAGGGGGGGCACTTGGCTAGCAACCTCTACCAATAGGGTTTGGATGTTATCTGGTTAATTTTTCACCCAAAGTTATTTTGAAACACCTTTGAGGTTGAGGAGACCAACCCCTTTATTAGCTGCTTTATCTGTAACCCTTTTTCCTTCGCTTTTGATGTGTTGAAAGGTTACCAAGTCGAGCTTACTGGCTAGCCATTTTACTTTCTCCACAATCTCCTTTAGTTGCTATGATACTATTTCCCATTTTTCATTGCATTGATTAGTATTTGTGAGTCTCTTTCAACTATTGGCTTGCTCCATCTCAGTTCGCATAACCGTAACCGGCGAGGACTCGCCAAGGGGCAATTTTGGGTAACCGGCGGTTATTTCACAGAGCTGGTCGAATAACTGGGAATAAACGACAAAGGCAAAAAATAATTAAATTTATCAAAAAAAAATTAACCGCCGATAACTAGGAATAACCGCCAATAACTGGTAAATAACCGCAAATAACTAGGAATAACCGACAAGGGTACTAAAAAACTAGCGATTTTTTTTTGTAGCGAGTTTGAGTGGCGGTTAACCGCCTGGGCTTTTTCTTGGCGAGTAATCGATTAACTGGCGGTTACTCGCCGATTATGCAATCTATGGTTTGGAGTTCCCTCACTAGTGCTAGAGCTTTGGCTTGGTGGTTGGTGTTGACCCAAGATCCAATGCATAGACTATATTTGGCTGTCCTTTCTCGTTTTTGAATACACATCCTCCTGTAACTAGGCTTGGATTTTCTTTTGCTGCCCTATCAAAATTTAGCTTAACATATTGGGGGCGAGGGTAACCATTTAACTACTAGTTTCAATTGAACCATCCGTTTATGGGGGGTGCTGTTTTTATATTTCAAAATATAGTAGACCATGATCCATTTTTTGTGGGCCTTAAGATTAATACTCATTTCAATTTTTGTCTTGGCTCATTACCCAAATAGTTTGATATCTTCATGTTTTTCCATCCCATTTATTCTGTCTAGTAGATTTGTATACGGATTTCGTATGTAGAATTATGCACAGATCTTGTGTCAAGGCCAAAAATTCACCCAATAAACCAAGTAGGAACAGTACATTTTTTTAAAAACACAACACATACAATGTTCCCAGAGTTTGATGATACAAGTGTGAGAGCATGACTCAAGCATACATGCAATGCCAAAACATCAAGCAATCAGTAGGACACATAGTGGAAGATTACAACCCATTTCACATTTATCATTCAATTCCCATTACATGATCATTAACTCGATTTATATTAGAATTATTAATTGTACACAACCACTTGTAGATTAATTTTATAACTATATCTTTGAGATAAGGTAGCAAAACAACGAATCTAATATATAGTTTAATTATAGATGGTGCTCCATTAATATTACTTTTTATAAGCCATACATTACGCAAGTGGTCCCTCATTATTGAGATCCCTCAATTTCTATAAAATGGGTATGAGAAATTTCACCTAATGGTATAAGCCCATCGGCAATACAAACACTCACACTAAGTTAGTATCAATTCTACTAGAGTTGTTGATTTCAATTGCATTTGACCGATATTTTATATTTACAAAGCACAACCACAATCGTTTCTCGATAAAGCACGAGTGTATGAAAAATAGTTCACAAGTTCTTGGGTTTCATACAATAATAAATAGGCATAGGTTGAGTTACGAAGTTCCTAGGTTTGATGCTATATTAGCCTAATGCACTTGCACACAAAACTAGAAGGATGCATCCCAACATCAGATGTCATTCATCAATCAAAAGGTTTCAACTTGACAAAGTATTTTCCACCTAGTTTAAGCTTTTCACACTCCACTTAATTCATTTCACATACAACAATAATTGCTTGATAATTCCAGTAGGGTTAACATTATTCTTTCAAGTTCCCTTATTGCATGGTTTAAGGGTTAGAAGTAGGTTTAATGTTTGAAGGATAGACCCTCCATGTTAGTCTCTGGTGCCCACGCTCACTCTCCAAGTTGCTTACATATCGGCTTATGTGTACCTACATAAATGGAATCAGGGCCAAATGTAGTTCTCTTTAATTTATTAGTATCTACACGAGCATAAACTTTAGAAGGTGTTCGAAGGACAAAGTTAAGCTATATACAAAAAAAGTGTCCTAGATGGTTAGTCACCACCACAACATGCTCTAAAACGTTCGCACAAAGGACTCCACATACTTCAACAACAACGAAGCATGCACACATGCTCTGAGGGAAGTAGAGTCACATACCCCAAATACTGCATGAAACCTTGCATTCATTTACTTTTAGGTATCACCATACACTCATGGTTATAACCTGTTGGAGAATTAATCTTAATTTGGGTCCTTCCTATAGTTTTATTAGTATTACCCTTTATTTAGGATAATTTATTATCTCAAGTTTCCTTTGTGTGTGGAATTTTTATTTATGTGAATTATAAATTCACATATATCCAGATTTCATGAGGTGTCACTCATCTCTTTGTTCCCCTTTAGGATTTGAGAGTTACTTTCACAAGTAACTTCTTCCCCCACCTGAGACACACTTCCCTACACTCTCTAAAGGAATAGGCCACAAGTGACACAAACAAAGGAGGCTTGTAAGGTAATCATGGGATTCCTTGTAACTCTCATTCTTTTCTTTTTGCTCTATAAAAGAGCCTTCCTCTTCTCATTTTTTCACTAGACACTTGAAGCTCTATCTCTTTTCGAATTCATGTTGCTTCTAAAGTTGTAATTGTGGAGATTTTTGGTAACAAGCCTTCTTATAAGATCACGTGGGTTTTTCTCTGATATGTTCAGTTTTTCACTTTAAAAATCTGTCTCAATATTGTGATTTGATCTCTTCAAGGTGATGTTATTCTTTTACATTCATTACTCATTTATTTCAACATTTAATTCAATCTTTGAAAACATTTCTAATATAAATACATAATTTGACAAGTTTTTGTATCCATATGATCTGTAGCCTTCTTTCACGAAAAGGCGTATCAGTTATCGAGCACACTTGCTTTCCAAGGAAAAGCATACATAACCACTATAATCTCAAGTCCTTGCACCAAGCCAACTCAAGACTATGACAAAACATTCTGTTGGGTTTACTATAAGTCCATAGACAAAGGTAATTGAATACTTTTCCATGCATCACTATGTAATAGTTGTATAACTTGTTAGCATCACACTTTAGCAACACAATGAATACGTGCAAAGAAACACAAGATAACAAGCACATGCAAAGGTAGGGTTTCATCTTACAACATATTTCTACTTTTGGATTTGAACAATACAATTAATTATTCGTTCTAGAGAACATCTCTATGTTTTTCGTAGTTTATCCCAAAAATGTGTTTATATTGGTCTGGATTCACAATAATTCCTACTTTGTTCTCCACATAAATCATAACATTTGCAAAGTGGTTCTATATTGTTTTCACACCCAAGAATATTGGAATTATAATTGTAATGTCCCCCTTTTTGAAATTACAATAATATTATTACTAAAATAAAAAGTATTTCTAAATATTTAAAATAAAGTAATAATAGTCTAATTTATTTTTCACTTAAGTTGGGACCGTTTGAGGGTCATGGGCACTTAAGGCTTAAAAGTGAATTTTATAAGGAAGCTTTATATATTATATTTTTAAATGAAAAAGGTAAACTCTCTTTTTTTATTTTGGGCACTACACTTGGAGGAGGGATATAAAAGGTAAGAAGAGGCTCATTTGAAAGGGTTATGCATTTTGGATATTGAATTTGATGATTATGTCAAGCTTGTTCGCTACAACTTGAGGAAAAAAACCTGCAAGTGTGACAAGGGTTTGGTGATGAAAACCTCCATTCCTATATTCAGGAAAGCTCTATTCAAAGGCTATAATTGCGTTTCAGATTTGCATGATTGCATGCAATTGAATCTATAAAGGTGTTTTATAACACGACCTTGTTCAAAGGCAAATTGAATACCTTGAAGAGCTGTTTGCATTGATTTTTCATTGTTTGGTTGCACAATTGAGCTCCATTTTCAGGTTTGGAGGAATCTAAGGTTGTAACTAGGGTTTTTGGAACTTCGAAACAACTTTTGGGGGACTTCCTATGGAAGAAAGTTTTTGATTCTAATTTTGTTTGAAAGCTACTATTTTTGTGATCATTTTGAGCTAGCCTTTGCATTGAAATTCCAAATATTTCAGAAGATATAAATTTTTTAAGTTTCATTTGATTGAGGCAAATAATAAATTATTGAGTGTTGAAATTAAGGAAACTAATTCAGGAAATTATTTGTATAAGTTTCTTAAGTGGGGCGAATTGTTTGGAGAGCTTGAAGACCCCTCTTGAAGGGTGGCGTGCAAGAGAAACCCTCTTCTAGGGTTTGGTAGTATTTTATTTAATTTATTCTAGCTAGGGCGATTTGTGTTTGAGCGGTTTTGCAGGTGTTTGAGGGCTATTCAATGCCCTAAAAACATTCAGAAAATTACTAAAATATTTTGCAACTTGGGCGACTCAATTGGGGAAGTTTTAGGTCTGTTGTGGAAGTGGAAATGCAGCTGTACCTTCACTAAAAAATCAGAATATTTGCAGGGTTAATTTTCAGCCTCCTTGCCACTATCACTTGGGAGCTTGGTCTAATTGTCCCATTTGGAGACATTACAATAATGGTTTATTCACCATTAACAACAGATGTTAAAGTTGTACATGTAATTCCAAACAAGTGTAAGATTTTATACTATCTTCTAAACCATGATATCCTACTACACATTCTATTGTTTTTCTTTAACAATATCACATTTATATGTCATATGGTTTTGAAAATCATAGAGTAATTAAAAGTCCCCTTGTTTTCAACATCATACAAAGAAATTTGAATTTAATGTTCGAGCTCAACAACATTATGAGTTTATCCTTTACCTTATTGTTTTTAATCAACACTACGATGAACTCATAACATATCAAGGTTTTCTTTACGGTCTCAAATCAAGGCTTACGATCACTGGAAGTTTATTTGTCAGGCCAAGTAAGTGGATTGCGGGAATTAAATTAGATTGGTGCAAACCAAACTTGCATTACATTAAATGAAAGAGAAGAAAGATTAAAATAAATGAGCCATGGAGTGGCTGTTCACTTGTCTCCTACGGTGACTATTCACCTTCTACAAAAGACAAAAATAATCCTACACGTAGGATTATTAAATATTATGTATAGTAATATTACATGCCCCCTTAATCCGCAGGGGTTATGTTGAGACCAAGCATGTCTCTGAACTCTTCAAATTTCTCTCTTCCAAATGTTTTTATCATGATATTTGTTGGTTTCCTTGTAGTTGGACAATGTAGCAATTTCATACTGTCATTTTTCACATATTGCTGATTCAATTGAAATTTTGTGTTGATGTGGTTGGTTCGGTCGTGGAAAACTGGATTATTTACCATTTGAATTGTAGAACTGTTGTCAACCATGAGTGGTGTTGAAGAAACTTGTGTTACCTACAAATCTGCAAGAATCTTTCTGTTTTATATTATTTCCCTTATTGCCTCTGAAGCTGCCATATATTCTGTTTCCTGTTGAAGAAATGGTTAGCACTGACTACTTTGACTTCCAAGAAATGATTACTGTTCCTAAATTCATCAGAGAACCGAAAGTAGACTTCCCATCTTCAAAATCCCTTGCAAAGTCAAAATTTGAATAACCAACTACATTGAAGTCCGCTACCCTAGAGTATTTGAGGCCAATATTTTGTGCTCCCTTGAGATATTGAATTAGTCTCTTTGTTGCTGCCTAGTGATTTTCTTTATGCTGTTGCATGAATCTAGAAAAAACACCAACAAAAGAAATGTCTGGTCTAGTTGTGGTTACATTGATTAGACTTCCAATGAGTTGTCTATACTGAGTTGCATCTTCAAAATTTGTAGGATCTTGTCAATTTCAAATTTTGTTCCATGGGTGTATAGATTGGTTTATAGTCTATCATTCCAAATTTGCTTAGAATTTCACCATTGTACTTTTGTTGTGTGATGAAAATGTATTTAAGTTTTTGAATCACTTTAATACCCAAATAGTAATGAAGATAACTTAAATTTGTCATTTCAAAGTCTTTTATCAATTCTACTTTTATTTTTGCAGTGTACCTCTCATTATTTCCTATGATGAGCAAATCATCTACATATACAACTAGAAATACAAGTGTTTTGACAAAAAGTGTTGCATTTTCACCTTCAAAATGCTTGTAGTTCATGCTCAAGAGGTGCTCAATGAGCTTTTTATACTATGCTCTTGGGGCTTGTTTCAATTTTTAGAACGATTTTACCATCCTGCAGACTTTGTATTCTTGGTTGTTAACTACAAAACCTTTTGGTTGATTCATGTAACTGTTTCTTTGAGATCACCATTTAGAAAAATGGCTTTCACGCCCATCTGATGAACTTTCCATCCGTTTTATGCTGCTAGAGCCAACAAAGCCCAAATATTAGTCTATCTCGATGTTATTGCAAAGGCTCATTGTAGTTTATCCATTATTTTTGGGCAAATCCCTTTGTGACAAGCCTTGCTTTGTGCTTGTCAAGTGAGCCATATGCTTTGTATTTGTTTCCAAAAACCCACTTGCAATTAATGGGTTTACAGTCGATTGGAGGATCAACAAACTTCCATGTTCCATTCTTGACCAAAGCATCATATTCACTTTTCATTGCTTTTCCCCATATATCAAGCTTTTCAACTTGTTTGAAAGAAGTAGTTTCTAAATCAAAAGTGACATTGACTTCTTTTGGAGGGTCATCCAAGGTAAGCTTTTCTATCTTATCTTGAATTTCTTTTAGGACCTTGTCTAATTGCTAAGTGATTGTATGTGTATTTCGAGTATCAGTTTTTCCAACCTCATTAGGTCTGACATGTTTCAAAGTCTGTGTGGCCCATTTTGACAATTTTTTTTGAGTTGCTTGTTGAATAGTTGTTGCCTCATGTTTTTGATCTGAAGCTCCTTCATTTTTTGACATATGACCATCTTTTGATGAAATTTCATTTTCTTCCACAAGGGGTTTTTCATTTTCAATTATAGGAGTCAATAGGGATTCAAGTGTTTCCGAATTATAGGTCCCTCTTTTACTATTTGTAACCTCCATATTGATCACCTTAAAAACATCAAATTTAGCATATTTCTCAAGTCGATTCAATTTTCGTCTTATGATTGTTGTGTCCTTTGCAGTTTCACAAAAGACAACATTTCTTGCGACGAGAAATTTCTTGTTTTTCTCATCATATAGCCTTTATGCCTTTGAAGATTTTGAATATTCCAAAATGATGCATTTTTGACTCTTGTGGTCCAACTTATTCTTTTTCTCCTTGAGAATCAATGCATAACATGTTGATCTGAAAACCCGAAGATGACGCATTGAAGGAAAATGACTACACCAAAGTTCATATGAAGTCTTCATTTGAAGGGTTGTTGATGGTGATCTGTTTCGGAGATAGATTGTTGTTTTTGAGTTGCTTTCGGCCTTGAAATGCATAGTGACTCCTTTGAAAAACAACATTGCTCGAACCATGGTCATCATAGTTTTGTTCATCTACTCAACTACATTTTGTTGAGTGTAAGGGACTGTGAGATGATACTTGATTTAATATTGCTTGAGATAGGCTTCAAACATTTTTTATGTGAATTCGCCACCATTGTCAGTCCTGAGTGGCTGAATGCGGGATTGTGCTTCATTTTCAACCATTGTTCGAAACTTCTAAAAAGCTTCGAATGCTTCTGATTTTTTCTTCAGAAAGTAGGTTAAATTCATTCTGCTGTAGTGATTAATGAACATGAAATACTTATTACCACCAGTGGAAAGAATGGACAAAGAACACAAATCAGAGTGAACCAACTGCAATTATTTGTCAGCTTTCCGTTATGACATTTGAAATGGTTTCCTTTCATGTTTAGCTAATATGCAAGCTTCACATTCTTCAATTTTTTTGGGCAGTGTTGGCAAACCTACAACACCATTCTTTTGCATTGTGTGAATGTTGTTATAGTGAGTATGCTCAAAACTTGCATGCCAGAGAAGACTTGATGGCATTCCTTTTTCAGTGAGATGAATAAATTTTTTTGGAACTGAATACTCCTAAATTTTAGCAATTTTCCTTCTTCAAATATAGTCAAAACATTTGCATTATCACATTTTGTTGTGATTTTCACCTCTCCATCATTTAACAGAATAGGGTGGCATTGTTGTCGAATGAGCATTAGAGACAACAATTTTCTTTTCAATTGAGGAAGGTATATGACATTGTGGAGAATGAAATCTAGAAGCTCTGGTGATTTGAGTTGAACTGAACCTTTTCTTTGAAGTTGAAGACTTGTTTTATATGCCAAATATATTGGACCACAACTTTCTTCATGAAATTTCTCAAAGAAGTCCCTTCAAAAAGTCATGTTGTGTGGCACCAGTGTCTAGGACCCAAGCGTTATCCCAGGTTGAACTCACTAAGGCATTATTTGCTTCGTTTGAGATGGAAAGTGCACATTCACTTGGAAATTGAGCCGAGCCTAGTTTCGAGTTTTTTTTTTACCTTAGGGGCTTTAATATTGTTCTATGACATTTTGCATTCATGGGGTTCATGGCTCTCTTTTCTTTCACAATGTTTGCAAAACAAGTGTTTTTTGTTATTTTGCTTCCCTTGATGTTGACCATTGTTTTTGCTAGCTTTGCCACCACAACCTATATTTTTTTCCTTTGCCTTTATCATTTTCAACATTCTTGGATGAATTGCCTTTTTGAGTAGCATAGCAAATGCTTTCTCATGTGGATATAGTCTTTCTTCCAAAGATTTTTTTTTCTCTCAGTTATCTTCTCAACTAGTCGATCAAAAGTGAGAGTCCTCAACAAATTGCTTGCTTACAAAGACTCCAAGTAGGTTAAATATGTAGGGAGAAAAGTTTTTATGTAGATAGTCATATATATCAATCTTTACACTACCAACATCCACATCATGTTTGATAGCTTGAATTTCTGAAGCCAAACTTATGATATCATTGTTTTTCAAGTCAAGGTTGAACATTACAACTACAATTGTATGAATTCCAATTTTGAGTGGACTACAATTGTATGAGCTCCAATTTTGAGTGGACTACAATTGTATGAGCTCCAATTTTGAGTGAGAATCATACAAGTCCTTTAATTTGCATATGGTATCCCAAGGAGTGTTGTACCTCTGTATGTGACAAAAAACTTCGCTATCAACTGAGGCCTTCATCAAAGCCAATGCTTTTGAATTTTTGTGCTTCCTTTGTTTCAACTGGTTGTGCATCTTTGAAACCACAAATCATTGAAGATAAGAGTGTTCTCCACTTGTTTTGACCATTTTAATTAGATTTCCTTCTCAGTTAATGTTGTGTCAACAATTGTTTTTATTGAATGCATTTTTGCCATGAAGGGAGATGGATTGGTTTGTTGTCACTTCAAAAAGGTTTCTATTTCTATATACGACTAGACCGATATACCAAACCTCTCGATATGCTCGCCCTTTTTATATACCCGATGGTACATGGAAGAAGCTCATATTTTATATATACTCGACATTATCTGAAAGAGATGTTAAAGCATGTGAAAGCAAAATGCGGTGTCACTTAGTAGGACATAAAAATGATTTGTTTTATCGATGACACCCGTTTAGCAAGAAATCCTTGTACATGGGCATAGCTTCCCTATATACTCGGATTTTCATGCTTTCAAGGTTTATGTCTAGCGATCATTGTTGCCAAGAGAGGTATGGGTATAAGTATGGGGAGACATGTACAAGCACTAGTATGCTATTTTTTGAAAAATAGGAGGCAGGGGTACAACATTATATATATTTATTATTTATATATTATATAGAATATATACCATGAAAAATAATAAATTTATAAAATAAAATAATAATTTATAAAATGAAAACTTTTATTAACTTATGAACATCAAAAAACAATAAGAACAATAAAAAACATTAAAAAAAAGATATTAATTTATTAACAATGAACATTAAAAAAAACAAACAATGAACATAAAAAAAAGGAATGACAATGCCGTTTACCTGGCATTGCAGCAAATGACAATTCCTGGGATTGAAAGTTCTAATGACATACATGTTCTTGACTGCAAATGATCTTCGACTGTTTCACTGAATCTGGTGACTATGGAAAAACATGTATCATGTTGTGTTTTTAATAATATTTTTTGCACATTTTTTTTACATGTTTAGGGTTTACGCGCTTTGGGGATGCGATATTTTGACGTGGGAATGGGTAGGGAGATGCGGGAACGAGTAGGGAGACGTGTTTGGGCATGGGAGACGTCTCAGTACTTGCCTATCTTACCCAAAATGCGTTCTGGTACTCGAGACATGTTACAACACTGCTAGCGATTGATACAAATGGGTAACAGAGGGAAAATAGAAAAATGATGTTTTATCCTTATTTCTTCTCCTCATTTATAGGGACTGCTATAGATGTCGTTGTTGCAACTATGTTAGGCGATAGATGCAATAGTTGGAGTGCGACAACATTTCTCATAAGTGTGAACCAAAGGCATCATTAATACCATGCGTTGCATTTGCACGATATGTTTTGATTTTGTTTGCTTAGACAAAAAAAAAAAAAAAAAAATTATTTTGCTTGGAATAATTAATTGGCTTCCAAAAATGACTTATTGTCTTAATAAATCAAAAATTAAAAAATCCCTTATTTGGGAAACTCGTCCAATAATGAATATATGCTATTTTAAATAAAAAACATATATAAAAAATAAATTTCAAAACTAATGAAATTTGGCTCTTGTAGGGCATTATTTTAGAGAGAAATAAGACCGTACCAAGCTGTACCAATGGAGGGTGACGTGGAGATAGGCCGTGGGAGAAGAGTAAGACAAATTCATAGCTTTCAAATGCCACCTAGATGCTTCCAATGAATTTACTCTGACCTCCAACGCTGATACAACAGCTCTTCTGATGTCGTGGGCAGCAGATTGCAGCAGCCTTTGAATAGAATTCTGACAATTTTTTATGTCATGGACAGATTTAGAGCTGATTGAATGCCATTTTCTGAGCTTGAAATGCCAAAAACGGTTTTAAACGCCACCTTTGATTATGTCAAAACCGAACGCAGCCTCCTTTTAGGATGAAACGCAGGTCTTGCAGGGAAAAACGCCTCCAAATTGGATGAAACAAAGTTGTTGACAGGCCCAATAACACCAAAAATAGGTTGAATTCAACGTTGCAGTCTTTTTTGTTAAGCATTGTCATTGATGTCAAAGGTGCATCTTGTGAAGGATGGTGTCAAATTTGACAAAGCTTAATTTGGCACTGTGTGATGTATAGGAGAGTGTTGTCTTGAGAGAATGATGTCATGAGAGAAAGAGATAGAGAGAATTTGAAGGCAACTAATGTCTTATGTTTGCATGAAGGTACAGGTCATTGATGACAAAGTGCATAAGAAGCCTAGTCATGAGCCTAGTCATGACATGAAGAGTTATGTGCATGAAAATGGATGAACATAGGCATATGAAGGCTATATGACACTGTTTGAGCATGTATGAGAGGCATTGAAGCATTCATGAGAGTTTCAAGGTGAGCCTATAGGGGTAGGGCCTTCAGACTAAGCCTACACTTAGACTTCTCTTAGACCCTACCTGGCCTAATGAGGTATGGAGATCAAATTTCAAGGTAAGTTTGCATATGTGAGCATGGATAGAGGTAAAGTAAGTTGTTGTAGGCATGTTCACAAAGTTTGAGGTCATGGTTTGAAGAAAATTGCATAAAACATTGTTTTAGGCCTTCTCGAGTTCACAAAATGAGGTCTCAAGACCCGAGAAGCACTTTCAGATGTTGTTGGCATGTGTAACCTCTACATGGGAACCTGAGCTGTTAAGGAGAGATGGGGAAGGGTCCTATCTAAGATCTCTAGGCGTTGGTATTGGATTTAAGGGGCAGTGCTTTATGAACAATTGTTAACACCAAACCCTGTAGTAAACCTCTCTAAAACCCTATTAAGGATCCGATGTGAAAGATCTTGTTCAAATCAGCTCAGAGTGGATTCAAATGCCTAGACAAGCTATTGGAGTTGGTAGTCAACTCTCCCAGGTACCTCCAGGTGGTGGTGGTTAGTCAGATGAGAGAGAAAATGCACAGATCCATGCTTATTTGTCAAGAAGTCGCTGTAGCTTTGAAAAGTTGCATTAGTCAGGCAAAGTAAATGAATGGAAGAAGAAGCTAGAGGCTCATACTACATGCCCATGATTGGTTTCTAGACAGTTTCTAGCCTTCAAGTGTGCTAAGTTGGTCATCCAAGTCAGCCAACCGCAGACAAACCTAATGGTGTGAATAGTTAAAAATCTAGGCAGAGATGAGAAGATGGATTTGAGGGTCTAAGCATGTTAGATTGATGCAACCAAGTGTATGAAGAGTTTATTTATGACTTGTAAGTCATGTTCATGCTTGCAAGAAGTTTTGGAGGTTAGTGAATATGGTGAAAGAGTTGTTCACAAAATGCCCTGTTTGGTTCAGATAAGACTGTGTGAGATAAGGTCAAGAAATTGGTCTGCAAGACCAATATTTGCCATTAGACCATATGATCTTTCTATCTGAGGATGGTTTGGAGATCTCGTAGGATCATTTACATGCATTAGGAGTCATGACAAGTGTCTACACAGGTGTTGGAGGTCTAAGTCACTATGACTGGCCTTTGAGGTAAATTGACAGTTCTGAGTAAGTTGCAGAGATGTTCTTAAGCCTTTATCTTCTGAGTGGAAGTGTTCCAAGCAATTGGTGATGACCCTGAGGTCATGGAGAGCATGTCTACATGTTTCGTTTGTCAGAGTTCAATAGCTTAAGTGTGTTTAAGCTTCATTTTTGCAAGACAGACTTTTGAGGTACATAGGCGTAATATGACAGTTTGTCCTAAAAGAGGTTTCCTGGTATGAAGAAAGACACAGGATTAATCAAGCATGGAGGTAAGTAGAGGTCTTTTGCTAAGTGGTTGAATGGTTTTTAGTTATTGGAGAAGGCCATCTGAGCCCAAGAAAATCAAGATTTGATGCTAAGAAGATAGACCTAATGCAATTAGGTCTCCATGAGGCCTAAAAGAGAAATGAGGCCTAAAAGAGAAATGAGGCCTAATTGAGTTGTTGTAGACTAGAAGGGGTCCAAAACTCATTTGAATCATGTCCACAAGATGTTCTAAGACCTATTCTATGGCCGGCCTAAGAGGTTGAATGTGTATGGTTGACCAAGAGGTGTGTGAGTAAGAGTCTTGTATATAAGCAAGGCATTTTAGGCCTATTTGGTGATGTGGAGAGCAAGCGAATGGATTGATAAATTAGTGAGCCTAAGGAGGTTGGGTAACATGTTGTAAACTCTCAGGAGAGAGCAGAGAAACATTACATGAAGATCATATAGGTGTTTTACAGTTGAAGATCAAGGTCATATGACCTATTCAGTCTTGAAGAGGGCTAGTTGAGCAAAGAAGCCTAGAGGCAATTTTGAGAGAAATCAAGTGGAGTGGAGCTGAATGAGTGATCATCATATGCTGATTATCTATTGAGAGGCTATCAAAGTTTTATCAGAGATGTGTTCCCGATGTATGACAGTGGATAGAGTTCAGATAGAGCAGATAAAGAGCTGAGTGGAAAGAAGTGTGATTGATTGAGTTGATGCTTGGTCAAAGAGAGAGTAGAAGCTTCCTTGCAGGTTGGTGCTTGCAGAATTGGTCTTGGCTGAGTTGGTGCTTGGTCAAGAGGGAGTTGGAGCTACCTTGCAAGTTGGTGCTTGCAAAAGTGTCCCTTGACTGAGTTGGTGCTTAGTCATAGGGGGTTATAGCCTCCTAGCAAGTGGGTGCTTGATAAATTTGGGGTTGGTGCTTCATGTTGAGTTGGTGCTCAACTAAATTTGATATATTGTCTTATAGGACAGTTTGTCCAAGCTTTTTTTCGTGGGTTTTATTCCCCATGAGGGTTTACCACACATGTGATATGTTATCTTGTTTCATGTTCATGTGATTGGTTCGGAATGCATTGTTAGATCACTAAGTTACTTTGAATGATTCATGAATGTTTAAGGGTAATTGATTGAAAGTTTTTGAAGACTGATTCAACCCCCCCTCTCAGTCATTGTGCTTCCAACATATTCATAGAATTTACAGCTGATAGAGTGGTGCATGAGTGCAAAACAATGCAGGTTTTTAACACCAAACAAGATGCCTTATTTGTTTTCCTTACACGAAATTTATGTAGGCCATACGGCTACAAATAAGAAGGATAATTAAAAGAAAATGAACTAGCACAGAGATATAATTGGCTGAAAAGAAATTTGCAGCAAAAGAAGAGTGGAGTATTACAAAATAAATGGATAAGCCTGTGCTCTGATACCAATGTTAGGCCAGGTCAATGGATTGCGAGAATTAAATTAGATTGGTGAAAACCAAACATGCATTGCATTAAATGAAAGAGAAGAAAGATTACAATAAATAAGTCATAGAGTGGTTGTTCACTTCATCTCCTACGACAACTATTCACCTTTTACAAAAGACAAATACAATCCTACACCTAGGATTATTAAATATTATGTACGATAATATTACATTATTGCCTCCTAAGAATAGTTTCAAGCTATCTAGTCTTTGACAAGTGTTTACGATTTACATCCATGGCTTCTCACTTATCCACATAACAATTTGTTGGTTCTTACACTGGCATTCCAAAATAATAATTAGCCAACACTTACATATTTAATTACACTAGTCTCTATGAGAATTCAAGCCACTGACAAAACCAATGTGACCTGCGAGTGATCTCAAAATAACGTAATGTGTATTTAAGAATCAAGTATGAAAGGATATATTTAATAATTTTTCCACCAATTGTGTTTTCAAGCTCAGGATTAAGACCTTATAGCTCCAAATCAAATAGTCACAATGAAAAGGAAAACTCTAGATGAAGTCATCTTACTTAACAACTCAACCCCCATAAAAAATTCTTCCAATATGTTTATAACTTCCAACTATCAAACTATAATAGTGAGGAGAGACTTACCATTAATATTCCCGATACAAGGTACATAAGAGAATTATTATAGGTGATTATAGTTTAAATCTTGTGATGGGTTTGATGCCAAAGGAATAAGTTTTGGTGCGGGGTTGAAAACAAGATAAGGAAACATCCAAAAGGGGTTTTGAACTACGAAATCGGATTACCCTTGAAATTTTATGCACTTTAAAAAAAAAAAAATATCTGATTTCAATTTCGTATGTAAAAGGTATGGCCTCCGTAAGTAGCAGGAAAAAGTATCTGCTTGAGAACAAGCAGGATGCAGGCTAACAAGAAAAGTAGTGACGAGGCCGTGGATTTACATGCAAAGTAGTGGCGAGGCCATGTGTTTTTAGGGAAGGGTTGCAGATCGAGTCAAAACAGAGAAAAAACTTCTCAGAACTACCTGAAAACGGGAAGGATAAAAAGGACAAACGGTGGTGTCCTACTGGGGGTAACATAATGAATCATTCGTTAAGAAAAGGGTTTAATCTTGCATAGCTATTATATTTCAAAATTTAAATATGAAATCAATAGAGATGACCATTCCCATATTTTATTTCAACTACGAATCCATTCCTATTGGTAAACCCTCAGTGAAATATTAAATCTCAAATACATTTTAAAACTCCTTCCTTTGTGAACCCAACAACAAGAAGAATAAGGTGGAAATTGTACTTATCATTTAAGCTTGATGCCTTTGGGTGCAATGTTCCTTGATGGTATCTTTCTTGTCGTTCTCCGCAATCTGCATGATAGCCTCATGCTCTTGACAATCCTCCTTCTCACTTGCAAAAGCCATCCACCAAGCTCTTCCAATGCTTTGTCCCATAAATCACCCAAATGCCAGCCGCTCTCCAACAAAGTATGGACTTCTTTGATATAAAGAATACCCCTTTTTTCTCCTACTCCAAGATATCTTGATCCTTGCCCGTCACTTTTCCCAAGAGCCCATCACATTAAAAAAAATAAGTCTTTACAAGGCTTACGAAATTATTTCCCACCACTTTCATGAAAACGCTCTTACAAGACATGGGGATTTGTTCTAATTCCTATTTGCTCACTTTCTTCCAAAACTTCCCTTAAACTTTAATGAATGCTATCCCTTTCACGTCTTAATAAATCTTACATAAGTCACTATCTCATTCTTACAATCCCTTAAATGCTCTTACACCTCTTAAATACTCTCTCTTATGCATCACATGGGATTCCTAGTACCTCCTTACACATCATATTACATGTTCTCTTACACATTCAATCCACTTTCACAACTACACCAATTCTACACAATTGACTAGTTAGCTCATACTAACTAGGCTTCATAGCCTTCCTAGAAGGCCTAAGGACCAAACATCCTATGCAAGAGAGTTTTCCCTAATTTATAGTGGAAAAATTAAACCCCAATTAATAAAATTGATTCCAATTAATTACTCTTGATGATAATTAAGTGCAAATGCATTCAAGCATCCCTTACACTAATGGAGACACCAAAAATGCTAAGGAAAGTGGGGTGCTATGCCAAATATTAACCACATTCCCTAGGTGTTATTGAAGGTGTCCTAAAGGATGATCACATAAGGAACACCTCGATAACTCATTATCGAAAAGATGCAGAAGCACCTAGAAGGGTTACATACAAACCCCATTAGATCAAGGACAAGGGTCGGTCCAACTATGGGATGATGCGAACCCAAGCTATTTCAAGACGATTACCACCCTAGAGCAAACTCCTTTTCATAACCACTAATACACAACAATCGCATTACCATTACTTTATTTTGAAGTTTTAATACTCTTCCTTTATGGTCATATTGGAATGTACTCCAAGCTTATCCAAAAATTTAGTTAACCTGCACATTACTGCACCATTAACCTTCACATTAGTCCTCCATTAACCAGCATATTACTTCTGGATGTTGGAATATTAACCTTCACATTAGTCCTCCATTAACCAGCATATTACTTCTGGATGTTGGAATATTAGCCTGCATATTTTCCTGACATAACTGTCATATTATCCTTCAACTACACCATTTTCTTGTGGTGTATATGGAGCTATTACGTTTCTCTGAATTTCTTCCTTTTTACAAAATTCAATAAAGCAGTTAGCAAGAAAATCTCCTACATTAAGTAGCTTCAATACCATTGGTATAAATCCGAAATTCTAAAATAGCTCTGATACCACTTGTAAAGAATTAACATGCTAAGATAGATTGCACCGTAGAAGAATATACAGAGAGATACAAATGATAATAGTGTGTATGGTACCCTAATAATCAATGTGAAATATACAAACATTACCCTTAACGTAGAGCTACACCATACAACTATCTTTAAAGGAAGGATTACCTCCATGGGTTCCTTCAATAGAAAAACACAATTTAAAACATCCCACAAGATTAGAGGCAGATTTATCTGTGTAGTAGTGGCAAATATTGCTTAGTAGCATGAGGGTTACCAAATGTGTTCTCACATGTCACTTAGTATCTCTAGCCTTCTCATAAGTTTCTAATGTTGAATATTATTCCCAAATCTCTTAGGATATCCAGCATCATCATTAAAGTCTACATTAAAACATCTTCACTGGTTGCCTTTCCATAATAAAACATAATGTCTCCAAACTGTACAGTTTCATTCATGCGAATGCTTGGAGGCCATTATTGACAAGATATTTCTTAATCATCTATCAATATCTGGTAGGGAAACAAGATAATGACTTGGAAGCACCGATTCCCCTTCATAACTAGGCAAAGATAGAGTAGCAACATTAATAGAAGTTTGAGAAGAAACAAGGGGAGGAAGAGAAGGTAAACTTGTGGAGGAAGACTACTTTTTGAAGGCTAGGTCCCTTCAAATGATTATCTTTTTAGATCTGGTTCATACGAGAAAAATGCTTTAAATTCTTCATTATAACCAACAAAGATGCTTCTATGACTCTTACCCAACAATTGCCTACTCTCTTGATCTAGAATGTCGGCCCAAGCATCACATCTAAAAATCCTAAGTAAGCAATAGTGAGATTATGTGCATTCCGAGCTTCTTAAGGTATCATATCTCTTTCTCTTGTAGGTGCCCGATTAACAATGTAGCATGTACTAGTTAGAGCTTAAGCCCAAAATTTGTAGTCCCTCCCTCTAGCATGTCATACATCTAGTTGTCTCTAGAATGGTCCTATTCTTTCTTTCAAGAACACAATTCCCTTTATAGGTGTAGAGAGCAACGCATTGGCATTTTATGCCAAATTCGGTGCAAAAGTCCTCAAATGCATTATTCTAGATACAAATACCTCACATACACTTTGAACATTTGCAAGTTGATTTGGATTAGTTATTGATCCTCCTTGTATCTAGAACCATACTCTTCAAATTGCAGCTTCAATTCCTTGAGCCTGCCTGACTAATCCTCAATGCGTTCAAACTAGTTTGTATCAAGCTAGATAATCTAGTTCTCAATGTGCATGATTTGTACCTTGTTAGCCATCAGAATGTGTTTGTCAAGGTTCTTCGATACCTCTTTTGGAGAAGCCACGGCCTAAATATAAACTAATTTAATTCATCCTTCGTCTTCATTTGATGTGCGTGCTCTTCACCCCTTTTGATTTTCCAAAAGACTCTACTATGCAGAAAATCCTCTTATGTTTTACTTCCATAAATAATTAGATTTTGTTGGCTTGAAATCAGTTTAAAGAGTCCATAAAATGCGAAAATATTGGTATCAAATGAATGAATTTGCATATATATATATTATGCATCTTGGTTGCCATTAAGATTCCTTTTACCTCTGAGGGTGTAGGTAGGAAAGGAATGGTTTCTCCGACTCCCTCCCTTCCCAGTCTTCCACCTTCTGCCCGCCGCCGCCCCCTCGCCCCCCCCAGAAAAAAAAAAAAAAAAAAAAAAAAAAAATTGAAAGGAACACACCTGCAGATTCGGAGTTTGAAAAGATGGTTTAAGGAGAGGGATACATGCAAATTGTCTTTTAAGAGAAGAGAGTCTATAACCAAACCATGGAGTTAAAAGACAAAAGTTCATTAGATAGGTCCTTTAGTGTAGCATGAACTTGTAGGGCTTTCTAGAAGGTTGAAGCACAAATTGTAGCCCAAAAAATCATGATCACTTGACTTAGGGAGTGAGTAAACCAGCCTAAATGCATCTCTTTGTAGAAACAAAAAAATTCTGATCCCTACTATGCATACTGTAGCTCTTCAATGGATCCTTGACATAAGCTTTGGAAAGGTGAGGCAAAGTGTCCTTAGGTATGAGTACAACAACACAAAAATGTTAGGGCAATGGAGCAAGTTCTTTCACATTGATACCATGGTGAGTTGTAGTGATATAGAATCACTCATTCAATGGAGGCTTCACTCTCGCTTCTTTTTTGAAAAGGTGAGATGTGTTTTTATGCACAAGCACAATAATATCAAAGGGTTTGGGCTAGGTATGTCTGATGTGCATTGATAGCATGGTAGGGAATAGGGATACATGATCACTACAAACAAGCTTGAGGGAAGAAGAAATTAACATACTCAAATAAGAATTATTGATGGTATTGAGTACCCAAATATTTAATAAGATTGATATTGCCATTACAAGTGTGATGAGGTGCTACATACATATGCATGACAAGATAAGAGCCCTGATTGGTTATGTGACTGATGTATATTTACACCTAAAAATAATAATCACACATGAGGATAAAATGGGACCCTTTGAGACCAAATGTTGACTTCTAAAGGTGACCATGTGTCAAAAAGTCAAGATTACCACCCATAACACTTAACATTCTGTAGGAAATGTTGTGGTAGGTCCTTTCGTCTATATGGATTTTTAACTTTTCATCTAGTTGCAGGTGTAAACTATCTATTAGGGGATAATAGGTTATGTTTCCACACACAGTGAGTGGTATTTATACTCTCCTTGTAGATAATGTTGAAGCTACTCCTACAATATTGCATTAGGTTTGATATATATGGCTTGGTTGGAGCTCAAATTAGGGAGCCTAACTCAATAGAATTAGGTCGATTTGCATCTATCATTGATTGTAGCAATAGTTTTGGTGATTGCCATACTCTAGTGCTCATCCTCGTAGTTAAATAGAAACAGTTCGTCATCGTTTTCCATGTAGTGCTTGAGTACGATTGTACTGCATGGTAACTTTATTTGTAGAAGCTTGTTAGGCCATTCATCAACTCTACGTTGCGCTCACCCTCGAACCTCCTTGAACCATAGTTACCTTGTTTGAAAGGTTCAGGTTGTTTGGAAGGGGAAAAAAGTTCGGAAGTTCGAAATTTTACAAAAAGTTCAGTTCGGTAAGTTCGGTTCAAATTATAGAATTTTATAAATTTAAAATATATAAAAAATAAATATATCAGATATATTAAATCGAATATTTTAAAATATTAATATTTAATATAATTATAAATAATTAAATATATTATATTATATTAATATTTTACAAGCTATATATATTAATGTTTTATAGATTAGAGTATATAAATATAAAACTATAAATATATTATATAATATAATATTGCATATTATATCAGTATTTTATAAATTATAATGTATAACTATAAAATTATAAATATATTATATAATATCACATTATGTACCATATTAATATTTTTTAAATTATAAACTGTCTATTTGTATAGTATGGATATGCAGGGAAGATCTTAATAAATCTCAAAATATTAATGAGAGGCATGCCTGCGTTAAAATGATACGTTGTAAAACAATAAACCTAATTTGCCGACGGCCCCAGACAATTTACTGGTAGGGACTGATTCCCGGTGGATAGGAGACAAGTGCAATTTTGTGGAGAGATTTTAAATCAACAACAAATTTAGCCGTTAGCAGGATCATTCACCCTAACAAGTTCGATCGCCCTGAAACATTCGGTCCGAACCGAATTTAGTCCAGGTTTGGTCGAACTTGGTAACTATGCCCTGGAATCTTCATATGGTGATCCTCGACCTTTAGCCTACCTACCCACCTACTCACCTACCCACCTTTACTTTAGGTTGGTAGGCTGGGCTAGGTGGTTGCGATTCCTCAACCCATATATAGCATATAGCATAGGGGGTCGTCGACCCCTATATAGAGTGCCCCTGTATATGGATATGGACCATCTAGTCTTTAGGTTGCGACAAAGGTATATATAGATCCTCGACTAGTATTTGATCCATATCTATAGAGAGGGACCCCTATATACCTATCTATAGGGGCCCCTATAAACCTATCTAGCGAGGGCCCCTATCTAATTAATCCATATATGGCCCCTCGTGCTGACGACATCTATGCCCAAGAGGCCGAGGGTCCTTATTATTGCCCCTTATATATATATTGGCAGGTTTGCTCGACCAGTTTGACTATATATAGCTTAGTTGGCCCATCCCCTATCTATATTTATATCTAGGTGACCATATTCGTGTGATGCATCATCCATCAGTCGGTCTCCCTCTCTAGAGTAAATGGGTACAACGAATCATAGCAAACAAACCCCTTTATATGTATGGGTTCTCTTGGCCATTGATCGCTGCTCGGGAATAGTTTTGATCACCTGTATTAGTCGATCTATAATCTATAGTTCGCTGATCTATATAGTTGCTAAACGAGTACCTCAATCAATCAATCGAGTGTCCAGTATATAGATAGGGGTTGGGTGCATGAAGAGATTTGGGTGGGGCATCGACTGGTGGTTGACTATAATGATATGGTTCCTCAAGAGCAAGAACTATAGATGTGATGTCAACGCAAGGGTCCCATATATCCCATTGTTCACGCATAGATCTACACTTGGTTCGCACATACCCCATCTATTTGCCCATCTGTCTACCCATCCATCTGCCCATACTCGAGCCCATATTTAAGGTCCCCTATGCCCTACGCTCTATAAATTTCACGGAAGGGAGCTTTAAAGGAGGGGGACTTTCGGCCCCTATCTATATATCTGGAGAGGAGGCCTTATCTATATGTATATAGATTGGGAGAGAAGGCCTTGTCTATATATATATATATCTAGAGAGGAGCCTGATATATCTATCTAGGGGCCCCACCCCGTATATAGGTAAGATATGGGGTACTCGTGTAGATAGGTGCTTTGTCCCGCCCCTATAGACTATAGATATAAGCAAGGCCTTCCTCACTCGACAATAGATGGTAGATGGATGGATGCATCTAGTAGCTCGACTCGACTCTATATGGGGTTGAGGGATTCCCTAGACGCCTTCCCTCTATATAGATGGGTCCATCTATATATCTAGAGTGACCCGCCTCTATTTATATAGTCACCTTCCTCCCCCCCAATTGAGATTTGGGCGCTTATATCCAGATACATAGGGGACAAGCTTGAGGGTGGCTATATATCCATGAGCCAATGAGATTAGCCATATAAATGTAGATAGGGATAGGGTAGGCCTTTGTTCCAATAGAGGAGAACCAACCTATCACCATATAGTTAGATGGGGCAGTGAGCCATATGTATAGAGTGGGGTTGGGGGGCCAACTCATATATAATCGAGTCCCCCTGTCTAATATATATATGGCCAAACCTCTTTCCCCGAGATATAGATCTAATCTAGTTGGCAGGGACCCTCTAGTTATATATATAGAGTGGACCCTAGAGAGATGACTCGACTATATCCTCAACCGCAATCCACATATCATATTGCCCCCAACCCGCATATCCATACTATACTAGAGTAGAGATCTGGGCAGAGAGTACTCAGCCCTCTATAGATTGGGGGGGGAGGGGCGACTATAACTAGTTTGTAGTTGGCACCCTATATACATATATGGCATTAGGACATGGATGTAGGGGGTGGCGAAGAGCTATTCGATAAGATGTTTAGGCTGGTATCATCTCTACTCTATTCGTCATTCCTGTATAGGTGTGCTACCCCTACTCTATATAGCTTGCAACTCAATGAGACTAGCAAGTATCAGATAAGCTCTATTTTGGTGTTGAGCTGATCAGATAGAGTACTAATAAAGTAGGGGTAGGGGCAACTATCTATAGTTAGGGCAAACCACTCGACCAATGCCCTATCTTATCTCACAATCCCACATACCCCTAGTCCTTTAGTTTGAAGGCCCAATTATTACATATCTTATATAGATAGAACATCTGTAGTTGATAGTTGATGGAACATCTCATGTATAGTTCTCTTGGCACTCATATGGCCCTATCCGCTATGACTTATCCCAATAGAGGAGAGGGGGGGATACCGGGGTTATAGTCTAGTCTTCAACTAGGTGGGTGAGTGGGCAAGGTTGTTTTGTACAAAGGTTAGGCCCCTCCATCTTTATGGGGGAGAGGGTAGACCATAGAGGGACGGGCATCACTATCACTAGTTCAATATGGATTGGCTAGTTTGCCTTCTGGAAGGTATCAATTGCTAGGGATTGGACTTAGATTGAGGTGTGAGTGAGGAGGACTGACTGTTTCATGTATGTTCGTTCAGCCATATATATTATCTGGGGGCGATTATGGCTATATAGAGTAGACTCCAGAGAATAGGCACTCGACTGCTTGAACTAAGGCTAAGGCTCCCACATAGATATATAGGCCTCTTAATCTATTGACTGACTATATCATAGATTATAGATAGTGAAAGAGATGGATGATCTCGACCCCCCTATATACATATAGGACATGGGTGGGCATTTCTAGATTGGATTAAGAGGTCCCTATCATTTAGTCCCCAACCAGACATTCTGAATCAATATAGGGAAATTTATTTAGGAATAGGGCAATGGAATTTAGAAATTAATGAATGTAGAGGAGGTTGAGCTCCACCCCATAGTGGATTGTATATAGATGGATAGGGTGCCAACAACCTTTTTCCCTTTCGATTTATAAGGGTTAGGAGACGCTTGGGAGGCCAAGGGGATTGGATAGGCCGGAGGTCGAGGGCATAGATATAGATCTGCTAGGCAGAGGGAGCTATAGTAGATATGCTTGAGGATAGGGAGGCTGTTTTGTTTGGGGTGAGCTAGTGAGGTCGGGGCATAACTGCAGTCTCTAACAGCTACTGGAGTTAGTACTCCATGAGCTTCTTAGGTCCCCATGAGCCCCTCTCTCTATTCTATATAAATGAGTTGAGTTGGGGCCTTCCATCAATTGAATATTGGTCAAGCTAATAGGATATTGGTAAAGCTAATAGGATATTGTTTAAACTAATAGAATGTTGGTTACCCCGCGAGCCCCTGTATATGGATCTAGCTAAGGCTAGCTAAGGCCCCTATACATACTCAAAACTAAATCTAAATCTAAAGCTATATACAGGGTGTTGATTAAACTATACCCACTGTGCCAATTAAACTATATATTGTGCCAATTAAAGTATATACTGCACTCACACTCGATTGATGGATTGAGGCACAACCTTACCTTTGATGTATAGAATATATGGGCACTTGATCCCCATATATAGATAGGGCCGACGACCTACTTACTCTCTATGGCTGAGATACTCACTCGACGATCTACTCTATATAGTTGAGCCGATCTAGATGTTTGCTATCCTATCGCCCACTTCGAAGAGAGTTTCCCTTGCCCCATAGTTCAAGAAGGGGAGTAGAGGGAGCCATATAGATATATAGGGATAGGGGGCCCTACTAAACTATAGTCGCCCCACCCCTAGATAGATATATATCCATCAGTAAAGTGCCCCCAATAGATATATTCTATCGCCATGTATATAAAGGGAGCAACTTATATATAGGGACCCCATTGATAGCGGGCACTCTCTCTCCCCCTCGTCGATCTATGGATCGAGGGCCACATATAGAGATTATAGATAGGCATCGGTGCCCCATATATGCCCCATATATAGATTAGATCCTTGAGCCCCTATCCCTATTAGTTGTTCTTGAGTCCAATCTTCCCTCAACCCATATCCTAAGCATCTAGATAGTTTCATCAGGCTATGGCTATATCCATACTATCTATCCATCTACCCTCTTCCTCAGTCTCTCCACTATAGACTATAGGGAGTTGCCTGCGCCCTCTCCATCCCAATCCTCAATCCCCATTCCCATATATAGATAGCTGATGGTAGTCGTGTTGGATATCCTAATGGGCTAGGCAAGGGTTCGAACTTGCACTGCAGCTGCACTATAGTCTATATTGGAGATGCCCCCTTATGCAGAACGATTTGATCTATAGCTATATGCCAACTCCAGAGATGTAGGATATATGGCTTATGAGACTCTCTCTATATCTTCGCTTTGATATTCAATAGGTGGGTTCTTTACTGGAAGGGAGGTCGACCCTATCTATATATATTTGGGATGGGGATTTATGTGAAGGGAAGCTCGGGCCCCTATCTATGAAAACCCTAGATCCATAGGGCCCAACGACTACAATAGTCACATATAGGGACCCTCAGCCTACTCGCATTTTTCTTGGCTCGGACTATATACAGTTAGGCCATATATATAGGGGGCCAACATCACCATATATAGATAGGGGTCTTAAAATGAACGCCATATGTTGGCTTCATCGGACTGGGATGGGCAGCTACATATTGATATTGATCTCTCAATGTCTCTTGAGCCACTGATCTTTATAGATTGGGTGAGTCTTTGTCTTTTCATTCGAAGAGTGGAGAACGGGTTGCCCGATTCTATATGGATAGGTTTGATGGGCCTCGCATTCCGATGCATTAAAACATTTTCCTTGCAATCCGCCCTGTCTAGACAACTTGCAATCTCCCTGATCTATATATGGCACAATACGATGATGCTATCCTTAGACTAGGATATTGATTGGGTGAAATCCGCTTATCGGTTGATAGGGGGAGGGGAGATCGGATTGCCTCTATATAGAGAAGGGGGGTCCATTCGGAAGAGAGAACCCGACTGTTCGAAGAGCGTAGTGTATAGATATAGCGACATCAATAGGATCTCAAGATCTATAACTATATAGGGTCCTTAGTTCCTCAGATTAAGAATAGAGTGGGATTCGAGAACCCGGTTATCACTACCAACATACGCCGAGATAGGGCGCTGACTAGACCATCTATAGTTCTCAACTTATAGCCATGGGAGAGGGTTCTTATATATAGATATGGCAATAGCCATATAGATCTATAGGGGGAGGCTATGGGAGGAGGGGGAATATATAATATATAGATCATATCTACACTCTAGGCTAGGCACGAGTAGAATAAACCTAGTCTATGTCTGACCATCCCATCAATAGCTATCTCTATCTGTGTAACACTAGCTTAGCTCTCTGTCGGACAATGTCCATCTATCCGATCGGGCCTAACTAACAAGCACCTTGAAGTCAATCCTGTCAATCCAACATCCCAGATCAACTTACCCCTAGCCCTCCTCATAGACCCCCTCCAGCGACCCTCCATCTACAACCCTCTCCACCAAGGGAATACATAGGGAAGCCTTGGAGAGCTCCTCTAGCGAGATCCAGCCTCTGGTCTAGCAACACCCAGGATGATTATCAGCTCCACTCCTAGATAGAGGGGCACTACCTCTAGCTTCTATTGGGGGTTGGAGTCACCCACTTAAATAGGTATAGGAGCACCCCTACCTCTATATAGAGGGGTGCTCAACTCCCTCCATATTAAAGCACCCACCTATACCTTCAATTTCTATTGGGGGTTGGGGGCACCCACCTACCCCCTGGGAAAGGGGCACCCATCAATCAAGTTGGAGGTTTACTCCCCGACCTTGCCTTGCCTTATTTATACATGGGCATGGGCCCTATATATCTATTTCGGACTCCCTTCCCTGCCACCTAGGAAATCTACCCACGAGTGGGAAGGGTTCTATGATTGGTCTGCACCCTATATATCCATCTGGGGTGCCCTTCCTCATAGAATCTAATTTCTACAGGGGCGAGGGAGCACCCCTAGATAGGGGAGAAGTTTTCAACCGAGTCCTATATATCTATGTGGGGTGCCCAACACTCTACAGTATAGGGAAGAGGGAAGCACCCCAACGATTAATAGAAAAGGTTCGCTACTTGACTCGGGCCCTATATATCTATTTGGGGCACCCTCCCCCCTCTATCCAGGAATAGTACGCCCAACTAGATAGGGATGAGTTACTGTCCACCCACCCACTTGCTAGCTAGTATAGCAAAGCACACACATCTATTACCTATATATAGGAAGGTGCCGACCTCCCTCTCCCTCTCCCTCTATATAGAGGGGCTCCTCCAACTCACTTGCAAACACTATCTATTTGATGGGATGACACCTCCCATAGATAGGCTGACTGCCCTCCACCCCACTTGCTAGCTCGTATCTATTTATTGGGGGTTGGGGGCACCAACCACAAATAGATAGGAGTGGGCTGCCCTCCATTACACCTACTCGCTAGTAGGTGGGAGGGTACCTGTAGATAGATAGGCTTACCCACCCACCTCCCAGCTGATCCAACTCATCTATACCACTCAAGACGATATGATTATTGACTTACACCCATCGAGGAGTGCCCACCTCCCTCTAGTTCGAGGAACAAACTCCTTTGCATAGGGAATGGAGCTCCCACCTACCTACAACAGTATTGGACGGCACCCACCTACCTCTATATAGAAGAAAGCACCTCTAGATAGAGGTATACATACACCCATCTACACAGTATTGGGGGTTGGGGGGACCCACCTCCCTTTGGGCCTTATATCTATCTAGGGCACCTACCTCCAACAGTATAGTCTGTATTGGGGGTTGGGGCACCTATCTACACCTAGGACCTATATATCTATCTGGGACCCACCTACCTCTTGCAACCTGTATTGGGGGTTGGGGGCACCCACCCATCATCGGGCCCTATATGTCTATCTCCCACTTGTCTTTATTACATATATAAAGGGGTGAAGTATCCTTGAGGGCGATTGAACCGATCATTAGTGAGGCCGAGAGTCCACTAGGAGCATATTCGGTCGGTCTAGAAGATATTAATAGACTATGCCTGTGAGGTTCAAGTAATTGCTCCAAAGAGCGATTGCCTTGCCCTATATAGATAGCTGATAGCTACCGATCATTAGTAAGCCCTCGAGTCCCTATCCAGAGATAGTAAGCCCCCTATAAATAGATAGGCCTTTTGACCAGTCCAGAGAATATTCTACTATATACTCCACTTTGGCAAGCCGATCTAGAATTACAGATCAGCTAATGCCAATGCCAATACTTCATGGAGGTGTCTTATCTAGTAGTGTGATGGGATTGTCTTGTTAACATAGACAATACATAGATAGGGCTGGCTATATAGTATATAGGGGTAGGGCCATTCATAGAGTAGAGAAGGAAGAGAGTCAACATGAAACGAGAGAGATAGTGGGCCAATTAGGTAAGCAGGGTCCATGTTACACAGAATTTAGGGCCCTAGTCATACTACCTCATCTCTATAACTCGATTCATGCTTTGCTCTATTATGGCTTAGGTGTAAAGAGTATAGTAGAGTCGATAGTAGGTAAAGTGCCCATCAGTCTAGAATATCTGCTCTACAGGTGTAGGCAAAGCATGCTAGTCCTATATGGGCTAGGCTATACAGGCTAGGTGTAGAGTTCTCGTTTTGTTCGAAAGATACAGATAGATAGTGGGGGCATTTATATAGATGGGTGTCGGTTAGTGCTCACCCCCGCTAATTCCTGTTTTTCTCTTCCCTTAAATTTATAGGGCATAGGGGCCCTTGAAATTTATAGGGGCTCGAGGAGCATATATGTAGGTAGTAGGTGGGGGATCTAGATATAGATAGGGTATATATCCATAGCTAGATAGGGCACTGACATCTATGGTTATGGTTATCTTGGGAGTTTGAGGAGCCTTCTCAATGCTTGACATCTTTATCCATCTCGGGTAGTTGAGGGGTGAGCTGAGTGTAGCGTAGTATGTATATAATTTCATTGGCACTCCCAGATGGACATATAGGCACATATGGGTCTATAGGGCCCTATATATCCATTTGGCGAGGGCCCCTTTCTATATATGTGTCATGTAGCACATAAAATTTCTTGGCACTCCTAGATGGATATATAGGTCCATATAGATTTATAGGGCCCTATATATTTATCTGGTGAGGAACCCTATCTCAATTAATCTATATGGGGGACTGATTTATCAATTGAGGGGAAGGTGCTAACGGGCCCAGAGGAAGATGATATATAGATTGTACTATATGTTATGCTTGCTAGGCTGAGGGCTACTATAGATAGGCCCCCACCCACCAGATGGAGATATATCGAATATTATAAATGCCCTAGTGCGCACAACCTCTATCTATATAGCTACTTTGCTTGGGAGATTAGTTAGTTAGGATGTCTACTTTCCTTCCCAGAGGACAATTCCAAGTGACATACAGTTTCCATGCGTATACACAATCCATATGGGTCAAGTCCTAGTTGAGGATCTATATGTAACTTTGTTGCAGCCTAGAGACTAGATAGTCCATATCTATCTATAACAGTGTTCCCGATGGGCCGTCCCCAAAATCCCCATGTTTTTGGGATGGGGACGTCCTCTCGCCGCCCCACCACCACCGTCCCCAGGACGTTTCCCTCTAAGAGGGGGCATCTCTGGGGTGTCCCTTCAAAAAGGGGATGTCAGGGGGACTATGGGACGTCAAGGGGACACCCAAATGTCCCTCGATCCCCTAGGAAACGCTCAAGCGCTCCCCATGCTGGTGGATGCCAAAAAGATTTTTTTTTTTTAAAATTTAAAAAAGTTTTTGGTTTTTTAGCCTTCTACCCTAAACCTAATTGCTAATGGGTCCCAACGCCACCCCCAAGGCCTTCCAAAAGCTTATAAAAAGCCCTATCCCTCTCATTCCAAATCACACAAAAACATTGAGTGAAGTAGAGAGCTAAAAGTAGAGACAACAAGCTAAGAAGAAGTTTGCAAGAGTGAGAGAGCATTAGGAGAGGGAAAGCGAGATCAAGATGAGGATAGAGAAGCCAAGAAGACTTAAGACTCTTCAAGTTCATCATTTGAGCCACAAGGTAGGCCCTATCACTATGCATTTGATTCTTTGAATTTCTGATTTTTTGTTTGATTTGTAAATTGTAGTGTTCTTTGATTCATGATTCATTGAATCATTTCTAAATTGAAAATTCTTATAATTATTTGTGATTCATTCAAATGCTTAAATTTTTAAATCTTCATTCAAATCAAATGTTTTAAATTTCAAATCTTCATTCAAATCTGAAGTAAGAAAAATAAAAATGAAATCCTTGTTTGACAAAGGTTAAGAACAAGGATTCCTATTTGTGTATCCTCTGTTTCTGCGCTTCGTGACTTGAAGAAAAACAAAAACAAAGTCCTTGTGTCCTAATCCCATGCATCATGCATGGTTTGAATTTTAATTTTTAAATTATGATCTTACAAAATGAAAAAAATTATCATTTCTTGCAGTGTCATTATGAGTTCTCATAGCATGAGTGAGGATGAGGGTCAACCTCAAGGGGTTGAGGTTGAAGCTAAAAGTGAAAATGATTCTGATTATGCATCCGATGATCCTAATTTAGAAGAAAGGAGGGGTGATCGTGAAAATCAAACTAGTTCTATTGAGAGTCCAAATTATAGTTGCCTTTCACAAACCCTGCAACAATATGCTAAGGGTCCCTTTGATCCGAAGAAACCTTTAAAACAATTTGCAAACAAGGTACCAACAAAGCCTGGAACATCTGAGGGCACTAGGAAATGGAAGTGCAACATATGTGACCTTGAATGGTTTGACAACATGACTAGAACAAATGCTCAACTCCTTATTCGAGGCAAAGGTGTAGATGTATGTGAAAAGGTGGAAAAAACCCTGAAATTTAGGGCTGAAATATGTAAATTATGGGGTGCTAATGAAGAAGATGCACCTACATCTGTTACTTTGCCACGAAGGGAAAGGGTCATCAGAGACAGTTTTACTTCTAGTACTTTTGAGAGGCCAATGAATCCATCTAGTTCAGGGGCAGCAGGGCCTAAGGTGAAATGCAAGGTGACTAGTGATGCTTCAAATCTAGTGGTAGAATTATTCAATGTGCAAGCAAAGGATGAGGCAAATGATGCCATTGGCAAAAATAATAAGAGCAGGACCATCATATGTGCCCCCAAGGGAGACTAAATTGAGAACAACAATCTTGGATAAGAACTATTCCAAGATTAATATTTTAATAGAGAAAATGAAGAATACTTGGGTCACAAGTGGATGCAACATCGTCATGGATGGGTGGACAGATAGTAGGCATCATCCATGTTGACCATTTTTGGTCTTGTAGGCCAAAAATCGGTCTCCCTTTTCGGTTCTTGCCATTTCTACGCCTAGACATGAAGGATAATGCAAAAATATGCTTCTGTCTCTCATTTTCTCCTCTTAGCATACAAAAGGGCTCAACTTCAAGCACTTGGTACGGAAGGTATATGCAGAGTTGGAAGGAGTGATTATACAGGAGTTTGCAAAAGGTGCTAGTTTCATGAGAGTTCCAAAGTTGAGTGCAAATTTTGTGTTTTCAAACGTCCAAGGAGCTCCATGATGTGTTCTCGGGTTTGACAGAGCAAATAAACTGCTTTAGAGGGCTTTTAATCGGCAAAAAGACCAAGTTCAAAAGGCCAAAGGATCATTTTCAAAAGCCCGAAGGGCAAGTGCCCTTGCGGAGGGCAGGAAACACTTAAAAAGGGACCAAAGTGGACAAGGCAGAGTTTCCTTTCGGAGAAAGACAAGGCAAAAGATAAATGTCCGAAGGAAATCCAAGGAGTAGACAAAGGTTGAATTCCTTCGGACAAAATGCCCGAAGGAATTCCTTCGGACATTTTGTCTGAATAAATTCACAAGGCAAAAAACCAAACGGAAGAAAACCCTTCGGAAAGAAATCCGCGGCAAAATGGCAAGGGCCAATTCTATCGGAAAAAAAGTTCGAAGGAATTCCTTCGGACATTTTGTCCGAAAGAATTTGCCCTAAGGGAAAGCCCGACCGAAAGAAAGCAAGCGACAAAACATAAAGGGAACATTTCCTTCGGACATTTTGTCCGAAGGAATTGAAAAGCCAAGGCAGCCCGAAGGAGCCCGAAGGGCAAGTGCGCTTGTGGGGGACTCTTGGTTGCCAAAAGGGACCTTTTTCCAAGCTTGAAGGGACACCTTCCCTTCGGGGGGCTCAATGACAGAGACCCGAACAAAGAAGAGACCCGAACAAAGAAAAGGCCGAAGGAATTACTAAAGGGGTGACGGGCCCGTAGACATCAAATTCAGGGCAAGGGAATAGTCGTTGGCTTTCAAATCACGACGAGCGTGCGAACGTCAACTTTGAGGCAGTCAAGTAACCATTGATCTTTAAATGATTGAGCGCGAATCCGAAGGAATTCAAAGGGCTTAAAGCCAAAAGGAAGAGATCGCCGAGAAAGGAGCCTGAAGAGCCAAGGATTGACAGAAGATAGCCCCGAGGGCCGAGAGAGCCAGGAAAAAAAACAAAAGCTAGGAAAGGACAAAAGCCAAGCGCAGAAGCAGACAAAACAGTCCAGGTGGCAAAAGGTGTCGGCACAAGGAGTTATTCCAGCGGTTGAAATAGTCTCTGTCAAGTGGTCATCAAGGAGCGCGAACAGTGAAGGTGTGGCCTGTTTTTTTCTCACTTTGCATTGATGAGCAGACAACCGCGTGAATGTCTTTAAGAAGCGGTCTTGTTTGCAGACAAAGGGGCGCTGCCCATGCTTTCACAATAATGTTTGAACGCCAAAGTCAAGACTGACAACTGACACAGCATGTTCTTTCAGCGACTTCCTCTTTCCAATGTTTTTTAATGCAGCATGGGCCACTTGTAAAAAAGGGTGCCATTGCTTCCTTTTTCTCTATATATATTGTAATCTCTCATTTGAGAAGGATTTCTCATTTTGTAAGGCGAAGCCTTGCCAATTTTTCACCTTGAATCAATAGAATACGTTTTTTACCTCTATTTGGCTGGATATATCTCTGAGTGTGCTTGAGTATTAACCTTGTGTTCAGTCATTTTCCATAATGCTTTCACAAGTTTGATACCAACATACCTGGTATAGATAAAGCACTATTCCTGTAGGGGACAAGAAGTGCTGTATTTGGACCGCAGAGGTAGAAGAGGGTTACCAGACATTGTGTTTTTCTACAGCGCTTGTGGTAAGTTTATTTTCTGTGTGTCTTCATTAAGCCTCCCTGTTGAGCTCCCTACAGTCTGGTCTTTCCAGCAGATAAAGTGTATGTATGTCCTCTTCTGATATAAAGTGTCAGTAATTGAGTAGATCAAACTTTTTTGGTGCATCACCGTATTAATCTAGGTTCTGTTTTCAGTAATCCTTCTCTCTTTTCAACACCCCCTCCACTATATATATTAGCAATAATACTGGAATAACTCAGAGATGCATCAAAGGGAGCTAGCCCTTATTTAGAGATTCTCCCCTCAGTTTTGCTAGACCCACAGGCAAGAGAGGAGTCTCTATTGTGCTGCGTGGAAGACAGAAGCTCAACCTTCTGTCAAGGGTGCAATCCACATCGTCAACAATCCACTCATCAATGTCATGGTTACAAGTACAACTGGCCCTTATTTCCTTAGGGCTATTGATTGTTTAGGGCATTGCAAGGATGTTGATTTTCAGTTCCAGATCCTCAAAGATGCTATAGACGAGGTTGGGCCACAAAATGTGGTGCAAGTAGTGACATATGCAACCCATGTGTGCAAAGTTACAGGGAAGTTAATTGAGGCAGCCTATAGACATATTTGGTGGATTCCTTGTGTGCATGCCATGAATAATGCACTCAAGGACATGGGAAAAGTCAGCTGGATCAAAGCAGTTGTTAGTGATGCTAGAGATGTGCAGATGTTTATTTGCAACCACCACACTTCACAGGCACTCTTCAGGACCTTCTCCAAGAAGGAATTCTTGAAACTTGTAGAGACTAGGTACGCATCATACTTTATTCTCTTGGAGAGGATGCCTGAGTTGCAAGAGGTATTGTAACTAATGGTTATGACAACAGAATGAAATTTTGACCTGAGTCGAAGACAGAGCATGGGAAGAGGGTGAAGGAGGTGGTGAAGAGTGATGTTTTTTGGGCTGATGCCAAATATATTGTCTCCATTAATCCAGTGTTCATAGTGATTAGATATGGGGATGCTAATGCACCTACCCTTGGAGAGGTGTATGAGTGCATGGATACTATGCTTGATCAAATGAAGGTGGTTGTACGAGAGAAGGACCCCACATTGCAATTCTACACACAACATATTCAGTCGATCATTCATCACAGATGGGAGAAGCTCAACACTCCCTTGCACATGGCTGCCTTTGCATTGAATCCGAAGTGGTATGTGCAAAGGCTTGGGAGACTTACACCTATACAAGATGCTGAGGTGAAGGTAGGGCCATTTAGAAAATGTACGATTCTACAGAGGCCAACATCATTCGTACTGAGTGGACAAAATTTGCCACTCTTTGGGGATATTCACAGGAGGTCAAAATAGATAGGGAGACAATGGCATAGGAAGAACCAATTTTGTGGTGGACTTTGCATGGGCCTACTTTGACTACTGATCTAGCCATTTGTTTGTTGTCCTAAGTTTCTAGTTCTTCTGCGGTTGAGAGGAACTGGTCTACTTATAGCTTCATCCACTTTGTTAAGAGAAACATGCTTACCTCTAGTAGGGCAGAGAAACTTGTGGCTGTACATAGTGCCTTGCGTCTCATTGACCGCAACACACTTACGTACAAGAAGAGTCCAACAGCCAAATGGGATGTAGAGCCAAAGGAGCCAACACAGATTGATGATGATGCTACACAGACAGGGTTGGTTGGTATTGGTTTGGAGGAGCTTGAGCATGTGGAGTCCAGCAGTTCTAGTGATGAGGAGTTTGGCAAGAACTTTGGGGATGATTAGCCATTGACTCATTAGTATTTAGTATATAGTATTTCATTATTTTGTTTTTGAACATTGTTGATACTTGATTGTAATCATGAATCATCATTACAAAATTTTGAAAATTCTGAATTCGATATTTTGATTTTCAATGTTCAATGTTTATTGGTTCAATGTTTCAAACTTGAAAGTTGAAACTTCATTGTTAAAAAGTTAAAAGTTAAATGTTAAATTGTGGACGTTCAATGCTATCTACTTATTTCTTATACATCTTTTTATAACTAATTTTTCAAGTACTATATGTATTTGCACCGCTCCCCCGCCACCGTCCCCCCGCCGTCTCCAAACTTAGGCCCCTCGTCCCCCAGTCCCGGAAACACGTCCCTGCGTTAGGAAACACCGTGGAACTATGATATAAAGGGGTTGACGACCACATATGCTATATGCTATATATGGGTCAAGGAATTGCAACCATCTAGCCCAGCCTACCATCCTAAAGTAAAGGTGGGTAGGTGGGTAGATAGGCTAAAGGTTGAGGATCACCATATGAATGCTCGACTAGGACTTGACCTATATGCACTAGTTTTCATGTGTATATGCAGCCCATAACATTAAGATCCTTCCCATGTCTTGGAGATTTGCTTTTTCACATTCATTTTTAACTTGCTTGGTTGCCTTGTTTACAAACATTTTTCTCTTTGTACTTGTGTTTGTTGTTTGCCATTGAGATTTGCTTGTTTACATTTTAGCTTGCAAATTTAATTTGGGGTCAAGCCGTACTTTGTCTATTCATCACACTAAAACCTTAAAAGTTTTGAGTCATATTTGTTCCAGTTCAACTTTATCTTTTCTTCTTACAATGTTTGTCATTTTACATGCACATTTTTTATTTGATGTATGTAAATTATTATTAACATCTAGACTACTCCTTATCTATTTAGGAACTTTACTTCCCTACGAAGAACCTCTTACTCAGATTGGAAATTTCCCTGCAAGAAAAAGATGAAAAATTATCAAAATAGGAAAAAGAAAAATGGATAAAATTTCTTTAAAAGCTACTGAAATTTGATATAATTTTTGTCCTATAAACAATCTTATGAAGGCTTTTCATCTGCAGGCAATAAATGCTATGGAATTATGCATGGAGGCACTAGAGGATATTCAGAAGCGCTTCTACAATGATTTTCCTGCACATCCCAAGGAATCAATCTATGGATTTGCTACACCTTCAACAATGAAACCAACACAATGGAGTTGTATGTTGTTTACTCAAACAGTCTCCTCAAAATATTGATGAATGGATATCACATGTCTAGCATCTTTAACATTGCATGACGACTGTTGCACCATTGGCAATATTTGTCCTCCTAAAATATAAATACGAACAAGAAAGCACATCTCAAAATAAACATTCTTTATCAGACATCCATATAAACCAATTATAAAAATAATGATAAAGGATGCTTCCTGTGTTTCAATATATGACATATTATTATATTGTAATACTCTGTCTCTAACTATCTCCAAACTGGAAAGCTATATTTAATTATTTTATATAATCCTCGATAGTAAAACCATGCAGCTAGCAACTCCCGTGCTTGTGATCAGTTCTGATGTTACCTGTTGGTGAATCATGTCAGTCAGTTTGGGAATACCATGTTCTTCAAATAGCTAAAATGCTTTGTTGGAAGTGCCATTGAATCCATTTTCCAGAATATTTCTTTATGAGAACTAGCTGGCATTACATGTCAACAATAAGAGATTTGAATTGGAAAGCTATCCTTCAAAAAATATACACAAATCACATACTGAAATAGACACATCACCGTATGAAAGATGAATGAAATTTAGCTTATTTTTACAACAAAGAACTATAGGAAACAAATTTTGTCATATGCACACAAGAAATTATCTGCAATTAATATTTTTACTTTATCATATGTAGTTTTGGTCCTACGTTGGGGTTGATTTTTAGTGTGATGGCCTTATGGTCCATGCCACTCACACATTAACCTTATTTATTGACTTTGATTCAGATGGTCTAATTCAAAGTGACCCCACTCCTTGTATCTTCTGCAAGGGTTATTCTTCTTGACTGGTATCAAATTCCCATCTTTCATAAGATTATTGTCCCTATTGCCTTTATAGCACTGCATGTTGAACGATATTTTATGAGTCATATTAAAATTGAAGCCTTGTAATTTTTTTGAAGCATACATTGAGATTTTCATGTAACAACCTTGAGCCTTACGACATTATACTTTTAAATATGTTATATTTGATATTCAAGCTGCTAAATAACACTTGCTATAATGCACAAATGGCCAACCCAACATTTGGAAAAATGAAATATAAGCCAATGCGATGATGATTGTTTGAATCCTGAATGAAGCTAGAACCCTCATAAAACATAAGGCATAGTTACCAGGGTCTAGGTACAAGATATGCAGTATTTTAAAAAAAAAAGGGTATGCGGGTATGCCAAAATGCCAAAATACCAAAATTATAGGATTCTTAAATTTTTAAACATTAAAATTATTACAAGATTGATAAATGAAAATTCAAAATTTTAATAGACATATGACAATACAATTATAAATATGCCAAGGCGGAAGAAATTGAAATTATGTTTATTTGAAGACTGCAATGTCAACAGAGAAGAGAGTACATATTGATATGCCAAGAAATTGGCGTTCAGGGTACACATTTTCTCCTCAGCTTTTTCTTACTCTATAATAGCTTCCAATGTTTGTTCTCTGTCACTTGCACAAGCTTCTTCTCCTTTCACTGTTGTTTTCATTAAATGAGTCTTCACCCTTGCGTACATGCCACTAATGTTTTGCAGAGGGCTTGCAAATGATTTTTGTAGTCGCCCTGGATCCCCTGGGTCTCAGAACTTGGGTACAGTACTTTCATAGGGGGAATAGTGCGTCTTTGACTCTAGCTTTTTTAAAAGAAGCTTCTAAACTGACTGGAGGCCCCAATTTAAAAACAAAAAGCTTTAAAAGGGATTTCAGGACCCAAAATAAATAAAATAAATAAAAAACGCTTTTGTGGTCTAAGAATCTTTGGGTCTCAGAACTTGGGTGCAGTACTTTTATAGGGGGCAAAGTGGGTCTTTGACTCCAGCTTTTTAGAAAGAAGCTTGTAAACTGACTGGAGGCCCGATTAAAAAACAAAAAACTTTAAAATGGATTTCAGGCCCCAAAATAAATAAATAAAATAAAAATCCCATTTGTGACCTAAGAAACAACTGAGAAAATCACACAGCTTTTGATGGGGAAAACAGTCTGTAAAACCTAAAAAACGTCACACTCAATCCCCAATATTGCCTGAATACCATAGAGCGCATTACAGGTGCAAGTCATACTCCACAAATGTTTGATACGATAGCAGGATAAATACTCCAGAATTTTGTCTGAATAATCCAGCAGCATCATGTTGAATTGGTTAGAAAACTCCAGCAGCAGAAGGTCAATTTTGTTTCAACACTCTAGGTACTAAAACACAGCAGTAGAACAACAATTTGCAGTTTGATTTTTATGTGGAATTTGTTTGAGTTTATCACTGTCAGTGTGCAAGTTGTAAGTCATGGGTGGGCATGAAGAAACCATTGAAAAATTATGTCTTTTTTAAGCGTTGTGTTTTCTTTAGGTTTAGAGCTATGGTTTTTGGTGGGTCCTGTCAGTCTTTTTAGTTTTTTAGGTTTATAATATAATTCAGATGCATCTTGTCTCCTCTTTCTGAGGGATGTGTTTGGGGACTCGTGGAGATGCTAGTAAATGTTAGTAGACATATCAAGCTGTCTCCATCCTTGTTTGCTATGTCGAAGATGTGTTCCCATTCTAGAGACGCGTAACAAGTTGGGGAGACGCATATCGTTGTTTTCTTGAAAGGATGGTTCCACTTGGATGTGTCTATTAAGATGTTGGATTGGAGGATGATCAAAAAATTATGTGGACTTAAAAAGGACATCATGAATGTGGTCATTTTGCAAATTCTTGGTGAGAGGACTGGGTTTAAATCAGAATTACCAGGAGACAGATCCTGAGGTACCTGAGATGTATCTCCGGTACAAGAGATTTGTACTGAGATGTCGCCTGTTATCAGGAGACTTCATTCTGAGTCTCATTGCATCTCCTATGCAGTCTCCTATTAAAAAATGGAAAATAAGGTGCACAACATGATTAAAAATAGGCCAACGTGGCCCCTACAAATACTACCTAACCCTAATTGACTAAGCCCCATGCCCTAATCTCATTATGTGCTTTAAAATTTTAATTCTTTTATGTATTCTTTATTTTTTTAAAGTTGTTTATGTATAGCATACTATTATTATTATTTTTTTCCCAAATCTTACATGTATATTTAAATTTTATTTTTTATTTCAGATCCTTTTTAAAGTAATTTTAGCGTTTTGGGCCTGATATTTCTCGCCAACATTATTATAATTTTGATGAACTTAAATGTAAGGTTAATGTTCTTCACATGCTTATTATGCCAAAATTTTCCCTCTATTGAGGCACTTCAGTGTCTCACTGCACTATTGCCCTCTTCCATAGTCACAAGGTTCGGCGATTTTTTTGGATAAAATTTGAAATTCGCCGATTTGTATTCCGGCATATAAAATTGCCAAAGTTCGCCTTTTTTTGGGTTTGCTCTTTTTCGCATCTGTATCTATGGCAGACCTTGACTTCTGCAAACACCTTCTCGATTTCCTAATTTTTATGTTTTGCTGTTGCTGGCGTGTGGTAGTTTATGTAATATTTTAATAAAGACTGCGGTTGGGGTTTAAACAATAGGGCACGCCACATGGGAATGTGAAGGCGTCCACACCACGTCATTTATACCCAAAATCCCTACTCTTCTTCGCAATTATAATTTAATACCCAAATTTCAAATTCGTTTTCGCTTTCAACAACTATGCAAAGCAAAACATCTATGCTTGCATTGCAGGTAGAGATTTAAAATTTGTGGTTTGCCTTCTGTGTTTTTTTTCCAAGTGCCACGCGAACCTTCAAGCATATTTTTGTCTCTATCTTTATCTATGTGTCTACATACTTTTATTTAATGAAAGAAAGATTACATAATAGAAATGCACACATTAAAAACTTATTACACCCTCAAGCTTTCATATATGGGACCCAACAGGCCAAACTACTAACCAACCACCCGACTCACCTTACTCACTGATGTTAACATTAGTTACTTTCTAATTCTAAAGTAAATTGTATCCACCAACTCTAAAGTGGGTGTCTCACACATGAGATGCATGCCTGAAATTGAAAACATCTAACCACTAACAAAACAAGATTTGGATCACAAGATCCAAAAAATCTCCCTTGATCTAAAGGGGTCAAAAAATGATCTGGAGCACTATGATTGTGAAGCTATCCAACAACACTTGCCAGAACCTGCCAAGTGGCGCTCTGTACATTTGACACTGATCTACCTATGTCAATACGTCTATTGCAGCTACAGCTTAACCTCCTATACTATGTGGCCTATAACACTACCTAACATGAAGATGAACATCATCTTGGGAATACCCATCTCTACATGTACTGCAGTATGAGCATCACCATGGGAATACTCAACCACATTGATCCTTGTCTCGATGAAAATTTTGTATGTTTAGTGCATCTTACTTGATGCCCAACAACTCTGACCACTTTGCAAACACTCTTGTGCCAACAAACCCTATCAATGTACAATCCCCTTTAGACCAATCAAAATCCAAAACAATCTTTTTCCCACAACAAAAATGCTACCAAATAATTGGTCCGCTCCGCATCAATAACATCAATAAAGAAAAAACACTATCATGTAGCAAAATTTTGGAACAAAAACAAAATCAAAATTGACACTAAACCATCATTCCCCATCGTTGAGCTCATAGCCAACTCAAGATGGGTCTCTATAAGGCTCTGTCAACCAACACAATCCCAAAGGACCTGTAGACCCCAAAGTGCAACTTGTTTGTCTTTGACAGTGCTGGTGGCATGAATGTACATTGTTAAATTCATGGTGTTTGTAGACTGTGAATTATGAAAACATGTATTGCTATAGCTAACGTTGTTTTGTTAGTATTTTGTCAGCATTTAGTTAGTGATATAGCAAGACCCTTAGTTATGTCATTTGTGACAGTTGGGTTAATCGACAACCATTGGGTCTTGTCCGTTATTTAGTATATTGTATGTCAGGGTATGAGTGCTTGTATCAAGTTCTCCCTGTATTGTATGAATTGTATCAACACTTATCTTTTATGAATACAATGCTGCTAATATTTGGAAACTTTGATCTCCCATGGTATGTTATGCAATTATTATCTTGTGAATGTTGCTATTGATAAGTCTAGTATAGACCTTAATCACACTACATTTTTGTGTTGTTGCCTTAAATAATGCTAGGTCAAGCTAAAGTCGGTTCAAAGAGAAGAGAAGCGTGATGGGAACCTCATATAATATCTATATATAGAACAAAACTGTGAAACACAACAACAAAATATATTACAAAGGCACAAAGAGTAGAAGAAGAAGACCGACATATACAAGCAATAGTTCATGCTATTGACTTTGAACAAAGGCGGGAGAGAGACACACAATCAGGGAGGGTGTAATGTCCCTTTCTGGACCAATTTTAATAAATCTGGAAATCGCTGCAAACCCTAAATGAAAATTCCAGAATTCTGAAAATAACTATTTATGTACTAAAAATGAATTTCCAACATTCAATAAACCCTCGTAAATAGCAGAATAAAAATAATAATTTATTTGAGTCCTAAGTCTGATTTTTTCAATAAAATCAGGTCTGAAAACTATTATAAAATATTACCAAATTAATGATGGAAGAAACTGAATATTCTGTTCATCACACAATGCAAAACTGATGTCTGACCTACCCCAAACAAATCACCACACTCCAAGTGTTTGGAAAATGACTGCGCTGACCTTAAAAGGCTGATCCTTTGCTGCAATCACCCTTCAACGTCCTCCAAACCTTGCATCCGGCCTCTAAGGCCACCCAAACAAGGTCACTGCTCTTCCAAATCTGTCCAAGGTGATTCGCTGCACCCCCAACTGCCCTAACAGGTTTGCCACCATCTACAAGTGAGCCAAATGGCTGAAGATGAAATTTCAGTGCAAGTGTGACCTTTGAATGAGGCCCCATTTGAGTATTCGAGGGGGTTCTGTCCCCAAATACTAAAACTAGTGAGGGTTTCCGTCCTCACACGCTGTGTTGCAAGTGATCGTGCTCAGCAATTAGAAATTAATTCAAAGATAATAGATAGATCCCAAAATTAGATCTCCCTATCTCCCTTTATACCCTTTTTCCCTCCAATTCCTCCTCCAAGGTGGGCACTCCAAAAGGGAGGGAAAAAAAATTATTCAAAAAGCAACTCAATAATAGAATCTAACTAAGGGCTGACTTACATCAATTAAAAAGTCCCCCTCTTTATTATAACTCAATTTAGAAAGAAGTTGCTGACATAAGTCACTTTTGAAAACTCAAACATATTATTATTTTTACTTAAAGCATTTAAAAATAATTTTTTATTTTAATAATAATATTATGTTAATCTAAAAAAAAGGGACATTACAAAGGGGACCGAGAAGTTAAATGGTCCTCAATTGTTGGAACAACATCGAAGAAGACAAAGGCTACGAGGAGCCATTTTTGAAATCCATCAAGCGAAGTACGAAGTGGACGCTGAAGCAAAAGCCAAGTTCGAAGCGTGAGAAGTCAAATGGTTCAGCTGAAATTGGTGGACCCTACCCCACTCACAATAAGGAGTGGGTAGAGATTGCCATAGCCCCTTCCAAACGAAGGAAGTGTGGACCTTTCTGAGTAGTTTCTATGTTGTTTGGATACGGGTACGTGGGTACGCCATTTTTCTAGAACCTTGATTTGGACACGACATGGGTACGTCTGGATATATATATATATATATATATATAAACAATGCATCACTCATTTTTTTAGTAAAACACTTGAAAATACATAGTGTTTGTTCATTCATTGCTTCAAAATGTTTACCAAATTCTTAGTAGTGTTGTCTTATGAAGAGGCAAGGGCTATTGTTAAAGAAAATTATAAATAAATAAAAAAACATATAATAATAAATATAAAATTATAAAGAAAATTAAAAAACAAAATTTAAAATTAAAAAAAAAAATAAAACAAATCATAAAATAACAATAATACAAGGTTAGATTCGGTTTGAGTTTGAATAAAAAAAAAAAAAAAAAATCACCAATAAATTCGAAACTAAAAATAAAAAAAAATATTAAAATTATAAACAAACCATAAAAATTATTAAAATTATAAACAAATCACAAAAAATATAAAAACATTAAAAATTAAAAAGACATACAAATTAAAAAAAAAAAAAAATATATATATATATATATAAACGCATCAATTTGTTTTAAAAAATATAGAAAATAAATAAATAAATAAAACAATTTGTAAATTATTAAAAAATAAAAACATAGATTATATATATAATTTTATAAATAAAAGAAAATGAAATGAAAAAGTTTAAGAATACATAGAAAAAAGTTTAAAAGAAAAACATTAAAAAAAACTTATGAAAAAAAATACCCCTCCGTCGAAACTCTTCCCCGCAAGCTACAATGTCGGCGATGGTCCTCCACGGCATAGCACGGCATGACACATTCATGGCAATGGGTTTTTTGCTGAATTCGAATTTTATTTTTTGCAAAAGATTTTTCCTGCAACTGTTCCCTACCCCTGTTGGGCCCAGAGACGTCCCTAACACGCTTGGAGGCGTCTGTGACCGTGTCGGAAGTTTTCTGCACGGTCCTGGACACGTGCCCGGGACGTCCCCGTGTCAGAGGAGTCTCCAGATAGGTGGTGTCGGGGGGGAGGGCGACTCTTGCAACATAGGCTAGTTTGGGTCAGAGGGTACTGCAAGGGGATCATGGGAAAGTCTAGGGTAGACCAAACAACAAGCTGGAGCACACAAAAAGGGATGCGATGACATGCAATATAGTCTTCGGATCCTTGTCGAAGGAAGGATCGAGCGTAGGGACGTGTCTGATAGTGTTAAGAGAGCTGAGGAATGTTCGATGTTGACCTTTGTAAGCGAAAACTTTTATTCAAAAAACCACATCAGAGCCGTGGTTACCCCATTAACTCTATCTCCATAAATACAAAAGCTACCAAAGTTCATTGGTGACGGATCGGAGGTTCCCATAGGTCATTGTTGAACGCGCATCACCATTTGGATTGCCAATGGGCATACAGAGGAACGCATGTTGTTAAGATGTTTCCCAACCATTTTTTGGAGAACGGCTATTGATTGGTACGCGGATGCACCAATCTCAGAGAAAGCAATAGAGAACACACTTCAGGGAAGCCTTCGAATGATAAGTCAAAATATTGAGGGATGACAATGAGATTGTCGTAGAAAAATATAATACCCGATGGGGTAAACATGAGAATGTTCGTGCCTATAACAAAAGTCTAAAAGAACTATTGGGTAAACTTGAAAAGGAGCCCATCAAAGGCTTGAAGAAGCGATGGTTCATTGAAGGGTTGGCACCCTTATTGTGGAGGATGATGAAGGTGGTCCCACCCTCATATTACGAAGATGCATACAATTGAGCCATGGACATTGAAAGCAAGAAGAATATGCCCTCCTACTCGAAAGGACACAAAGAAGATAACCCCAACCCTAGTGATGATAATTAACCTAGATTAGTGCGACCCTTGAGAAATGACATGCTCCGGATGATGAACTAAAGGGAGATGGTAAGAAACATTGCAAGGATTTTTTTGCGAGATTTGTCAAGTTATAGGGCATTTAGTCAAGGTTTGTCTGTACAATTTGCAGAATAAGAGTGGCCAAGTATTGTTCACACAACGCGAGCCATTGACACCACCCACCACACCGCTAAGGAACTATCGACAACAAAATAATAGTGGTGGTAAGGGTTAGATTCAATGGCTCTTAAGGATGACCAATTATACAACGTTGGAAGTGCAATGGATGGGGCCATTTCGAAGAGATGACCCTACCCAAAAGGACACTAGAATTCTTTGTAGATGGTGTGGGTTCAAGAACCATAATGATGGCAATTTTCCAGAAGAAGCCAACATCCATATGATTGATGTAGTTGAGGGCAAGGAATTATGGCAATTGATAGAACACAAGTGAAGAAATTCAATTACCTTAACCCATGTACAAAGAAGGAAAGACTCGCTGAACAAGGGTGGATGTCGAGAGGGCTATGATTGAAGAAGGATGCCACTCAAACTAACAAACAAGTACAAGGATGAGCAAATTGGAGTCTGATAAAGCTATTACATGACATGTCTTGCAAACCACTATACCTATGAAGATCGTTGACTTATTGCAAAACATTCCAGACCTCAAGAATGCTCTTATTGCTACCTTACAAAAGATTAGCCCAAACATGGAGTATACAATGGCACACCTAATGATAGGGGATAGGGAGAGCAAAAAGCAGAAGAATGAACTCATAATCGAGCCCCCTTGTCAGGTGATCAAGTGATCAATCCTATGCTCTTGACAATGAACCTAGTTTGACAGCCGACAATTGTGCCTATTGAAGTTCTAGGTAGGAATATGACAAACACCATCATCGACGGTGGTTTTGGTGTGAATGTTCTTCTAGAGGAGACTAGGAAGAGTCTTGAAAAGCTAACTATGTGGCCTTTGACGTTCTAATTGATAGGAGCAGAACAATAGGGAATTAAAGTACAATGGAGCCGAACAATGAAGGGTTCTTGGAGTACGATGATGAGACAAATTCCTTCAACGATCTATTCCATTGGCAAATGGAGGACTACGGAGTGTTCCAACCTAGATGCAATAGCGTTGAGATTATGGGGATTGATGAAGGCCAAGGCTTGCAGTGAGATGACTAGAAGCAAATGATGATAATGCCAAGTCCTCTTGAACCATCACGGTCAATTTACTCACTGGAGTTCAACGAATACAATGTCATGGTTGCAATGTTAGATGAAAAGTTGGCCCACCCATTGAAACGCATACTTGACATGCATCTCAAGGAGCCAATTTCAGTGAGCCTAAACGAGGGGTCCAAGGGCAAAAAATTAATAGGAGAGGTGCGACCTCCTAAAGTACAACCTATTTTTGAAGTGTCATTGGATACGATGGATATGCTCGAATGGGACGAATGTGGGGCGATGGCACATCACATAACGAAAGTCATGTAGAAAAGCAGTAAGTATTGGCATGATAAACACTTTCAATGGACGAACTTTAAATTCGAAACTCTAGTTTTGTGGTATAACGGGAGGCACGAAATTAAGTTGGGTAAGTTTAAATTAATGTGGCTCAGGCCATTTAAAATTATAAAAATCTTGGAGGACGAGGCATTTAGGTTGGAAAACTTGAACGGGACATCAATCAAGGATATGGTGAATGGCTTGAAGTTAAAATTGTATCGACTAAGGATGGAAAGTACCGACGTAATGGACATTGATATTGAGCTTGTATGTACGAGCAACAAAGAAAATGGGAAAAACAAAGGTATGAACAAAGTTAATGGAAGCCATATAAAAACTAATTAAACAATTGAAAGTATGAGTATGGACTTGGTCTATGAAAATAATAATAAAATAATAGTAATGACCATGGGAATAAAAGTGGGACTAAAACACCTTATTCACCATGTGTCTCCAAGCTTCCCTAATTGTCGAACTTATGAAGCATACATTGTATGCCCAGATGCTTGCAATTGCTTTGGCCTTGTATCCTCCCCTGCTACCGTATGGCTTATATTTTGCCCTGAATGTTCAACTACTATTGGGTTTTCTGTTGTATGACTTGTTTTAGGGGTCCTCATTAAATTTGATTGTATGTCCCTTGCCTGTATGTTTCTGTCCGTTCGGGCTGTTTCAAACGCTCTCAAAACCTTGGTATGTTGACCCTCTGTACATAATCTTCCTACCACGATTGTGTACAGTCTCCCTCACATGCTCGTACCCCTGTTGTATATAGAACCTCCCGAACGATCGTCAACTGTACACATCCTCTATGTACGTTCTCTTGTATGCTCCCTCTTACAGAATGGTCTCTGTGTGTACGCCCATCCTCTCTTGAATGCTACAAGTGTTAACCCATGCTGTCTTATGACTGCATAATGTACATCCTTGGAAGGAAAAAAGCAACCATTTTCTGGTTGGGTGCTGTATGGTCTACTTCCAACTATAAAATCTGATCCACCCTTGTCATTGCCATTCTCTCCTTTATAGTGATGTGCAATTTTAAACGGACATGGATATATTGAAAAAATTCAGAAATTTGCTTCTTAGAGCGGAAGACCATTTGGAAACTTAGCATACAACGCGACATTTTTAGGTGCTTTCAACAACGCTTTTTCAAAGACTTTTGGTTGTTGTCATGGCTTTTCAAGGGTTGCCCTTGGACTTTGCGAGGGGCATTCTCGCCGGGGGTTGTCTCCCCCAAACCCCTGCATTGATTTCTCAAGGAAAAAAAATAAAGTGGTTGAGCATCATGCAAGGTGAAACATGTTTTTTCTTGTCTCTAGAAATGTTGCACAATTTCTACATCAACAACTCCACCAAAATGTCTTTTATTTTCCTGCTTCATTCTGATTTTTATCATATTGTCTATGACTTGTGTCAGAAGGGACTCTGACTTATTTAAGGCGGAGGGGGCAGAGCATAACACAAATGTAGAATATCAATTATGAAAACATGTATTGTTATAGCTGGCATCATTTTGTTAGTCTTTTGTTGGCATTTAGTTAGCGATATAGCAAGACCCTTAGTTATGTCGGTTAGGTTAACCAAAAAACCTTGGGTCTTGTCCTTCAAATAGCATATTGTATGTTAGGGTATGAGGCACTGGTATCGGGTCCTCCCTATATTGTATGAATTGTATCAAGACTTATTTTTTATGAATACAAAATTTCTAATTTTTGGAAACTCTGATCTGCCATGGCATGTTATGTCAATTATGACAACATGTATCGTGATAGCTGACATTATTTTGTTAGTCTTTTGTTGGCATTTAGTTAGCGATATAGCTAGACCCTTAGTTATGTGGGTTGGATTAAACCAAAAAATGTTGTGTCTTGTCCTTCAAATAGCATATTGTATGTCAAGGTATGGGTGTTGGTATCAGGTCCTCCTTGTACTGTATGAATTGTATCGAGATTTATATTTTATGAATACAAAGTTGTTAATGTTTGGAAATTTTGATCTGCCATGGCATGTTATGACAATTATAAAAACATGTATTGTTATAGTAGACATTATTTTGTTAGTCTTTTGTTGGCATTTAGTTGGCGATATATCAAGACGCTTAGTTATGTCAGTTGGGTTAAACCAAAAACCGTTGGGTCTTGTCCTTCAAATAGCATATTGTATGTCAGGTTATGGGCGTTGGTATCAAGTTCTCCTTGTATTGTATGAATTGTATCAATACTTATCTTTTATGAATACAAAGTTGCTAATGTTTGGAAACTTTGATCTGCCATGGCATGTTATGCAATACTATTTTGTGAATGTTGCTATTGATAAGTTTAGTATCTCAGTAGACATTAATCACACTGCAATATTCTCATAAACATGAAACTTAACCCTGTATCCATTACAATGCCTTATTTCTTATTTCTCCACTTTTTAATACATTTTTTCAAAATGGAGACTCCAAAATAATAACTAACTTTTCCGACGGACTCATAATGTGTCAAAACCTATAAAATGAGTGGTCACACACCTACCTTTACACAAAAACCTAAACTGACGAAAATGGCACTCTCATTGGCTATATACATTGAAAATGATGACGTTTTGAAATTTGGCTTTGCACTTGCAAGTTTGGACCTCTTGACCTCTAGTTGAGCATAGACTTAGCATTTGACAACTACCACTTCTTATATGCAAGCAGTTGACATATAAAGGATAAAATTGGTAGATATCACAACTTGGCATGTTTATGTTTGCACTTATACAAAATAAGAGAACGAAGAGATATGTTAGAGTTGAAATTCAGGTCTCTGTGTCTGTAATGAAATCACACTCTGTTACTACCAACTCAACTACACTTCTATATGAAACAAAACTTTATCAATAGTTATTTAACCAAACATTTGTTTAGCCGTAAAAAATAAAAAAACGAATTTCACATGGCAATAAGTGGCAGTGAAAAATTATGTGGCAATGATTTTCTTTCTAATTACCCTGCAATTTGTTTTGTGCACATCAGAAAATATTTATTGACTGGCAGTTCATTTATTTATTGCTTCGACCCACTTAGAAGCAATTTGTCTTTTTCTGAGAAATCATGCTTTTGTCAGGTAAAGGCGCTTTGGACAAATGAGATTTTCCTCTCAATTTTCCTTGGCAGTAGATAAGGATGAGTAATTAATATTCATCTGATCAAATCTTAACTCCAACAACAATTTAGAACACTACCATAGGTTTCCACACAACCTTTCAACCTTCCACCCCTCTTGCATCAATAAAATCGCCTCTGCTAAATATCTAACGCTTCAGGCATTCAGACACATATTTCTTTCAAGCAAAGCGCTCCTCAACAACAATGTCACATTCTCACCCTCCTTAAAACAGCAATGTCATGCTTCTTCAGGCAATTTTCTTTATCTTTTCATAAATATTATACTTGTTCAGTCATTCATGCTATTGTACAGCCGACAGTAAAGGAACTGTACAAATTTGTCACGCCAAGTAGCAATAGACTCAACAAATCTCATGCATCTGTATGTGGTTGTATGATTACAACAAAACTCCTTGTTCAATGTTTCGCAGCAAAACAAAACATACCCAACAAATCTGTCTTCCTCTCTCTGTCAATCCATATGGTATGGTACAACACCACCAAGAACTTTTCAAATTGCAAACAAAACAAATCTGCATATCCCCTTCTACAGATCATACAAAATCCTACTTCTGATCGTATAGAAGTGCAAAATAATATTATTTTGTTTTGCAAACAATACTTGCAGCATGAATTTCGTATGGCCTCTCTTCTCAGGCAAAACCAAAAAATTTAAGCAAATTGTATGGCTTTCTCTTCTCAGGCAAAAATCATTAAAACTTCCAGTAGATTTCAGCAAGCTCTGGAAATAGATATCTCCCAAATTCTTTGCAAATCAACTTCTCTACTTCCTTATGGGCTCACTATTCCTATTCATCTCCTTCGCAGCTCTTCCATGGCTTCCATGGCTTTGATGCCATTAATCAGAGTGAAATTACAATTAGATACAGAAAGAACTACTTAGTTTTATTTAATGAAAGAAAGCTTACATAATAGAAATGCACACATTACAAACTTCTTACAACCTCAAGATTTTGTAAGCTTTCACATATGGGACCTAACAGACCAAACTACCAACCAACTACCCGACTCATTTAACTCACTAACATTAATATTAATTACTTTCTAGTTTTTAAGTAAATTGACTCTACTAATTACAAAGGGGGTGTCTCACACACGAGATACATGTCCCGAACTAACAACATCTAACCACTAACAAAACAAGATTTGGATCAGAAGACCCAACAAATTAATCAACTAGAATGGTGTGGCATATCTATCTATTTATTTGATTCCTTCCACAGCCATTTAAGGTGGGAGGCAATAGTGTGGAGATATTTCCGTCTTTGTACAACTAGAACAGAATGACTGCTTTGAAAAGATCAACATTTGGGAAGTCATCTTTTATACCTTCAAGTGGCTTATGAGACATGATTCTCATTAATTTGTCAGTCAACATGTGATCTTCCTGGTCTTAAAATGATAATGAATGTAAAGTTGAAGCAGAAACAACCATTGAATTACTCTCCCATGAGTTATAGTGCTCTGTGGATGTACAAAAATGATGTGGGTTGGCCAAGAAATAATAACAAATCTTCTGGATGGTTTTCACTATTTCCGATCATCTCCATCTTGCTGAAATCCAATGGATGGCATTCTTTTTAATAATTTAGGGATATTTTGACCATCTGTATGCACTGGCTATAGGCTGGATATTTTGCTAAATAGCAGATGTGTTTTTCAATCTATTTTCCATTCATGCAAATATCTTTAACCTGATAGTCTTTTTGTGTTTTTTTCATATTTTTTTTAATTCAGATTTCCATTCATCTAAATAATTCCATTTGCAAATGTTAATATATGAGGGAAAATTCACATGGAAGATCTCAAATTCAGTTCTTAGCAAGTGGCCATTCCTATCTAATTTCTGTCAATAATTCAAGTATATTTTATTTCTTTGGGCTAGATTATACTGTCTTGATAATAACGTTTTAGCTTATTGGGTTTAGACCAGAGTTTGTCTTTGTATTACTCATTTTTGCATTGCCTATAAAATTTCACAATTAAAACTATCAACTCCGTGCCTTTTTTGACCTAGGATTTAAAGCTACTAAAGTTACCAGTCCATAACAAAGAAAATTTCCTCCTGTTAAATGACTTGTCTGTTATTGTTGTATGTAGAATTGATATGCATAGAAAACATTTATAAAGTTCCTCTACTTGTCTGATTGTTGAATATATAAACTATAACTATCTATAAGTCTATAACTGTGATATGCATATAATCTTGCAGATCCTGGAGGTGGTATCAATCAAATTCCAGGACAATGTACCATATCAGGAGATGTCAGGTTGAGTAAATCATGTCCCTGCAATTCTCTTGTATATGTGTGTGTTTCGAGAGTTTTTTTTTCAGTGTTAATGTAGTCAGGGGCCTTGCCTCAGGTTATTGGTTTCTGTTCTTGCAAAAAATCTATCTGCTGCAAGTACTTGCTACTCTTCATTTGAATGTTTTCTTGTACTATATGCACGCCTCTGACTGGCTAAAATGTGTGTGTTTCACAATCCACTTTAGATTATAAGGCATGCTAGCTGTCAAATGGATATATGTTATATATATTCAATTTATTAAAAATAATATTGGACTAGGTTGTCATTGAATTACTTTTGGAATGACTATAGCCTAATATTGAGTTATATAAGTTCATGAATGATTACATTATGCTCAAGGATATTCATGTAGAGATTGTGAAGGGCATTCTTTAGCGATTCCTTTGTGGACTATCGGATCTTATGTAGCATGTGGGGATGCTGATCAATATATGGCTTTTTTTTCTTATTTTATTTTGCTTTTATAAAGTGATCCTCTATTTCATTGGTTGATGTCTGACTACCATTCATTTTTTACCTATCATATTACTGCACCTCCTATATAAACATTTAGAATTGTGGCAATGCTCAAACCTTTTATGTTTTTATTGTTTGAATTTTTTTCTATTAAATTATGAAGTCTGGCTTCATCTAAGGACTGGAAGACTTCAGTCAAGAGATTTTGAGTCCAATAAATTAAAAACCAAGTAATTCATGAAGGGCGATTTTGGCTTGTTTAAGTTCATAAGGTTTCTTATATTTTTAAACAAATGTTAAAGACTGAATAGATTGTGAAGGTCTAGAGCTTATATTCCAACCATGTGGGCATTAAGTTAAAATTCCTTCTATATAATATTGAATGGTCAGAACCAATCAACGCTCATAAAGAAATGTTGGAAAATATCTAAAACAGAATAAATAAAACTAGAAAAATGATACAGAGGAGGATTTGTGTACAGTTATGATTTAACACAAGTGTCAGTAATAAGACTCAGCACTGCACTCTTATATCACAATTGTGGGACAAGGAAATGGAGGAAACAAACTAATATTCTTCTCACCATGCGAAATGGTGTTCAACAATCAACATTTTTAGAAATAATACCAAAGTATTTATTAGATGAAGCTTCTCTCAATTTAGAGACTTCAGGAAAATATTACTGCTAGGAGTAGAGAGTTTACTGCAAATTAGTTCCTCAAGTATGTCGATGTAAGGCATCTACAATAGACTGATAATGTTCAACCTGGATTGGTAATAACTCAATCTGGAAAAGCAAGAGGAAAATGGATACTAGGCTGATAATGGAGTGAACTCAAAATGCAAGTATTCAACACAAGAGACGCAACAATAGAATGTAAAGATTATGATTGAGAATGCCCAAGTCCTCTATATAGTTTTCTTAGTCTCCTAAAATCATGTGGGCTGACCAGTTGTGGGTTTCAGTTGCAGTGACTTTGCATGCTAACAACCTAGGATGGCCTTTTATGCCGGCTGTATTTAGTAATATAGTTTTGGGAGTTGCCAAAGGAATTCCAATGTCATTTCTCTTAGGTCTGTATTTGCTTTGTTCGACTTTCCCTTATTGTAGGCCCAATGGACACTTTATGGCTTATAACTTATTTGGTCCCATAGGCTGTTGGGTTTTGTGGAGGGGGAGGCGAGGCCAAAAAATTAGATATTTGGGGGATGGGGCCAAAAATAAATCTATATGGTTAGGTGCGGATGGATAGGGATAGGGATAGGCATGTAACAATATTGTATAAAGTTGTTAATCCTAGGTGTCTAGCTTTTGTCTTTTTTCCAATAAGTTGTTTCTTCATTTCCGTAGGAATAGGAAGAGTCACATTGGGAATGTGAAGTGAACAACCATTTTGGCTTTTATAATGTAATGTTTGCTCCTTTCATTAATGAATTGAATTATGAAATAGAAATTTCATTGCCATTCCAAATATAATCTACCCTGTCATTGGTATTAGAGCTTGGAAAAATTAATTTTATTTTTCTTATCCATATTTATAACCATATGGCCTTGCAAAAAATAATCTCTTTCAATAGCTTTGTATCACTGTTTATGTTCAGCGAACCAACAACCAAGGAGGCATTTGGTAGATGTTTTAGCAGAGTTTTTGTTAGTTTTTTGTCTCATTCAGAGACTTCTTAGACCTGCGATCTGCGTTGGACGTTTCTGGACTTTCACTTTGGCATTTGGAGCATTTAGTCTTCTTGACAGTGGTAGTTGTTCCCTGACTTGCAGACCTATGACGACTGGTTGTAGAGGTTTCTTTTCACTTGGCAGACCCTGTACATAGACTTGCATATCACAAGGGAGGGTGAACGTGGAATTTTATGGCTCGTGGTGTTGGTTGTTTGGGCTGTGTAGCATGAGTGGAAGGTTTTCTTAGGCATTTGGATGTACAACTGCTCCAAAATTTGTGTGGCATCTGTATCAAAGCTTGTGAAAGGCACATTTATTTGTTGTCTGAGGAGTTGCGTGGTGTTTTGACCAGAACTTGAGTATGGTGTCTTGGACCACTTGACCATCCATCTTGTTTGTTGTTATAATCTGAGTCCTTACCTGTGTTGGGCACTTCTTCACTGGCACGTAGAAATCTTCTTTTGTAAGGAATTTTGTATTGAAAATTATAAGCAAACTGTACACTTGGTGCTTCTATAAAGTCCAAAATCTTCATTTTGGAGGGCGTCTTCGATCGTCAAGGAAGCCGTACATTTTCATATTCCAAGATTGGAATATTGTTTTTTTCATGTAAAACAAAATTGGAGGAGAGAAGGTATACATTTTTTATGCTTTTTCATTTAAAAAACAAATTTCAATTTTCAGTTTTAAATGCTAAATTTTAAATTTGAAAGTATTTAAATTTGGAGCATTTTTCATTGAAATTGCCTTGAACAAGCTACTCTAAACAAATTTGGGCAAAAACAGCCAAATTACGCAATTCAAGGAGAAATAAGGAGAGCTACTCTTTTACCCATTCGTAACTATCGAAAGGCGTAAATCCAGAAGTCAAGATAACGAGTATATTAATGTATGAGATTTTTTCTTAAGACGGTGTTAATGATAAGACGAATCTTTTTCACATACCATTTTGGTATATAGAAAACGGAACCATTTTGGAGTGATAAGGATCTAATTGGGGTTAAACTCAAAACTCAAAACCTCCAAAACTTAAAACTCCAAAAACTCAAACAAAAACCATGCATTCCATCAAAGCTATTGTTGGCACAACATTGACCAGCAAAGACAGCTGGTTAGAATGGTCTCAGCAAGTGGAGAATACACTCACCTTCAATGATTTATGGTTCAATATTAGCGACGGGGAGAAACAACCGGTTGAGCCAATAGGTAATGCAAATGATATTTAAACGTGAAGGCAGAAAAATCGGAAAGCATTGGTCTTGATGAGGGCCTCAGTGGATGGAGATATATTTCATCATATTCAGGGGTGTAGTACTCCATGCGAAACATTTCATAAACTGAAGGAGCTATATGATTCCCATTTCAGAGTTGGAATTCATTCAGTTATAGTTGAAGTTGTTCAACTTAGAATTGAAAGATGGTGATGTGATGAGATTGGCTTCAAAGATGTGCCATCAAACATGATGTAGAAACAACTGGTGTCAAAATCGACATCTATATGACCACATTCATAAAAGTCCTTACTCCTAACTATTCAACCTACTTGGAGTCTCTGCAAGCAAGCACTCAGTTGAAGACTCACATTTGATCATTTGGTTGAAAAAATAGCAGAAAGAGAAAAGGCCTTTGGAAGAAAAATCGAGCCTACAACAAGTGAAAGTGTGCTATGTGAAATCAAATTCTTCGAAAACATCAAACAAGGCCACATCTTCTAACAATGAAGGCAATAACAAGTACAAGTGAAAAGGTGGCAAAAATGAAAATCATGGTTGTCAAAATAAAAAACAAGATAAATAGAACTTCTACTATGAACACTGTGACAAAAAAGGAAGCCATGATACTCACTAATGTAGAACTCAATGGGAGAAAATTGAAGCATACCGTAAGAAGAAAGAGGAAAAATCAAAGAAACAATCAAGAGTCAAACTTAACTCAATTCACTAGTGAATGTATGTTTTCCAATATAGATGATGAAGCAAACGGTGTCTCAATCAGTTCTTCATGGTTTGATGCTTGGGTTCTTGATACTAGTGCCACTCAACATATGGCTTTCCGAAAAGACTTCTTTGAGGAGTACAATGAAGAAAATTGTGGCTCACTATACCTTGCAAATAGATCAAGTCTCCAACCAAAAGGAAGAGGTACAATGTGACTCAAGTATCCAAGGCTTCCAGATTTTAAACTTGAAAATATTCTTTACCTTCCTCAATTGAAATGAAACTTGTTGTCCCTAGTGCTCATAAGGCAACAAGACCATTACATTCTGTGGATAATGGTGATGTCACAATCAGAGGAAAAAATGACGATGCAGTCGTCTTGATTGGATATGAAATATCCCCAACTTGGGAAAAATTTGAAAATAAGGGTTTTGCAAGCAAACCTTGTCAATCTGAAATAAATTACTGAAAATTACAGCAAACCCTAGTTGGCTGGAAATACATTCCAAACTAAAAATAATAATTAACAAACCCCAGTTACTAAATATGCCTTATTTCTGAAAATCAATAGCACTTATTGTAGCTGAACTATGCTCAAACAATCCAATTTATATTCAGAAAAATTGCCAAGAAATTACAGAATATTATTGGTTGTAATGAATACCTTTCCCCCGGAAATCTGATGTTGAAAAATGCCTAAATATTACTGATTAATCACACCAAAATTATTATAAATTTCTGAGCATGTTTGAGGCCTAAAATGACCTTCAAAACCCTCCTAGGCATGTCGCCCTAGGGGGTAAATTATAAAAATAGAAAACTCCAAATCGTAGCCCTAGTTTAGGGGTCTTCACTCCACAAGTGTAGTGCAGCCCTAGTCAAAAGGGGTCTTCAACAAAAGGCAGCAGTTGCCACATTATAAGTGTCACAAAACCCTAGGCATGGCTCCAAACCAAGTCGCCTAGCTCCAAGACCAAGTCAACAACCTTAGCCTCCAAGTCGCCACCGTAGGAGAGGGTTAGACTCTTCAATTTTTGAATTTGAAGTGCAATTACTGCTTTTGAATAATGCTGCCTTAGATGACGAATGGAGGTTTTCATCCCCAAACCTTCCTTGGCCTTGAAGGTTTTCGTCTTCAAGTCCTTAATCAAGTGTTTCCCTACTTAAACCTCAAAATCAATTATCACAAAATTCATGATAACCTTTCAAATGATCACCATACTACTTTTTATACCATATTTTCCCATAAGTTCTCCCCTAAAAGGGGCGCTCCACTTGGAGGGAGGGTTAAGGTGGTTTTTAAAAGATATTTTCCCTTATCCTCATTAAGGGTTAAGCTAACCCTTACTCACAAGTTACCTTTTAAGTTATAGAATAAAAACATAAATCAAAAAGGTATATTTTATAAGTTGAAATAGAACCTATGTTTCCCTTTTTTCCCTCTCCTCCCTTAGCCTAGAGAAAGCACCAAAAGAACTAGGCTAAAGGTCATTTTTGTGTTAATGCCAAAAAGGGGAACATGACAATCGCCCTCGCTCAAAATTGCTTGTCCTCAAGCAATTGCAATATCCAAGGAGGTGTCCCAACATTCCTCATTATGCAATGTCCACTTGTAGTTGTTTCCCAAGGATGAGAAACCGCCTCTAGTTTCTCTTTGCTGTTGTACCCGTTTTTGTTGGGTAGGGACCAGCTGTAGTCTTTCTCCAAAATGGCCAACAAGCTCATCCCTCTCTCACGCCAATGGCTGCCCCTGCTGTAGTCTTCAATGTAGAACCAATAACAGCTGTTACCCCTCTCAAAACCGTCGTCCAAGCTTATCATTTCAAGCTCCATAAGGGATTGAAACTCCTTCCAAACCGATGTGACTCTTACTTTCCTCCTTGAGCTCATGTGTTAACTCATCTTGAAGGCAATTGCCCCCAAATTATCGATGTACTTGAAGTTTATGTGGCTGTGTTTGTAGTTTACAGCCTTGAATTCACCCCAAATCTTTAAGCTATTTGTTCCTACTTCAGCCTTTGGAGGTCCACCCATACATCTTATCTTCCAAGCATCTGTTAGGCACCTATAACCCCCTTCCATAGTGCTGGGAAAGTTTTGAACAACAATGTATATCTAGATATCAAGGCTGCCCCTTACGGAAAACTTCCATTGAATGAGTGCCATGAAATAAGAGGCTCTTAGGTAAGCATCCCAATACTTTCCCAAGTACCTTGATGTTGTCTTATTCCATTTGAAGTGTATCCCAACAAATGACTTGCAAAAATTACCCTTGAACATTTTAGAAAACATACCTTCCCCTTTGAGGCTGGCCCAAGCATGTGGCCTTGCCATGGTGACCAAACAACTATTTCTTGCTCACTTACTTGCTGCCATCGGAAGTGCCATTGCTCTTCTACCAATTTCAACCTTACCTCACAAGTGGAAAGCCAAATCTCCTTTGCAAACTCAGAACTTGTTAAGGGCTGTAACTTACCCATTTTTCTGATTTTTTTGTGCATATGATCAGTTGAGTTTGCCTATTTGCCCTTTCATTATTTACAGCTTTTATGACCTTGTCATTTTCAGACTTTTTAGTGCGTTTGTCCAGTTGTGTTGGCACACCTTTCACCAAATTTTCTGAACATATAACTCGTTGAGTTGGCAAAGTAAACTCAGAATTTTCTAAGTGTGTTAGGGCATTAATTTTATCAACAAGTTCAGAATTCGTAAGGCTGTCCACACCTTGTAATTTTGCCCATTCCAAGACTTGTCTCCACTCACCCACTCCTGAATTATCCATGTCTCTCAAGCATGGAATGTGATGATTCTTAGGACACCTTAGTAGCTGTCTCCACTCAAAATTTGCAACTTCCTTTGTACTCCTTGTTGCTGTTGCAACTGGCTGGTGATGTGACCCTACACAGAGAGCAAACATGTTAGTGAAAACAAGAGTGTTTAACAACACTTTTCTGATCACCTTATCAAGTTTTATGAGCATGATGTGAATTCTTTGATGCCTTGATTTGCCCTTACAACCCCTTCTCACCTGGATGCCAAAAGATGTGCTTGTGTCATCCTTATCCTGGCTGTAGCATGTCATTCTCTTATTCAAATTCATTCTTATAGTGGCTGGAAATCCACGTGTACATGTTATGAACATTTATAGGGTGATAAGAACCATAAAATACATTCCCTTAGAGTCAAAATTTACGTTAATAACAAAAAACATTGATGAAAACAAGCTAGAATCAAGAGTAACAACAATTAACAAGTCACACACAACCCTCCCTTCGATCCTTAGATCACGATATCTCTTGTTTATTACCCTTTCCAATGTTATCCATATTCTATCCCTTGTCCCCCAACATAACATAACAGTAATACTATGCTTGTAAAGCTCACTTGGATCCCATATTCATGAATTCTCTTGAGAGAATTCCTTTCGCTGTTTAGTGCCCTTCATCTCATCCTTATTGTTAGCACAATGCTTATCATAATCAAAACAGGGTAAAAACAAAGTATGAGTAGAATGCAATGAACCCTTACCAAGAAGATAGTCACTTTGCTTACCCTCAAATGTGGATCTAGAAACTTGAGCAAGTTGGAGACCGTCATGAGGATTTAACAAGACTCTTCTCTCATGTGCATACCTCCCAACAAGGTCTTCCCGAAGGTCCTTAAAAATATTATGCAAATCTGATTTTTCTTTATTTTTAAGACTATCATAATGGTGTCTTAAAAACTCTCTTTCCCTTATGAACCCCTGTAGGTATTTACTAGCGTGAAAGGCTATCAATTTTGCCTCCCTTGCCCTCCTTAGCCACTCCTCACACCTTTCTTGGGTCCTTGCTATAAGGGCAAATTTTTTTCCTCGATTTAGAATATTTTTCCTTTCTAGTAGCAACTCTCCTTGTTGTTCATACCCTTGTTAGAAACCCTCACTTTGCTACTCTATTAGCTGCCTATCATCAAGTTGAGAATTCTCACTTGGCTGTCTCAAAAATTTTGATTTTTGCAACTCAGAATTTTTATCATGCAACTCAGAATTTTTTGAGTTTATTTGTCCATTTTCCGGCTGGAAAATCTTCGTTGGGTGCCCTACAAAATCTGATTTTTGAAGCTCAGAGATTTCAATACTTGGCTGCTCGAAGATGTTGCCCTTCTGCTGCTCAAAGGGCTTCTAGGTACCAATTTTTAGAATCAAATTTGATTTCTCTTTCCTTATCACAAACTGAAATTCAATCCTTCCAAAAGCTTGCTTTCAACCTACATTTTCAAAATTCGCAAGGTTCTTAAAACAAGAATCTAAATGATTCTTCACATACCTTAAAGTTTTCCCATATTTATTTGAAACCAACTCTATTTTTTCCCTTACTCCAATGAAAGGAATAGTTGCAAATGTATTAAAATCAAAATTTATACCCTTTGTAGCTCTCATAATATTTCTGGGATCCCACACCTTTTGGCAACAACAATTATCAACTTGAATGAACGGGTCCCCATGCCCCATGTTGTAAATGGTATGCCTCCTTTTATCATGCTTCTTATGAGGGTGAAAAATCTGAAATGGCATAGTGTGACACAATAAATCTGATATGTTACCAAGCTTTTCATATCTTGAGCTACAAAGAACAAGCTTGTCCTCCTTTGGCAAAGTAGGGTCTGTGGAAACCCTACTATCCTTGTGATTCCCCATTTCTTCTTCAAATACATGTCTCTCCACACTGTTGTTCTGAAAATCAGCAAGTTGTTTGTCAACTTTATCCTTCAATGATTGGGCTTCAACCACAATTCTCTCTCCCATCTTGCAAATTTGACTTTCCTTCTTTGGGTTTGTGCTCCATGATCTCTGCCTCTTCTCTCATCGTCAAGGAGAAATTATTTTGTGATAATGAAATAGTCATCACTTTTGTTGGTCTTTTTTCTTCTATTAAGGGGGGCTCTTGGTGCCTAGGGCTATGACCCTATAGCCTTTATTAAAGCTTTGAATTCTATTGCCCTTAGTTCTTTCTGATAATTCTGCATAGCTTGCAATAAATCATCCATGACTCCATCCATTGTCCTCTTCTTCATCCCCACCTTTTGAATGGGATCTTTGTATTCTTCTTTTAGCAAAAACTTAGGTTGCTAATCCATTGTAGTCACTCACCCCACAATTGGCCAAGAAATTAGTTTTTATACCGGAGAAATATCCCCAACTTGGGACAAATATGAAAATAAGGGTTTTGCAAGCAAACCCTATCAATCTGAAATAAATTACTGAAAATTACAACAAACCCTAGTTGGCTGGAAATACACTCCAAATTGAAGATAATAATCAACAAACCCTAGTTTTACAATATTGCCTTATTTCTGAAAATCAATAGCACTTTTGCAGCTGAACTATACCCAAACAATCTAATTTATATTCATAAAATTGCCAAGAAATTACAGAATATTATTGGCTGTAATAAATACCTTTCACCCAGAAATATGATGCTAAAAAATGCCTAAATATTACCGATTAATCACACCAAAATTATTATAAAATTTTGAGCATGTTTGAAGCCCAAAATGACCTTCAAAACCCTCCTAGGCACGTCGCCTTAGGGGAATAAATTATAAAAATAGAAAACTCCAAATAGTAGCCCTAGTTTAGGGGTCTTCACTCCGCAAGTGTAGTGCAACCCTAGTCAAAAGGGGTCTTCAATAAAAGGCAACAGTTGCCACCTTATAAGTGTAACAAAACCCTAGGCGTGGCTCCAAACCAAGTTGCCTAGCTCCAAGACCAAGTCAACAACTTTAGCCTCCAAGTCGCCACCCTAGGAAAGGGTTAGAGACTTCAATTTCTGAATTTGAAGTACAATTACAACATTTGAATAATTCTGCTCTAGATGAGGAATGGAGGTTCTCGTCCCCAAACCTTCCTTGGCTTTGAAGGTTTTTGTCTTCAAGTCCTTGGTCAAGCATTTTCGTGCTTGAACCTCTAAATCAATTATCATAAAATTCATGGTAACGTTTCAAATAATCATCATACCACCTTTTATACCATATTTTCCCATATGTTCTCTCCTAAAAGGGGTGCTTCACTTGGAGCGAGGGTTAAGGTGGTTTTTAAAAGATCTTTCCCCTTTTCCTCATTAAGGGTTAAGCTAACCCTTACTCACAAGTTACCTTTAAGTTATAGAATAAAAAGATATATCAAAAATGTATATTTTATAACTTGAAATTAGAACCAATGTTTCCCTTTTTTCCCTTTTTTCCTTTAGCCTAGAGAAAGCACCAAAAGAACTAGGCTAAAGGTCATGTCCGTGCTTAGGCCAAAATGTAATGCCCCCTTCCGAGGAGTAGTCGGAAGAGCCCATTTAGCCTATAGTATTCCCATAGGCTAATTTCGGGATATCACAGAATAAATTAAATTAATTATTTTAAAGTTGTTTAATAAAGTACATTTTTGTGGATAGCTTTATTTTAATTAATTTAATAAAGTAACTTAAATGACTTTTAAAAGGAAATATTAAAAAGTAACTTTATTAATGAACTTAATGAATTTTTTTAAAATGGTGAATTTAAAAAGGGCCCTTCGGGAAAGTTCTTTGAGGGATGATATAAAAGCGAAAAAGAAAGCTCATTTGGGGATGCTTATTCTATTTTTTCTATTGTGGATTTTGAGAGCTTCTTGTGGAGCAAACCCTTGGACGAAACCTTAAAGGAAAATCAATTTCGGTAGTGGAAGCTCTACCCTACCTGGTTACAGGTAGAGTCATAAATTTTGCAGTGGGATTCAACGATTGAGTAAATTATAAAGCCTTGCAGGCAAGACAATTTATTGAGTATTTTTGATAAGGGGAGACCTTTTTATATTTTGGTGTTGTGTGTGCATTGTGAGCTGACTACAATTTTTTTTTAATTATTTAGGCTGGTCTTCCCAACCATACACCCCACAATAACTTAGTGGCCGTACCATATTGGAGGCATTGGGAAGGGATCACTACTTATTAAGGGGAGCAAAGAAGACTTCATTTTATTCAAGGCAACTTCTACAAAGTCCATCACAGCCCATGAAGGGAGTAAGGATGGTCAACCCAACAGATGTGGGTCTTCAAAAACCAACGTAGCTTTTGCGTACTTGCTGATAGTAATTTGTAAGGGCTGCTGTACACTTTAGGAAAGCAATAATATTTCATGAAAGGCTAGAATGCGATTTGGGATTGTTGTTTATATTGGGAATGCATAAAAATTTATGAAGGGAAGCATGCTAGATATCCAGGGAAGCATTTTTGTGACATTTTGTGAAATAATAGTTGCTGATATAAATTTTTGAATTCATACATTTTGTAACAGCAATTTATATGGCATTAAATATATATCTCTGAGTACAGTTTTTCAAATATTGAAGTTGTTATTGTTATATGAAATCAACGATAATTATCTATTCACAAAAATATCCAAAAAACAAGTGCAAACTCACTCAGACCAGCAAACTGTTTGACGAAATGTCTTTGTACACAAAGTGGTGAAATTAAAAAAAAATGTCAAGGAATTTAGCTAAAGATACTCACAAAAAGGGGAACATGCCATGATATGAGAAAGGGAAACTACTCAAACTCAGGGGTGAGCCATCAAATTCAAGAAATTACGCTCATCTCGTGGAAGATAGAATGTCTTCGAACATGTTGTGGCATGCCAGATTCGGGCACAAACTCACTATAACAACATTCATATATTGCAAAAGAATGGTGTTGGCATGCCTACATTTCCCGCAACATTAGATGAAAAGTGTGAAGCTTGCATCTTGGCTAAACACGCAAGAGAACCGTTCTCAAAGTCACAATGGAAAGCTAACAGAAAATTGCAGCTGGTTAATCCAAACTTGTGTTCTCTTCCAATCCTCTCTGTTGGTGTCATAAGTACTTCATGTTGTTCATTGATCACTACAGTCGGATGACATGGATATACTTTTTGAAGAAAAAATCAGAAGCTTTTGATACTTTCCAAAAGTTTTGAAACACGATAGAAAATAAAGCTCAAACCCGCATTGAGACACTTAGGACAGACAATGTTGGTGAATACACTTCAAAGAAGTTTGCATCTTATATTGAGCAAAATGGGATTTAACACCATCTCACAGTTCCTCACACTCTGCAACAAAATGGAGTTGTAGAAAGGATGAACATAACAGTGATGAATATGGTTCGTGCTAGCTATACTTCAAAGGGGTAAATCTGCACTTTTGGGCCGAAGCACTAAAACAACAATAGACCTCCTTAATAGATTACTATTAACAACGCTTGAATCCAAGACTCCATATGAGATGTGGTGTGGTCATCTTCCTTCAGTGCAACATCTTTAGATTTTTGGATACACTTGTTATGCATTGATTCCAAAGGAGAAGAGAAATAAGTTGGACCACAAGAGTCGAAAATGCATCCACTTGGGATATTCTGAATCTTCCAAGGCATACAGGTTATATGATGAGAAAGAGAAGAAGTTTCTTGTTGCAAGAGAAGTTGTCTTTTGTGAGACTGCAAAGGACAAAGAGCACATTGATTGGCAGTTGAGTTGACTTGACAAGTATGCAAAGTTTGATGTCTATAGAGAGAGTGATTTGGATATTCCAAACAATGAGTGGGGGACACACAATTGGGAATCTATTGATTTTCTATTGTCACATATACATGAGATTGAAACTCTTCCTAAAGGAGAGAGTGAAATTTCATTAGACAATGAACAGGGGCTATCAGAACAAAGGACAAAAATTGATGGAACTTCAGAGGATGAACTTGAAGCACCTAAAACACATAAATAGATGCCTAAGTTGGCCACTCAAACATTGAAAGATGTGAAACCTGATGAAGTTGGAAAAACAGGCACTAGAAGTGCACATGCAACCGCATCACAATCAGACAAGTCCCTTGAAGAAATTCAAGATATGATTGAAAAGCTCACCTTGAATGATTCTCTAAAAGAAGAACTCAATGTTGTGTTTGATTCAGAACCAACATCTTTCAAACAGGGTGAGAATCTTGAATCTTGGAGAAAAGCAATGAAAGATGAGTATAGTGCATTGGTAAAAAATGAGACTTAGAAATTGGTTGATCCTCCATATGGTTGCAAACCTATTCGCTACAAGTGGGTCTACTGCAACAAATACAAGTCCAATGGCTCATTTGACAAGCACAAAGCAAGGTTTATTTCAAAGGGATATGCTCAAAAAGAAGGAATTGACTATAATGAAACCTTTGCACCTACAACAAAATGGACTATCATTTGAACCATGTTGGCTTTGGCAGCTCACAACGGATGAAAAGTTCACCAAATGGACGTCAAAATTGTATTCTTGAATGGTGACCTCAAGGAAATTGTGTTCATGATACAACCCGAAGGTTTTGCAGTAAACAGGCAAGAGCACAAAGTGTGCAAACTTAAAAAATCGCTATATGGTTTGAAACAAGCCCCTCGAACATGGTACGACAAATTAGCTAAGCACCTCATGAACATGAACTTCAAACATTTTGATCTTGAAGATGCAACTTTTTTCGTCAAAACAATTGTATTGGTGGTGGTGTATGTTGATGATTTGCTCATCACAAGGAACAATGAATGACACACTGCAAAGTTCAAATCAGAGTTTTGATGAAAAGGTTTGAAATGACTGATTCTGGTTATCTTCATTTCTACTTGGGTATTGAAGTAATTCAAAAACCAAGTATTTCTTCATCACTTAGTAGAAGCACTTTGGTGACATTCTGAGCGAGTTTGGAATGGAAAGATTGTAAGCCTCTCAACACACCCATGAAACAGAATCTCAAATTGACATTTGAAGATTTAACAGATTTGGTTGGTGCCACTAAATACAAACAACTCATTGGAAGTCTGATTTATGTGACCACAACTCGACCAGATATATCATTTGCAGTTGGTGTCCTCTCAAGATTCATGCAACAACCTAGGGACAAGGATAGGTATAGGTATAGGGGAGATGGTTGTATAGAGGTGTGCCCCTTCCCTCTCTCCCCTGCCCGCTGTTCCGCCCTCCCCTTTTGTGGTCCCATAGGCTGTTGGGTTTTGTGGATATAATTAAATTCGTTTCATTATAATACATAAATTTTTTTCCTTGTTAATATCATCATTTTCCCTTTTCTCTATATTGATGTAATAGAGATTTTATTCAACATTTGGATTTATGGAATACATCTTTGATTCTTTACTCATTACAGTTTTTTAATATGCTTTCTAGATACTTCTATCTGTTTTCAAGTAATTTTCATTTCTAATTATAGGTTCCCTCCCTTTTAAAGTAGTCATATTTGAGCACGACTGTTTTTCCATTTATGGATTTTTCCAATGAATTTATTTCCCAATATTGTTATGATATTGTTATTCATCAAAACAAATTGATCTCTCATGTGTTATTGATTGCAGTCCTTCAACAAGTGTAAGGTGACCTCACGTAAACTTTGGTTTATTGTTTTGCAGGCTGACGCCATTCTACAAGTAAGCAAGTTCTTACTAATGTCAAGCTTGCTTTTATTTGCCTTTTAAGTTATTAATTCTAGTATTCTTTTACTATTTTCATTCTTTAAAGAAATAACTTCTTAATGAAGTGATTTGTAACATATTTTCTGTGCTCAATGAACTCTTAAAGAAGGTTCAGTCTCTGCAGTTCCTTCTATCTGATTTGTTACTTTTCAATAAAACAATGATTTTTAATTGCATAATGGGGTTTAGAAGTGCGGTTAATATAATGCAAAATGTTCCCTTTATAAGTTTTAAATGTTTCATATTTTAGATTTTGAAACTGCAAACATAAAATGTGCCTTATGGATTTGATATGATTTCCTCTACTTTCCCAATTGAGTAAGCCATATTTGTTCTCTAGAACAATTAACAACCCTTAGTGCAACTAGACTATTTCCCATCACTTACTATTCACAAAAAATGGCATATGGACACTGTGATCATAATTGTGGCTCCTGGTTTACATTCATTCTGTGAAACCAGGGAAACAGGAAATTGAATTGAACATGGCTACAATACTCATGAGTATGGCTCAGGATACCGATGCTCATCTGAAGCAGAGTCTCAGGATGTTCATCAATTAAAGAATTCATTTGAACAAACTCAATACTAGCTAATACTTGAGAATAATGCAACTTTGAAGTAGAAAGCTCATTTTATTCCCTGTTTTTTGAGATATGCTTTGCCTTTTTAGTAGAGAGAAGGTTGTCTAAGCCAAGAAAACATTGGGAGGTGATTTATAAATAATTTAATGCTTTTCACAAGCACTTTGAGATGAACCTTGGAACACAATATTGTAAAAGATCAAGCAGATATGCAATTAAAATTTCTTCTCATTTGATAGTGGAAAATGAGCACTAGGATATTATCTCTTTGAAATAGGAAGACTCCCATCAACAAGACTACAATAATGCTATGCAATGTTATATCCCTGGTCAGACCTACTATCATCATACCATGTTCCAAACAACCTGGAAGGAAGTGTGCAGACAAACCCAACAAAAGAACACCCGGGAAACCCATTGACATCATTAAAATTCTATCATTCATTCATGACTTTATCACTGAAAAACAAGAGGTAATTGACTTACTTGAATGTGATGTTGTCTTGGCCAACCTGACAGAAAAATAATTGTCATGCAGATTGTGACTGCCTGTCAGTTTGCCAGCTATCATAAATGCAATTAAATCTTACAAATATGATTCCTTTAACATTATTGAAAATCTTGATCGATCCTCTCTCTAAATATCAACAAAATGGATCAATTGCAGAGTGAGCATATGCCCAGAAGTCTATGCGACAGTAACAAGTTACTTTGATGCAATCTTACTAGAAGTGTGGGTGCCGGTGTAGTAGGGTCCCTATGTTTAGGAATTGGGGATTCAGGAGTAATAGGTATTTTCAAATATAGAGGAAGTGCCTTTATCCATTATGTTTTATCCAACTGCCCATTGGCTGCCCATATAGTTTTATAGATATTACAGCGTTGGATGGGATCCTTGTCGCCCACCAGTAAACTTGGGAAAATTTTATTGGTCTCCAAGTGGAGTCAAACTTGCCATTACATTGATTAGTTCTCTCCTATGATCCTTCTTTTCCTATTGAGGATTCAATCCGAAGGACAACACCCCAACAATTAGTAGTCAACGTGTTATAATAAAACAAACTCTTCTCTGCTCTTCTTCCATTATTTGGGAAGCTGCCCTCAAATCTTTTCGTAGCTATACCAAATCCACTTATACCTCCCATCAATTTAAAAGATCTTGCCCCATGAATAAGTGGTATGATGATGATGCAAAACTCTCCACCGCCAGCTTCGATACACCTTCCTCCATGCCCATCCCTCTTACCCAACCTTAAAATCATCCTACCACTGTCTTCTTTGATGTAAGAAATGCCTCTTTATTTCTCGAAGGAGATGGATCTTACATGCTTCCTACATCCACTCTCCCAAACTCTTTTGGTGTAACATCCTCCCCTGGCATTCTCCCCTCCCCAATGAGCTTAACCCCGCATCCATGATTTCCCATACCTCCACTCTTTATGATATTCTTGGTCAACCTCAAATCCATGTTGCTTCTCCACCATCTTCTTGTCACTTATTCATGTACAAGAACATAAGAGAGGCGGTGAAAGTGATGAATAGTAGGAAGGAAATTTATGAGGAAGGTTTCCAAGCCGAGTTCTTCAAACATGGTCTTAGAGCTTTTGGAAGTTACTTGGTTGATCTTTTCAACCACGTGGTTTGTTTGGGTTTCTCGCCTTCTTGGTCACATCACATTATTCACCCGATACACAAATTAGGCTCCTGTTCAGATCCTAACAACTATAGGACGATCATGGTTGGACACACATTCTCAAAATTGTATTCTACTATGCTCCACATGCAGCGTTTGAGAGAGTTAGAGCAGAGGCATCTTAGAGCTAGGGGACAGGCATGGTTTAGACTAACCCATCAGACTATTGATCATATCTTCACTCTCTGGGCCATTATTGAGGAGGCATGTCATCGCTCATCCAAAGTCTACTGTTGTTTTGTAGACTTTAGGAAAGCATTTGATTCTGTTATGCGGGAGGCCCTTTTCTAGAGGCTTAGGAATATTGGCATTTTCGAGACCCTCTTGGCAGCCATTATGCAACTATACGAGACTGTCCTTGGTCATCTCCGTATGGTTCATGGGATTTCAAATTTTATCAGTACCATTGGGGGTCAAGTAGGGTTGCCCCTTGTCCCCAACCTTATTTGGCATATACATTGATGAGTTAGAGACCTTTCTTCATGAGCATATTCAAGTTAGTGATGGGTGTCTTCTTCACCAGGGTTTGATTTCTATTCTTTTGTTTGCAGATGATGTGGTCCTAGCTTCATCTCCCAAGGGTTTGTAGTGGCAGTTGGATGCCTTGGCTCTCTTCTGTGATCTTCGACAGTTGATGGTTAACTTGGGAAAAACCAAGGTTATGGTGTTTAACGGGTTGAAGACTTCTCACCTCCATTTCTTTTTCAAGGGAAAGGAGGTTGAGATCACCACCTCCTATACTTATCTAGGAGTGCAATTTTTTGAACCACGTTTCAGCTTGAGGCAGGCACTTTAGCCTAGGATCAACAAGGGATATGGTTTTTTAGCCCTTTTTGAGTGGCAGTGTTTTCGACATCACTTTCAGGACATCTCATCCAAGATGTCCCTCATGGATACACTTATCAGACCTAATGTTTTTTATGGATATGTGGTTTGGTGACCTTTGCTTGAGGGTGATTGGGCTACTGTCGAGAGGGGGTCTAGACACTCCTCCGCTGCATTATCAGATGTAAGCAAACAGTTCCCCAACACATTATCCTTGCAAAATTTGGAGCCCGACCCTTCCGCTTGGAGACTATTTGATCTGATTTCTTTCTTACATCGCATTCAGAGCTTTGTTGATTCAGCGAGTGGGCATGATAGATATCCATAATTAACTTACTGTTCTTTAGAGAATATTGCCCTCTCGGCTCCCCCGACCCATGTTCGTTGTTGGCATACAAGGGTTTTCAACCTTTTAGGGTCCGTGGGGATTAGGATGGACCGCCTCCCACCATTTAGGTACTCCTTGGATGCACCAACTCATCTTCTACCCCCCAGACAAGAGCTGAATTGATTTATTCGGGAAGATATTTACAAGCAATTTATTCATACTACTTGGGTAAACCCTCCTGGGGGGTTGTGCCCAAAGATGGCATTCTATGCAGAGCACTTTTTGGACCTGAAAGACGGGCTTATCATCCGCCCGCAATATACACTGCCACTGGATGCACGCTCTTTGCATCCCATTAGGACAGTTTAGAGTGGGCTCTCACAGGTTTAGGATTGAGATAGATCCCCAGATAGATTAGACAGACAGGGTTTCTCAGTTATGCAACATTCAGGAGATTGAGACCGAGGAACACTTCATCATCCATTGTCCCATTTAGTACGAGATCAGGGGGAGGTTTCATTGCCTATTTAGGACCCAAACTCTTTCTGACTTCTTTAGATATGAGGACCAAAGATGTTTAGCTTTATATATACAGGGAGCTCTTAAGCTTCGTGATCATTCTATTGAGAGACCTACTAGAACAAATTCTACCCAATGGATCACTTCCTTTTTCATGGTGCTATCTTCGAGGAGAGGCACTAAGCATCAGATTGACACTAGTACAACCTCACATTCCAGATCAGTGTGATCCAGAGAGACTAGCCACAGATCCTCGAGGTTTCACCAACATAACCATTTTAGGTCTGGCACCAAGAGACAGACTAGATTCATTGAATCTTCGCAGAGGACTTTTCCCTCTAGGCAGCGGCATGGAGGATAAACCAAACACCTTACCTCCTCTTGTTCGGGCCATCTTTCTATTAGGAGCTTCTTTTCATCGGCCTTGGATGATAGGAGAGTTGGTTCCAACTCTTGATGGACCCCCTCCTAGTTCTTCCTTCTCATCGTTCATCCCCGTTTCCCCGATGTTTAGAGGTTTTCGTGGGTTGCTCACTTTTGCTTCTCTCTTTGGCTTTGAGCGTTCTTGCTCTTTGCCCTGTTTTTTACTATTTTGTTCTAACGTTGTTCTTTTCATTCTTGGAAACCTCTAGGGTTTCTCGCTTGTTCCTGATACTTTTGTAATCTGTTGTCCCTTTGACCTAGTTTTGTGGTCATTTGTTGGACATTAATATATTTATCTTATCTATTGAATTGACATAGATTTGCCAAAATGCAAAACAAAGATTTGCAAGAATACAAAACAAAGCTTTATTGCAATATAATAAGAATCTAAAAAGAAAGCAATTTCTATGGAAGAGATGTGTGCTATCGAATTTGCATTGCAATAGGGTGAACCCTTGTTTTATAGCTTAAAAAAACTAAGAGTATTAATCGGTCTTAAAGATAAACAAAGCTAATAATAGCCATTCAACATGTATAGGCATGCAAATATGAAACTTCTAACAATATATTAAGAATAACAAACTACCTTAAAGATAAGCAAAGCTACTAATAGCCATTCAACATGCATAGGCATGCGAATAGAAAAATCCCAAGAATAAGAAATTTACTTGGATAAGAATTGCTAATTATAGCCATTTGGAGTGGCCACCTTGCTGGAGTCATCATGTTTCTGGGTATGCTCCACTTTCATAATTATTTATGTTTTTGGAAGATTTATTCTCAATTTAGGTAGTCCTTTAGATAAACCGAAGGGATACACAATTTCCAAAATCCAAAAATGATTTGATGGCCTTTGAAACTGCAATTTTCATTGTGTTGAAATTGAAAAAAAATCTTAATCCTTCAAAAATGACCCCAAATTGGTGTGCAACGGCCTTGAGTCACTATTAGGATCACCTATCTAGTTGGGCTCGTCTAGCTTGCCTTCTTCAGTCAACCTACACTATTCAACCCCCTTTAACACTGGTGGTTACAAGTTTACAACATCCTCCACTTCTACTGGGCTTTTAGTGACACTTGCAACTTATTTTTGGGAATTGCCAGTTAGGCTCAATTTTTTGTTTGATTATATATCAACGCTTAGTTGCTTATTCTCATTGGCTTCTTGTGCGACTCATACTAAGGTTATCCATCACTCGTGTCTTGGAGGGGGGTTTCTATTCTCTGACTCTTCCTTGGTTGGACATCCTAGCTTGCGAGACCTTCCTTAATTGACACACTTCAACTTCCTCAATCAAGAGGCCTTCCCCCTGACAAACCTCTATTTTCAACTTTGGCACCCTTAACAACCTTTGCTTTTTTTTTTTTTTTTATTTCTCTTCAAGTCGCTTCAATTTATAACTACTTCGGCTGTGTGCTGCCAGTGACTTCTTGCCTCTATTTCATGATTTGGATCAATCTCTTCTTATTATACTTGAAGACAAAACTCATTTGCTTTGCTCTTCCTCTACTCTCTATTGCTGATTTTTTGATTAATGTCTTTTGACTTCTTGCTTATGTTGTTCACATATATTTTGTAGATCAAAATATTGTCTTCCATGAAGCACCTTGAATTTGGCTTATATTTGTTGGAGAATGTCCTAAATTTTTGTGTGAAGCTTGGTGAAATTTTGCACATACGACGAAGCTTTATCTTGCCCCCTTTGTTGGTGTGACGCATCTCGAGTTGGAAGAGCAACCAAATTCTTATAAGTCGCCAAAGGTTAAAATCCATTTGACCTCAAAAATTGAATGCCTTTAGAAACATGGGTAGCTCGGTTGTAGCTATGGTGAATGACATGTAGATAATTGTACACTACCTACTTTTTTGGCAAGAAATCTGTAGATAATGTACTAAGGTGCAATTTAAAACCTCACTTTGGCTGTTAGTCTATAGATGAATTGAAGTGGAGAAGTGAAACTAGCAACCTAAAAACTTCTACAATGATTTCCTCAATTGAAGAAGTGCGAGCAAATCTCTGAAATGATAGTGAGCTACACCCCGAAATTGCGCAAACATTCTTGAAGAACAAGTATGTAGCTTGTGGAGTATAAATTGTTTTGTGTGATGTCCCATTTTCAAATAATTTTCATAATTAATAAAATTGCCCGAATAGTGATTTTTTAATCATTCGAAAATATAAGACAATTAATTAATTATTAAAATCGAACTATCTTGGATAATTATTTGAATTACCGGAAAAGTGGTTTTAACTATTTGGAAAATTAAGATAATTTTAATGGTTATTCTAAGGGGCTTTATAATAAATAAATTGCTTGAAAAGTGGTTTTTATCACTTTAATTATCAGAGCAATTTAATTAATTATTTAAGGACTTAATTATGTAATTTGTCAAAAAATAATTTTAATTACTAATTTATTAAGGCAAGTTATTTAATTAATTCAAAAAGGCCTAAAGTGAAATTAAAAGAAATGTCGGCTTGTGAGCTAAAACAAAGCAAGGAAAATATTTTCTAAAAAAACCAAGTGAGGCTTATGAGGTATTTTACCTTCCCAAGGTGGTTCGCCCCCCTTTGGAAAGTACAAATACAAGGTGAAAATCACAATTGAAAATATGTTGAATTTTGATAATTGTTCTTCATGCTTGAAGAAACTATTGGGATGCATGCCCAATATAATTTCGTTGTTAATCAATCTACAAAAGGTGTCTTTTGACACCATCTTTGCTAAGGAGATTTTGTTCTTTCCCTAGAAGTGAGGCGAATTACTTTGAGGAGTTTTTGTGAAGTTTTCGTGAGGGTTTTGAGGCTTATTTCTTGCATATTGACTTTGCTTAATATTTATCCTATCTATGCAAGTGGAGCAAACTACTTTGGAGGCTTGGATTGAGGGTTTGGAGGCATTTTTTGGTCTATTTTATACAAATTAAATATGTTGATTTTATTTGTTAATTTTCTGCGTGTTGGCGTGAAGTTTTGGAGGAGTTTTGTGAAGAGTTTGAAGCCCTAAATTAATAAAAAAGTAAATAATAATTTTTAGAATTATTATTTGACAGGTTTTGAAGACTTTTTCACTTGCAAAAGGCAAGATCTCGCTGTCTTATTTTTTTGATAATTTTCCTACAATTGGAGAGTTGGGCAATTGGGTTGGAGGGCAATTTTTGGCCATTTCTATGCCCTTAGAAGGTTCGCTGGAATTTTCTGGTATTTTTGGGCACTAGTGGCGATTTTTGGCAAGGGTTTGAAACGGAAAAATATTCAGAACAGTAGCTGTATTTTTGGAATTAAATGAGATTTTTCAGCCATCATAAAGTGGCATTTGAGCTTCAAAATTTTGGCAAAAAAGGTACTTGTTTGGTGCATTTATTTTTTTGATTATTTCTACAAGTATTCAGTTAATTTTGGGACAAGTTATTGGCTGTAATTCATTCACAAAACCCTACTATTTTGGCATCTAGGGTTTTTAGGGCTTGACAAGGTTTTTTTGAGTTTATTTTGCAAACTAGAGTATGCTGATTTCATTTTTAGAATTGTGGAATTTAGGGGAAAACCCCTTTTGTATGAAATCGTCCCATTTGGGGACATTACATTTTGGCACGAGGTATAAGGATCATCAGTTTAGAAAACTAATGACCACAAAGATGTAGTCATGTTGGCATTAAGTGTTGAGAAAAACGCTAATGAAGGCCATGCAAATGGATTTTCAATTTTGAGAAAATATCGAGAATGGTTGATATAATTGGAGTTTCTTATTGCTTGTGCGTTTGGACCAAGGCATAAAGTTCCATGTCCTAGATGCTATAAGTGAGCTTGGCTTGTGACAATGCTTTAGAATGATAAGTTACTAAATGTCCTCCCTACTTAAGCATTGTGCCTATGGCATATTGAGAAGTGTCTGTTTCAAGCTCAAATGGTTTTTGGAAGTTTGGGAAAGCAAGCATTAGAGTAGAGGAAAGAACCTCTTTCAAATGACTAAATGCTTGAGCAAATTGTAGGTTCCAATCAAGATCCTTTTGACTAGTGAGATGATGAAGAAGTTGGGAAACATAAAAGTTACAAATGAACTTTCCATGGAAATTCACACCCTTAAAAAACTCTTCATTTTGGAAACGTTGGATAGAGTGGGACACTCATAAGGACCTTTACTTTATTGGGATTGGGCTACTCTCATGTACATAATGGAGGTTTTCCCAAAGTACTTTATCTTGGCTTGGAGATGATGATGGTGAATAAGATCCAAAACTATTGACACATTAACCAAGTGGTTGTCCTAGGTTGTGCTGTTGACCAAGATGTCATCTAGATAGAAAATACCAAACTTGCTAGGATGGAGTCGAAAGACATCATTGTTGATGCACATGAATGTGATTGGTGAGGCCAAAAGGCATGTTCAACCACTCATAGAGTCCAAATTTGTTCATGAAAGTTGTCATCCAAACACCATGTGGCTCCATTCAAACTTGGTGATATCTAGATGTCAAGTTGAGCTTAGTGAAGTATTTGGCACCCTGAAGCTGGTCCATAAGATCATCGATCCTGGGAAATGGGTAGCGGTTCTTCCCAGTAATTTTTGTTGAGAGCATGATAATCTATGACTAATTACTGCTTATTGTGCTCCTTTGACATCATGAGGGGGGAAGGGGGTTTAAAGGGAGAAGTGTTGGGATGTAATTTGTCCTCTTCGAGCAATTATTGGATGATTTGGAGCCTAGAGCGGTTCAAGGTAAAATACACCAAAAGGAGCGTTTTATGTTTTACGAGAAGTGGTTTATATTGCTTCTAGTGAACAATAATCAGGTTACCATGACAAAGAGAACAAATGAATACACTAAACAAGGAACTTGCATCACACCATAATATAACTATAATAACTAGCTATATTAATTGATAAATCTTAAGTTCTTTACAGAATCTAAGAGATTGGATGTATGATCTGAATTGTCAATTCGGATTTTGCCGGTACGACGATTTTTTACCTCGGGTATGATTGTACAGAAAAATATATTAAAAAAATAAAATATGAAAATTCTAGCCTGATAAATAGGAATTAAATGACATTAACCACATAGTATGCATATAGAAAACAAAATAAACACAAAAATGTATTATTATATATTTGAGTGCCCATTTGATATTTAAAGTGGCTTAATTTGCATATATGTTAGTATATCTTTGAGTGCCATTTGATATTTGAAGTACCGAATTTAAATGTATTAACTGGCCTAAAGGAAATATAATATATTTAAGCATTTGGATGGCCATATGCAATAAGTAATCTTAGCAGACATCAGTTAAGTTAATTCTAGCAAGAAGACCCAATTTTATATATATAATTAAGTTAATATATATTATTGGGTCTTCCTGCTAGAGTTAACTTAATTATATATATATTATTGGGTCTTCTTGCTAGAGTTCACTTAATTGATGTCTGCTAAGATTACTTATTGCATAAGGCCATCCAAATGCTTAAATATATTATATTTCCTTTAGGACAATTAATACATTTAAATTCGGTACTTCAAATATCAAATGGCACTCAAAGATATACTAACATATATACAAATTAAGCCACTTTATATATATATATATATATATAAAGTGGCTTAATTTGTATATATGTTAGTATATCTTTGAGTGCCATTTGATATTTGAAGTACCGAATTTAAATGTATGATACATTTAAATTCGGTACTTCAAATATCAAATGGCACTCAAAGATATACTAACATATATACAAATTAAGCCACTTTAAATATCAATAATATATATATAAAATTGGGTCTTCTTGCTAGAGTTAATTGACGTCTGCTAAGATTACTTATTGCATATGGCCATCCAAATGCTTAAATATATTATATTTCCTTTAGGCCAATTAATACATTTACATTCGGTACTTCAAATATCAAATGGCACTCAAAGATATACTAACATATATACAAATTAAGCCACTTTATATATATATATATATATATATATATATATATATTTGCCTACCTCTTAAATCACTTATTTCGAATATGTGCAACAATGCAAGCAATTCAAACTGCTGTATATGTAAAAAATGGAATTGAGAGAGACACCAATAGTATTTGGAGGTGCCAAAATTTCTTTTCTTTTGGGCTGATCTAATAAGATTGTTGCGCTGCTCTATAGTAAGTAACTTTCATCATCTTCTCATGTTTTGGGAAAAATATGCAAACAGATTTTCCTTATCAGTTAATACTCATCCTATGTTCGAATTAGTTCTCTTAGATTTTGGAAATGAAGTGAAGTGAACTTTTAGGGTTTGTGTTGTGTGTTTTTTTAATCATTACTTCACATTTTGACAAAAAATAAAAATAAATTTAAAAAATTGTTTTGTACTTGTGGATTTGCATCGGATATGACTTGGGTTTGTCTTGGATGACCCATGTTTTCCTGAGTTCTTCAACAAAAGAACCCAACTGAACTCAGGTTGTCCAATTTAAACATGGGTTGAATCCACAAGTGGATCCAGACCGCACTTGAACCCCTTAGGGCCCAACTCCGAATCCAACAGGGGGGGTGAATTGGTAACATAGTGTATGTAAACCAAAATTGGAAACTAATTCCAAAACTAGAGACTCATCCCTAATGAACAGCTAGATTAGATATTTATACAATTGTGGAAATAGAAGATAGAATAGATGCTCAGAAGAAGAGAAACCTTGGTCTTCAATTTGCTCTTCTAGGATTTGGGGTTTTCCAACAATATCACGAGTGTCCAACATTGTTGGTATTGCCGCCACTCGTAGGTACCGGTGAATAGGTAAGAAATGCTGAAGCCAATGGTTATATGGTGTCAACTGTGAATGGTTATGGTTTAAACTATGAATAGGTAAGAAATGATGAAGCCAATGGTGAAAGCACACAATATTTGGTGAAGCCATGAGATGGTGTGCCACGATCAAACTCTTGGATCACTAGAATTGACGCTCTATCTCAACGCTCTTGATAGATGTAGTGTGGTAAGGTGGCCGAGTGGGAAAATGAGAACTTGCCACAATCTCAATAAAAATCTGAATGGGCCTCAAAGGAGGAGCTCGTTTAGCCTCGTTGAGAACATCAGAATATGCATCAAGTGGTTTGATTGGTGTGGGTGGGGGCTTGTCAACATAAATTTCCTTCACCTTCTCTAATGATAAAAAGATTAAGAAAATTAAGCAGATTGACATATTTAATTGCTCACCTGCCAGAGATAAGGACTAATAGAAAAAGCGAGTTTATAAACATTACAATCTTTATGCTATCAGTAGGTCTTGTGGATGCTATTAAATACAACCATGTAGTTGTACTAATAAGTTGATCAGAAAAGTATACCGTAGAACAATCAATTGGAGTGACATCGCAATCAACTATATCTTGAAATGGCTCAATGGAAAATGCGAATAAGCATTTGCAAGACACAATTGTGGAATGCCCCTCCTTGATCCATCCTAAGTGGTACAAGGGCGAATGAGCTATAGCTGGCAATTGAAGATCGTCGACCAACTTCTACGAAATAATTTTTTTCCTGCTGGCATTGTCAAGGATAAAGTCTACTGATCTATTCTTGATTTGATAGTTATGAGTGAACAAAGTTTCCCTATCGTTAACAAAATAGTCATCACCCATGAGAACAAGTTGTGCACTAGATGTCTTGGGATTGGTTACTTGGATCTTTGAATCTATACGTTGTGAAGTCTACTGGGCACCAGTGGTCTTTTCCTTCTTTTATTCAAGGACACGACATTCATTAGTAAAATTTCCAGTGTGTTTGTGGTAAGCACAGTACTTCTCATTATTAGATAAAGGAGTTGAAACTTTAGTGGATCCATTTGGTGAAGGATATCCATGCCTTGATGATGAGATGGCAGTATGAGAGGAGTTGACAGTGGCATAGGCTTAAGAGCAATTCTGATGCAAGAGCATCTGGGTCAACGAACAGTCTTGCATCAACCAAAGAAATATGTCGTGTATTTGTGCGTGTTTGTAACTTGGCGGGCAAGAAACATTGTTGCTCTTGTTGAAAATGATGAAAACAAGTCCAAGAAACATTTCTAGAACTCCAACACTCCAGGAACATCAAGTGCAGAATGTTTCATCAGTGAGGGATCAAATTCACCTCTTCTTGGCAGATGGCAAAACTGTCGGTTAAAACACGAGGTGGTTGCGAAATTACTGGTCTACTGTCACTGGCAGATACGAAATCGCCGTCGTAGGAACGTAACTCTCAACTGTAGAAAGTAACAGATTTGGTTGTGACGGTTGGAAAAAGTCAATAGAGTGACAAGTTCACGGATGTTGAGCATTTTCAAGATGTTTGGGAGTTCGAAGAGGCACTCCAAGAGTCAGAGGTAGCATGAAAAGATCCAAATCAATTAGTTGGGAGTAGATTTAAAGAGAGTTAGAGCTAAGAAAGGGGGTGAGTAGCCTCAGTTTTGGGGAAGATTGGATGTGAATGTTAGAGCATGGAGTAGCAAGAATTGATCATGTCCACTGGGGATTGTGTCTGAACTGTCTTCTTCATGTTTGTATCAATATTAATTTGTCAAGTGTGGTGTGTTTGTCTCAATCTCTATGATACTGTCATTTGGATGAATAAAGTGTGAGCTTTGGTCTCAAGTCTGAATGGGTTGTGTCTAAGATTCTTTTCCATTGGAGAGCGTTGAGTTTAGGTTGCAGGAAAAGGCTGCCATTAATTCGGTCCCCTCTTACCTGTCTTGAATCAAATTTATTCTCTGAAAAGAAAAATATTAATTGGGTTTCGGCATTCCCTTCTATTGCTTAGCATCCACCTTTAAAGTATGTGGAAAGCATGCTCTAAGGAATTGATGTTGAAGAGATCTAACTTTATGGAGAGGCGATTGAACTACTCAAAGTATTGTTAGACCAATTGGCCAGATGTTTGGATGGTCACTTTAAAATATATACAACTATCAATTTATGGTTGCTTTGTTGCCTCGAGAAGTTGGATGTAAGATTGCCACTAAGTGAGGGATTGATTGTTCATGTAGACCTCATCAATCATGATTTGTTGTGGCTCCGGAGATTTGACTCTCTTGAAATACATCTCGAGACTATGAATCCAAACTTCTAACTTGCCCCCATCATTCTTGCCATCAAAATGGGGAATGGGTAGCTTGGTGTCCAACTTGTAAACAAGTTGGGTAATTGGATCAGTTGAAGGAATAGAACTGGTGGTTTGCCATTGTCTCATGAATCAATGGAACATGCTCCTCATTTGTTGAGTAAATTGGAGCAGAAATGAATTTTGTTGTTGTTGTTGGTCATGGAGCTCTTGGGTGATCAAGTGTACGAAGTAGAGGTTCTAGGTGGAGGTTAGGGTACTTTTGAACTTCCCTTGATTTTGGGAAAAATATAAATTTGCTAAAGAAATCTAGAAGAGACCCGTGTTAAAAAACTCGAGACTAATAAAACTTCTTAAGGCTTTTATGATAAAGTTGTAAGAAAAGGATATCCCTTAGGATAAGCCCTGTAAAGGACCCTAAAGTTATAACTCAAATTTCAATTATGATCTCTTTATGACATGCTTCCTTGGCTAGAAAAGAATTATAAAAATACTTTGTATCTTGACTCCGAGTGAATAAAACAACTTTATAAAATACCCTTTCAACTCGTTAGCTCTCCTTAGGAAAAGAAAAGAACCTTTTAGAAAAAGAGACATAGGGAAAAGTTAATATTGTCAAAGACTAATCAAGAATAAGCCGTTTTTAATATTTCTCCAACATAGGAAATGACTAAATGAGTGGAAGAGAAGAATATTAGAAGGGATATGCTTACTTGAACAAGAGTCACATTGCAGCCAGTTGCTGTGGTTATGTTGTTTCTAGTAATAAGCAATTTCATATCGAATATATAATCAAAGAGAACTTAATATTGAGTTAAGGATGAAGAGAAGGAAGTGTTATAAGGCACACAGTGATGCCAAAGCTTTGCCTTTGGAAAAGAGGCTAGAGCGGAGTTGCATTGTGGCCAGTCCCGACGGTATATTGTTTATAGTAATAAGCAATTTCAAATTGAATATATAAATCAAAGAGGACTGAATTCCGTGTTTAGAATGAGGAAAAAGAATTGTGCACACGGTGACCCCAAAGGTTTACCATTTGGAAAAGAGGCTAGAGTGTGAAAATCCCAAATCTTTGTGAGTCCCCTTACACTACTCATGGAAATAGTCATTGTGACGATGACTTGAGTATTGCAAGAACTTTAACATACAGAGTGACATTCGACAGATCATACATACAGACCAATTGAGTTCCATCGAATGTTGGATAAAAATATCAGCACTTCTTCCTTTATCCTGAAAGGAGCCATTAACGTTGAATGGGGTTCATGCTTTGGATAGCTATGTATGCTCTATTTTGCTAACAAGGCATGGACAGAAGTGAGGATATATTAGTGGAAACTAGCAAAGAAAGTCATAATTATTTGATGTGGCCAGAAGTGAGGATATATTAGTGGCAACTAGGAAAGGAAGTCTTTATTATTTGATGTTGTGTTTAAATTCACACCAGTCACAAGTAATACAAAAGGTTATATTTGTATAAGCTCAAGCTTACTCTTAAGTAATTATGAGGTTCTTAGCCGGAAGCCCAAACTTAAGTGGTTTGCATGACTACATCTGGTCTACTTAACTGGATTGCACAACCACTACACGTAACCGGACATACCTTCTCTCTTTCTTGGTGTGGTAAGTAACTTTATAGATACAAGGCCAGGAAAAAACATAACTTACCTCTTTGACGTAGTATGTATCTTTATAACCTTTAATTTGCTGTTATGGTTGCTATTGACATGAAAATCTTTTCTCAGTAGGAACTTCAAGGTGTTTAAAGGGTGGGAAAGTGAAGAATACATATACATGATGGAAGATTTACAATATAAGATAATAGATGACAATTAATTTGCACAGCAGCTAGTCCTTGGTATGTTTGCGATTAGTCTCCCTACTATTTATTGTGAAGTTCCTATGTTGAATTTATATTTGTATTATTTATGTGAGATAGTCCAATATTGACTGACAAAGTAGATTTGATTCACACAAAGTCACTATTTAACAATCGATGGATTATGCATTTGTTATTCCCAGACAATTCTTGTATAAGTTGGTGGCGATAGATGATAATAACAATGCATTAGGAAATCAAGTGATCATGAAAAATAGCATAAATCAGTTCAGTGGCAAAGAACATGATGATTTTATGTATCTTATTGTAATATTTCTCATGTATATATTTATCTACTCTCTCAAGGACACCATAAACATCCTGCTATGTTAGCGTCTCATAAGGGTGCCTTTACTTTCAAGTTACAAATAATAACCCAATACCTCTTGAAATTCAACGTTGTTGTCTAAGCTTTATAATAGTCTACCCTTCGTAAACAAAACTTATCAAGAAAAGGATTGTAATGTCCCCTTTTCTAAAAATAAAATAATATTATTATTAAAATAAAAAGTATTTTTAAATACTTTAAATAAAAGTAATAATATGCCTTAGTTGCCAAAAATGAATATGTCGGCAACTCCTTTCTATTTTTGACTAAGGGGACTTTTTGGTCATGAGCTTTCTAGAGGGAATTGATATAAAAAGGGAAAGGAGGTTCTTATTGGAGCATCATGTCATTTTTATTAATCAAAATCATGAGTTTGAGCATGCTTGCTTGCCTGCCTTCAACCTTAGAAGATGAAACCCTTCTATAGTAATCTGAAGTTGAAGACGAAAACCTTCAACCTTCAGATGGTGGCTTTAGTTCAGAGGTCATATTGGGCAGACACAAGCAATTGGTGGTGTCTATTCACCATTCCAGGTAGGGTGCAGCAGTTGGGCAACATCTTGAAGGGTGGTGTTGTAGTGACCCACCCCAAATCTGCCCTGAATTTCCTGAATTTAGTGTATTGACATTTTGTCAAACACTTAGCATGCTGGCTGTTATCACCGAATTTCTGAGTTTGAATGCTTGTTTGTGATAAGTTTTTTCCAGTTTGTTTCATATAGACACTTTAATGAACAATAGAGCATACATTTCACACGGATATGCCAATAACCAAACAAGATCCAATGACTGATATTAACACTTATAACAGCATAAGTAAACAGGATATATGTATTCAAATTAAAGATTTGAATAGAGTTATTTGCTGATTACATTCAGCTTCAGATTATACAATGAAATGCCAACATACCAAATTTTTCCCTTGTGCCATGATGAAGTTACAATGCCAAACTACAAACAAGGTATCAAATCCAATCGCCTTCATATGTATATGCTGCTCTAGCTGTAGATTAATGTCTGAGATACTAGAAGACTACTGTAGCTCAACCTTTTCACCATATACAATCTCCACTTATTATATGTTGTGGCTGGTTTGTATGGAGCTGGATCTCCTTTGAAATGCAATCGATCCTCTAATGATGGCTGCAAGTGATCTTTTCAATGGCGCTAGGGCTAGTATGAACCCTCTGGCAATGATGAACAATATGTGCACAATATTCTGATAAATTCTTCGAAACCCTAAATAAAGAAATCTTCTTGAATTCGATGAAGCACAAGCACAATCTCTGCAATGGAATTGTCTGCAAGTTGTTCTTCTTGAGGGACTACGTCCTCAAAAAGCTTGAGATTTTCAGACTCTCTAGTTTTCAACAAGCCCTTAGCCAAATTTTTCTTCTTCAACAATAAATTAATGAAATGAATTCCAAAATGCTCTTTTTATATTTCACCTCAAATTCACTTTAAATTCCATTTCATTCAATTTACTTTTAATTTCTCTTTTAATTATGATGCACAACTTAATAATATAAAATATACTTTAAATCATTTAAGTCCCCTTTTAATAGAGTCCTTATGTCCCCTTTTAACATAATATAAAGCATCATTAAATAGATCACTTTATTAATTTCCATTTAACCTTTATATCACCTTTTAATAAGTCATCATTAAATATTAGTATTATTAAAGTCAAATAACTTTAATAATATAATAAATCATTAATCCTTAATAAATCACCCCACACCGGTGCAAATAATGATCCCATCATATTTTCTAGATGTAGGCATGATGACGATTGATCCAGATATGACTTACTATAAATAGTAGGTATAGACAATATGACCAAGTGACTTACTATAAATAGTAGGTGTGCATCAAAGTGGCTTGAATAGCCTCCGAAAGGCACCCTACAACAAAATTGGAAGACTGAGCTGAAGAATACTGCAATAAGCACCAAAAAGCCCTGTCGAAGAACCAAAGATCTCCCTTGAAGGGATCCCCTAAACACTCTGTTAGCCCATGGGGGCCAAGTGATGGACTAACCTCTGCAACTGATCACTGCCTAGGAAAAGGGGACATTACAGGTGCAGCAGTTTGGACAACTAACCATTGTTTTGAGCCCTCTCCTAGGGCAATGAACCCACTTGGAGGGCTTCAAGGTGCCTTTTGACACTGTTTGAGGCCTAATTTGATATTTGTTCATACCTTCACCAAGCTGGTATTTTATAATATTTTTCCAGATATTTATTGATTGAAAAATTTAGATTCGAAGATCTTATTTCCAGCTATAATATTTATTATATTTGGAAAGTATTGTGGTGAATAAAATATTGTATTTGTGCCCTAAACTGGTATATTCAGAGTTCTAAATTTTTATTTGCCTAGGGTTTGAATAAAAAAATAAAAATTGCATGTGTTTATGCTAGGGTTTGTTGGGAAAGCCTATTTGTTCTAATTATGCCCTAAAAGGGACATTACAATGGTATCAAAGCCATTTTCTAGCCAGCTATGGGTAAAGAGTTGTGTGTAAACTCTTCTTCATGCAGGGCAATGACAAAAAGATGAAGACAACACTAAAAGCCAAGGAAGAGATGTTGCAAGCTATGCAAGAATCTTGGAGGGAACTAAGGGCAATGGGGCCCAAGGCATGGATGAAGTTTGTAGGGTTAAGCTCTAGACCTCCAGAGTCTCCCTTAGAAAGAGAAAAATGACCAACACAAGTGATGAATACTTCATCACCACAAAAGATAAAGCTGCCCATATAGGAATCCACCATGCAAATTGAAAACGAAGAGCCCTCCATAGGGAAAGACATGGATTCAAATTTACAAAATGTTTGGATAGAAGAAAAGAAAACGAAAAAGTCAAGGTCTGAATTCCAAAACCCTACAAAGGAACAAAGGAATGAGGAAGCCAAGAAAGAAACTTTGGAAAAGGAACCATTGGTTGATTGCCCTAAGAGTTCAACAGAAAAGAAGGGCATAAATTACATATGCGAGGCAAAATTTAATGATCCACCATCATCAACAAAAGTGGATCCTAAGGCTGAAAGGAAACTAACTACCTTGCAAGCAAGCACGGAAGATGTGATAAGGACCCAAAGGAGGTGTGATGATTGGCTAAGAAGAGCGAAAGAGGCAAGCTTGATAGCCATTCGAGCAAGACAACACCTAATGGAATTTAAAGAGAAGGGTAAGCAATTTGATTATCTTCGTAGCAAGGATTTATTGTATCACCATCATACCATGCCCTTTCAATATTTTGATCATCATGAGAATCATTCTAACATTGAGGATAAGATGAAGGATACCGAATGGAAAGATGATCTTTTCCAATAAGCCCTTATCCATTTTTCGAGCATTCCAAAGATTCAACCATTACTATTTGAGATGCATTTTTAGGACAACAAAAAACTATTCTATTCTTGCCATCATTCAGAGAATGGAGACTTCTCATAGGAGGCCAGTCCCATGGGCAACACATGATGAGGTAAATCCTACAAGTTTATTTTCAGAACAATAGTCATGTCATAAGAATTTTGAGCTCCTAATTGATAAGCAAACACTTGGGAAAGATCTTTCCTTGTAAACAGATAGTAAGTTCATAAACTCAGCCACTAAGGGTAAGTAAAATATATATTACCTTGCTGTTCAAGATGTTATAGACCAACATAGCATGGTAGCTATGAAGGTGGGCAATAAGAACTATGATCCACGGCTCTTAAAGAATGCTGTCACAAACTTTTGGACTACTATTTTCCACATTTCTAGCCTTGTCCCTATACCTTTTGCAGATATAGAAGGAACTTTTGTCACTAGAAAGATGCACACTCCATCCCCGGACATTGGTGAGGCTTTGGCTGCTGGTGCAAGATGGTTTCTAGCCACCACAATCCCAAGATTGAATGAGAGGATACAATGCTACAGCCATGGCATGTTGCTTTTTCTAAATTCACATTTTGGAATAATAGTACTCTACTTGGACAACTATACATTGGCAAGTATAATGGAATTTTTGATGCATGAAAGAAGTCACTTGTCGAGAACATCATGGACAAAGGTTCCAACACCCTTAAGGCTGTTTTGGAAGAAAATAAGAGCAAGGAGTGATGATCTTCTACCTCCTAGGGAGGAGTACATGATGGGGATATCCATGCTCCAAATCTTCAAGTTGAAGGCCAAAATCATCACCATTTTCTGTTGTTACATGACAACATTTGCAGCCATGCAAATGCTCCCATTGCATGATCTTTAGTTTATTGATGCTAATGAAGTATTTCCAATCATTGTTTGGTTGTTTCCAGCTCCTATTTCACTAACATTAATAATTTTTGCCAAATATTTTCAGTATTGCAGCCATTGCACCAATTTTGTTTCATTGAGTCCTAGGGTTTTCAATCCTGTACTGCTGCCATTAGTCACAAATAGTCATAGTATGGCTCCTTTGTCCTTGCAAAAGATCGAGGATCCAGTTGCTGTCCACATCTTAGATGAAATGTTGAAGATTGACAAGTTGGTGCTTGCAAATGGTCTCATTTTGCATAAAAATAGAGTCATTCCAATGATTAGATCTAAGTTGAAACAAAAAAATTTGTAGGCATTGTTGATAAGTGGACAACCAAGGACAACAGCAAGTAGGCAGCCTCGAACACCTTTCAGGCAGCCTCAAACAACAATTTTTGGGCAGCCAAAGAGGCCATTACAGTGAGGTAACTCTTGAGTATTTTACTTTGGGTCAGTTGTGCATGGTGTTTAAGTTTGCATTTCTGAGTTTGCTATTGGGTGAAGAATGCCATCACGAGTTGGAGAATGGTGTGGGATAGATCATTCCTATTGAGGAAGTTATGAGCACCACAAGGAGATTTGAAGGGGCAGCTCATCATTTGATAAGTTTCAGATCTGAAGTTTTAAAACAACAGTCATATCACGATGATACTCAGCCCAAAATTGATAGACATGCCGAAATTTCTACATGGGAGTTTGATGCCACACACTTAGGTCAAGTCATTAGTGCTCAAGGCATGCATGAGGAGGCAATGCAAGAAGCTGACAAGGGGATAGATTACAAGGAATTGAAGTCTCCCTTGGGTCTACATAGTGAGCCACATAATGGGGTAAGGGCAATCCAAAATGGTGATTCTATTATAAAAAGAGAAAGATAAAAGTGCTGATATCCTTTTCAGAATGACTACTTTTCTACCCTCATAGAGATTGGGAATTGCCTATCATAATGGACCAAACCAAGGATGCAGTTGCTTCTAACACATTAAGAAAACTTATGAAAGATTTTTGATACGACAGCTGCTGTACGTTTCTTTTGCCGCCTGCCTTGACAATCATAAAAGAGCTTCCAGTTATTTGGTAGAAGAATTGCCAACCTTTGGTCAATACTGGGGCATGTACAATTGTTACAATATCATTTCCATCCCTTGCAAATCAAATTGCAAGTGGGAAATCACAGCATAACAGCCATGCTATGAAGAAGAACTCTTTGCTTGATGTTGTGTGTTATGGTTCACCATATGGGGTCCTCAAGTATAAATTTTCCAACTGACACATCGCTGTTTGGAGAGGAATTTCAAGTAATTTATGATTGTTACAACCATTGTACAGCCCACATACATTTCATTCCATGTTGTTTGTCAAGAGGTACAGCTTGGGAGATCACAAAAATGGTTATGGGTAACAAACACTTTGACCCATACATTTCATTATGAGAGCTGTTTGCAATTTTTGGACTGCTGTTATTCACCTTTCCAGCTGGTTCCACCCAAATGTTACTGCCATAAAGGTAAATCTTGTCACATGGGATATAATATCCCACTCTTTGTCATTATGGGGGTGTTTGCAGCTGATATGAGTGAGTTTCCAGCTGCTATAGGATTGATTTTGAGGAAGAAAATGCCATGCTACAGCCAGGCTTGGGACAACATAAATGAATCCTTGGGAATCTATTTTAGAAGCAAGTGAAAAGTGTAAGGAAAATGCAAGCCATAGGAGGGGGTTTGATATAATGTCTATAAGGCACGATGAATGACTGAAAGAGTGTTGTTAACCACTCTTATTTTTCTTAATGCGTTTGTTCCATGTGCAAATCCAGGAATGGTGGGGAATACAACTTGCAACATTGCACACACTTGTGAGGAAATTCCAAATTTAGATTTGAACTTAGGCAGGACAAACATTCAAAATTCAAAATTCAGATTTTTGAAGAGTCACCAAGTATGCAATGATTTCTACATCATGGGTCTACATTATGTGTTGTTGTTTTCAGTAATTGTGGGTTTGTGTATTTTGGGAGAGTTTTCTTGCATGATAATGTTAGTAGAAGATGTCCGCAATTAGGAACAATCAACCGAACCATCCCAATGCTGATGGGGATGAGATGTAAGGGGGTTTGTGGTTGTTATGAACTGTTTTCAGCCTACATGCAAGCTGCTTTGTGCCATGAAGAGAAGGGAACAACCCACAATAACATTAAGGGAATCATTGGAGGACAAGGCTACAACCATGAAACACATGTTTGAGATTACAAATCCCAAAGGTGGATTTGGGATCCAGGTGGTGGAAAACAACATTGCTTGAGGACAAGCAATTTTCGAGAGGGGAAGACTATAATGTCCTCTTTTTAGAAACAAAGTAATATTATTATTAAAATAAAAAATATTATTAAATACATTAATTAAAAGTAATAATGTCTTAGTTGTTAAAAGTGCATATGTCAGCAACTCCTTTCTATTTTTGACTTAAGGGGACTTTTTGGTCATGAGCTTTCTAGAGATAATTGATATAAAAAGGGGAAGGGGGTTCTTTTTGAAGCATCATGTCATTTTTATCAATCAAAATTATGAGTTTGAGCATGCTTGCTTGACTTTCAACCTTAGAAGACGAAACCCTTCTATCGTAATTTGAAATTGAAGATGAAAACCTTCAACTTCCAGATGGTGGCTTCAGTTCAAAGGTCATATTGGACAGAAACGAGCAATTGGTGGTGTCTATTCACCATTCCAGGTAGGGTGCAGCAATTGGGCAACATTTTGAAGGGTGGTGCAGTAGTTTGGGCAGCCAACCCTTGTTTTGAGCCCTCTTCTAGGGGAGTGAACCCTCGTTGGAGGGTTTCAAGGTGCCTTTTTAGGCCTAATTTGATATTTGTTTATACCTTCACCAAGTTGGTATTTTATAATACCTTTCCAGATATTTATTGATTGAAAAATTCAGATTTGAAGGTCCTATTTCTAGTGGTGAAATATCCCTTTTCGGATAAAATAAGAAATAAATTCCCTTAGAAGAAATCAAATTTCCCTTAGAAGAAATAGATTCAAAACCCTTTGAATCTGTTCATTAATCTCACAGAATATTAGCTGGGGTACAAGATGTCTTTCACCAAGATACATAATATTGGCTAGGGCTCAAGATATATGTCTTTCACCAAGATAATAAATAATCAAATACATGCAATATGATTTTTAACCACATACAAGTGCCCTTCTTTATTTCAATTAAGTGAATACACAGAAACCCATCTGAAAAATACGTATGGAAAGTACAAATTGCATTAAATCAAAGTGCCAATTTATTGTTTGAAATATTCTCCAATTCTACCTTTTTATTGGCACGATAGGCTGTAGACTTCTACGTTGGTATTTCTACCCTCTTGAAATGTGACGCCCTTGCTGAATAGGGCTCTAAAGCTGATATTTTCTGAAACTGGTAGCACAGTTGTAATCCTTGGATAGAATTACCAAATGGGTATAAAGGGTTTCGTCCTCGTACTTGTAAATCTAAGGGTTTTCATCCTTTGATCAATAGCAGAAGCTGCCAACTTTTTCTCTGGAAAAAGGATTTGGTTTTTGTTCAGGTGATTTCAATAATCCTTCATTGCCTCGTTGGTCCTTTTATAAATTCATTTTCCATTCCAACCCTAACCCTAAAGTAATTAGAATTACTTTTTAATTTAATATTCACATTTTTCCAATTAGTGAATATTAATTACTTTTTGGCCATGTCTCCAATTATTTTTGGCTCCATTTAATAATAATTAATTAAGTTTCTTTTTTCCAAAGTTATAATTTAAAGTACTTTTTTGGACAACTTAATAAATCATTAATATATTATTCCCCTTTATTAATTTCCCCTTAGCCTATTGGAAATAAAAATAAGGTTTAGGTCCTCGATTTAATTAATTCGAAAAAGGGTACATTACAAGCGGCAATATTTATTATTTTTGGCAAGTATTGTGGTGAATAAGATATTGTATTTGTGCCCTAAATTGGTATATTTAGAGTTCTAAATTTTTATTTTCCTAGGATTTGAATCAGAAAATCAGAATTGATTGTGTTTATGCTAGGGTTTGTTGGGAAACCCCTATTTGTTCTAATTCTGCTCTAAAAGGGACATTACAAGGAGTCGCATCATTTTTTATGTTTGAACAGAATATTGTAAAGAATATTCAAAAAAGTGTGCAACTGTCAATTCAAAATCTCATGCCCCAAAAAAATTAGTTCACTTTCAAAATCTCATGCCCAAAAAGATAAGCTTATGAAGACATTAGAGTATATGACGTACGGACTTTCTTTTTAAAGCATGGTAGAAAGAGAGAATATTTGAAAAAAAAAGGGATACGATTATGACAAGGATAATAATGTTGTCCTTCCCAATAACTCTTCATGCATACAGCCTTGCAGGTCCTCACATTTTAGAATTTAAGGTCACAGCTGTTTAAAATTTTATGTCATGTTGTAAGTTAGTGATGCAAAATAAGAGGACTTGTTATAAAGGCGATATCACGTCATTTATTGATCCTGTTAAAAAAAAAAAAGTTTGGCAGTAAGGTTTTGTCTGAAACTATTAGAATGGAGATAAATCAAAAAAATTATATTTATTTTAAAAAATGATCAAGTGGCCCGTGCTAAACATAACAAGTCAACATTGGCAAAAGAAATCATGGCCTTTGATTGGTTGATAGGTACAAGTTTTAATCACTGGCTAACGGAAGCTGAAGACTATAGTTACCCTTAAGGACTAATAAACCCTTTGGAGCTTTAGGAACTCATAATCGTTTTCTCCTTTCCTCGTACTAACAGCAAAGGTGGAGAGTGGGGATAAAAAAACCTAATCTGTGATCAATGAGTCAATCCACCAAAAGTGAAATAAACCAGAGTGGTGATGCAAATGCAGAAATGGTCACCACTTGTAGAACTGTGCACGATGAATTGGAGGTTAGGGCAAAGGTGGTGTGCAGGATATACACAAGGAGTATATCAAAGACTTCATAATCTGAAATTTGAAAACAGATAGAAAATTTCAGGTATCGAAAGGCCTTATTATTAGTCTCTGAAGCCAACTGATATGATTTCTATTTATGAATGCTTATTGACACGAGAAGCCCATCTCTATGGGCTAAAACTCTTGCAAAGCCATGTAATGCTTCCACCAACTACTTACCAACTTCCAATTGTCCACCTTTTTAATATATTTCTTTCTACCTCTTTGGAAAAATCTACTACCCGCTTGCATATGGTTTTGACTGATTATAATCATTTTTTTAATGAACAAACATTAATATATTATTTATATGAAAGGAGAAGTTACAACAACTGAATCCCCTTAAGATGTAAAATCAGGGGACTGAGCAAGTGAACTGCATATAGAGCATTTACAGTCAAGCCCAAGGCTGTGAAAGAGCAGCAAAGAACTAAAGAAAAGAACATTCTGACTACTATTCTGGATATACATCTAATGCTTAAGAAGAATTCTTCTAAGAGAACCACCCATCAAATTTATAATATCTATTTTAGTCATTGGAGTCATACCCAGAGTGGAACATAAACCACAGTGCTTTGGATTTACACAAAAGAAAAATTCTTATTTACTTAGCTGTAACCAGTGAAGGATTGCTTTGGCTGATGGGTTCACTGGCCAGTATTCTTTTTTTGATTGAAAGCATGCATATATATTTCTAATGATAAAAGACATAAACACATGCCCAATCAAAAAGGCGGGTGGTATGAAAGTACACACTGAGAAAAAAGCACACCAACTGTCAAATCAGGCCAATAAAATCCAAGACAAAAGTAACAAAAGTAGCAAGGCACTAGGCCACCAACAAATAACAAGTAGTTACATAAGATCAAGACTATAATGAACTTACTAGATCGCAAAATCAGAATCACAATAATGGATTGCAATATAATAGATCACAAAGGTAGAATGACAACATTCATTCGCAGATCTACACAATATGAGTGAAATGATGGCATAATTCTTGAATATAGAACTGAGCCATTTCAAGGGGGAAATCCCCCAAGTCCTTACAATAAGAAGATCATATCCAACATGATGCTTAATATCCTAATGCTCCTATATATACCCTAATTAGGCTATAGGAAATCCATAAACCCAAATAGGCTGACTGCTGCTACCAATAAGCAACCTAGAGATTAACAAAGGATTAAGTCAAAGGTTTGCCAAAAGTCGGCTACACACATCCCAATACAATCCATAGTGAAGGGCATAGCAAAGTCTATGTGCTTAATGCGAAAAAAATCTATAAATAGAGATACTCTATCAAGGACCTATGCCACCGGTGTTACCAGCCCCGCCAAGGGAGGAGTAGGTGGTAGACTATCACGCTTGTCCCCCCAACTGCTACTAGAGGGGAGTGCAATATTAAATATGGGATCCCAGCCATCTTGCTTAGCATTTTTTTGTTCATTTTCTTCCTTAACCTGATGCCTTGGAGGTGAAATAGCCAAATTAAGGCGAGGAATCTTTCCATGTTCATCCCAGCCCCTAGGTCCATACCCACCAACTTGAGGGGATAGCCACTCTCCATGCCCTCTAGAAGGTGAATGCCTTTGGTGGGGCAGAGGAGTGGAGAACACATACCAGTTGCGTGATCTACACTGTCCTCTTCCACATTCCCTTCATCCTTGGTCACTACTTGAGAATCTTGCTTTTGAGAGTTAGGGAAGCACACCCCAAGCAAAAAGCACACCAATTGTCAAATCAAGCCAATAAAACCCGAGCCAAAAGTAGCAAGGTCCAAGGCCACCAAAAAATTACAAGTTAAATAATATCAAGTCTGTAATGAACTTACTAGATCGCAAAACCAGAATCACAATAATAGAACATAATATAGTAGATTGTAGAGATAGAATAACAACTAGATCGTAAAACTAGAATCACAATAATAGAACATAATATAGTAGATTGTAGAGATAGAATAACAACATTCACTTGTAGATCTACACAATATAAGTGAAATGATGGAAAAATACTTGAATATAGAACTGAGCCACTTCGAGGGGGCAACCTTCCAATTCCTTACAATAAGAAGAGAATACCCAAACTGATGCCTAATATCCTTGCACTACCTCCTATATATGCCCTAATTAGGCTATGGGATATCCATAAACCCAAATAGGCTACTACTCCCACCAAGAAGCAACCCAAAGATTAACAATTGATTAAGTCAAAGGTTATGCTCACCACTGGTCGGCTACGCATATTCCAATACAAGACATAGGTTAAGGGCATAGCAAAGTCCACGTGCTTAATGCGAAAAAAATCTATAAATACAGATACTCCATCAAGGACTTATGCCACTGGTGCTACCCGCCCAGCTCCCCTCCCGCCTGCCCCCAACTGCCACCAAAGGGGTGTGCAATATCAGGTATAGGATCCGAACCATATTTCTTTTCTTCATTTTCTTCTTCAGCTTGATGCTGAGGACGTGAAATAGCCAAATTAAGCCAAGGAATCTTGCCATCCATCCCAACCACTAGGTCTATACCCCCCAGCTTGAGGGGATTGCCACCCTCCATGCCCTCTAGAAGGTGAATGCCTGTGGCAAGGTGCAGTGGAGAAGACATATTGGTAGCATGATCTATGCTGTCCTCTTCCTTGTTCACTTAATCCTTGGTCTCTTCCTAGAGAATCTTGTCTCAGACAGTTAGGAGGCACTCTACTAGTACTAACAGTACAAGGGGCATTTCCCCGATGGCCAATAAGTGTGCGGAGGTGCTCCACCTCCAGAGCCACTTTTTCAGGTTGAAATTGAATTTGCAACATAACATTTGATATGATAGCAATTCTGTTAGCAGGAGATTTTTTTACCTAAATGCTCATTATTAAACTCAACATGATTTCCATCTTACCAAAGCTGAAAGAGAATCTCAATGCAGAAACTTGCCAAATTTGCTTAAACTTTGCAAGGAGCATGGCAGAGTCTCGAAGCAAAACAATGTTCCATGAAAAGGGTTCAAGCTTTTGAAAAAATAGTGACTCCACTTCCAAGCCTGCTGAGTTCACACACACAGAACCAGAACATGTGCTTGAGCGACTCAATTTGATTGCAAGCATGCAATCTGGGAGTAGGAATACCCATATGCAATATTCTATTCCCAACAGGAAGGCCCTGTTAAAGAATGCACCATGCAAATTGGGCCTTTTTTGGTTCAACCACTTCAGCCTAGATGGTGTTGAATCTTTTGCTGCAGGTGGAGGAGGAGCTGTTAAGATTCCCTTGACTAGCCAGTAATCTGATTTATAATAAATAACTATAGTTACAACGTACTAACTATAACGGATGTCCTCATCAATAAATAAAATGGTTTTTACGTTTTTATCACCCTGTGCATGGAAAATAAGTTGCCTTACCAATCAAGGTCAGATCAAGCTGTTACACATGGCAAACCAAATGGGATTGAATTTGGTCAAAGCACGGAAGCAAAGACTGATGCAGTTAATTGTACCATCGAAACTCAAGAAGAAGAATTTTTTCAGACACAACTAGTACAACAATTGAGAGAGCAATCTCACAATAAATATATAAAGGCATATGAATGTCCCCCTGAAGTTTGGGCCTTCTTATTTTTGCTCAATGTTACCCAGAAATTTTTGCTCAAGGAGACTTGGATATTGTCAAGCCTGTATGAGTCGAAGCCTCCCTGTACTAGAGGTAATTTAGGTTGTGTCAAGTAGTAAATAACACTTTTTTTTACTTGTACAATCCAATTGAGACGACTTCTGTTTTTCATAGCCCATCTTTGTCAAGAATAGAGGAGACTTGTCACTAAAGGCATCAAAGGAGTGGGTCTCAAGTTAGGGGCAAATGATAGAGGCTTAAATGGCTCATCATCTGCCATATTTTTGTTGGCACTTTGTCAACTATTTTTTATAGGATTTTCATTCCATATAGAGTCCTCAGAAAGAAGAATTTACAAGGATTCCAAATATATTTTTCATTTTGTAGTTTCTTGCACTTATGAGAAAGTTGTGTTAGATTTTGTCCTGTGCCTACACCTGTGGGGGAGCTATAAGGGACAAAAATGTTAAATAATAAATATATTCTTATTACAGATGGGAAAAAGCATCAGTCATGAGACTAGTGAGATTACACAACTCGTTTTCTTATCACTAATCCTTGTGTGGTTTCAACTTCCTCCTATAAATTATAGAAGGCTTTTTAACTTCCATTTTGAAAGGTAGAAGGGAAACTGATCTAGATCTCATGAGATATCTGGTGAACAACACTTCAATTTGCCGAAATTCAGATGTCTTATAAATATTAAACAGAAGCAGACTATTGCACAAAAATCAGAAAGAAAAATAATATCAATTCATATGTCAAAATACAAAAATATAACCATAAAAAAATATTATTAATCTGAATGTTCCTTTACATGACATTCTCTCGAAGGGGATGAATGAGTGTCTATCTTCTTCCCTATCTAAAACAACAAACACATGGACATATGTACAATGATGCTATAGAAAGTAAACGATCCCTTGTGGATGATCAAACAGAACCCTTTGTCTTCATTGGTTGTAGATGAGCAGTGTCAAGAACCGATGGTGTAACCTGGCCTGCAGGGGGTTGCTCCACATACCTTTGGGCCGCTGCCCCTCAACCTTGGAAGGGGAATCCTGCAAATCATGAGGGCGCTACATCCCCTGAGGAAAGGAGACAGTTCAACTGTCTCTAATGAGTTTTTCATAATGCATAGTGTGCAGTTCTGTGTAGGGTTTGATTCCTGGCACAGATTCACAGTTGCACAGTGCAATGCAGTGTTTGCACAGAGCAGATTGACTTTCCTTAGTGCACATTATTGCACAGTGGAATGTGTTTTAAGAACGGCTTTCTGCATCGTAGTGGCTGTCAGCATGATGTAGCTTGCACTTCTTGCCTGTTTTATTGTTGCGTTTTCTTGTATGAAAGAGCTTCCTTTGATGCTGGAGTGATCTCTTTCTTTGCCTTTTGTTTGAAGTTCTTTTGAATGGAAACTGCATATCTGAATGTCCCTCCCACCGTCTTAATGACTGCAGTACTGGTTGGCATGCACATTGCACGGTTTGTATGCACAGTGCAAAGTTATGCACAGTGTCTGATCCCTGTCACATAATATCATACAAATACACAATTGAACAATGAAATGCGTAATGCTTGCACACAGTCGAATGACTTGCCTTTGGTCTGCAATCTTCCTTGGTTGCACTCAGACCAGAAGCAGGCAATATAAACAACTCTTCGCTGAAGTTTGTTGTTGCTTTACTGTGGCAATGCTTTGTGCTTTGCACCCTAAGTATTTTTGGGTGGTTGAACCTTCAAGCCAGCACAAAGCATCCACTCCCTGCTCAGTGTTGTCATGAGCTTATTGTATTTTTGGTATTAACTGAATACAGAATTTTATTTTACAGGTGTGCTGATGTTGTTGATAAATTAAAGGAGTACGTGGATGACATAAATGCAAACATTGAGAAGTTGAAAACCAGAGGTCCTGTTTCAAAGTATGTACTTCCTGAAGAAAATCTCAGGGGCAGGTTGGTGATAAATATTAAGGTTTTCTTGGAACCATTTGTTTATTTGTTGTCTGTTTTATTAACTTGTTTGATCAAATTTGTTGGCAGTGCACTAATCTTCTTCCCATTTATGATTTATGTCACAGGATCTCTATTGAGTTTGGTGATATGATGTCAGAAGGGGTTGCCTGTAATCTTGATTCACCTGGATATCATGTTTTATGCAAGGCCACTAAAGATGTTGTGGGTTATGTGAAACCATATTCCATTACAGGCACTTTACCTCTGATTTGGGATTTGCAGGTTTGAAAAACAACTTATTCCATAATGATTTCCTTTTACATAAATTCCTTAAAATAGCAAGTTAAAATCATTTTATTCAGGAATTAGATCTTTTCAAGATCTTGGGAGAGTATGGGCGCTAAAAATATTTATTATTATTCAATTTGTAAAATATAAGGTTCATTTCCCTTACAGCCCTAGTTTATTACTTTTAGTCTCTCTCAAATGGATACCCTAGAATTTAATAATCAATAACTAGGCCAAGGAGGGAGAAACCAGACAAGGCATGTGCAGCAAGCCGTGATTCAGTGGTAAGGTGGAATAATTGTCATGATAATAACTCTGAGTGCAAGCCCTGCTGAGGATGCATCTTGTGTTAATGCAGTTATGATAATGTGGGCCCCCACAAATAGCTAGGTGCGAATTCCAGGTGAATTTTAACGGAAGAGATACCTCTCCAACTTTTGTAAAGTGGAATGGCATACAAAGAAATTGATTTAAAATTTCAAAGTTTGTTTTCCAAATCTAAGTAAAATAATGTTCAGAACCAGTAACTATGAAGAGGGGAGGTATAATCCATCGATAGAGAAAATCACTATGAAGCACACGATTTCTGGATTTTGCACAACTTAGGAGTCCATAATCTACAAGTAATAATGCTACGCATATCTAAGATACTGTTTAGTGGTATTGGTTGTGCTGTTGTTTTTTCCAAGACAAGCATATTTTCAAGCATCTTTTTATCTTTGCTTTTTCTATTAACCACCTTGAGCATCCTTTCTAGAGGTACATGTGCATGCCATTCAATTGATTTCTACTGTCGCTCCTCATGATAACACTGATGTGTTTGTTACATAAAATAAATATTAAAAGATCAAAATGTTTAAAATTTAAACCAATGGATATGCTACTTGAAAAGAAGCATAAAAAGTCCACTTAGGTTTGGTTTATCTAAGGCATATGGATTCAACTGTTTCAATTATAGTTCGCATACTCGTACTCGGAGAGTACTCGCCCAACCCCCAAAAAGTTTACTCGGCAATTAATCGACAGCCATTCGCCATTAATTGTAAAATTAAAAAAATACTTAAATTTATTAAAAAGACAAACTTTCAGGTTTGTACACATTCTGGACGTGGGAGACCTAGTACTTGAGCCTCAGTGAGTACTGTGCCAGTACTTGCCGAGGCTCGAGTACTCAAAATGCGATGATTTGAGTGGTAATTAATGGTTTTTGCTGAAGCTCGGAGATTACTCGCCCACTCGGTGAGTATGCAAACCATGGTTTCAATATCTATCTGGGCTAGCAAAAAAATTCTTGTTTTTGATAGAAAATAATAAGGAAAAAGGGGCCCTTACCCCGTGGTACAAAAGAATCTGACTAGGAGATCAAACCAAAAAATACACAAGAAGTCTCCAAGAGAACAGAAGACGACGGGCAAAAAGCCAAACAACCATGAAGCCAACAAGCCAGTAACAAGAGAAAAGACCAAAGGACAAAAACCCAGAAACTTCACAAAGAAATTCACAACCCAATAACATAAATCACATCCTAGCGCAGTCCAAGAGTGCAAGAGGGAAGGACCACCATGGAACAACTCATATAAAACAGGAATATGCCACCACCAAAAGCCATGGTCACCAAAAATTAGAACATCCTTCAAGCACTAATCCAAGACCTCAAATCAGAGAACTTCGATGATGTTTGAGCCCAAGACATAGTCCACGGCTTCTCCAAGCACTTCAAACACAATCGATCAAAGAAGACTACAACAAACCCTTCGAAAGTCAAGTCACTAATTCCTTCAATGGCAGTTTGATCAAATGGAAAGTCTTAAGCGGGTCAAGTCTTTGCTAATTAATGTTCTGCATTCTTCCCAAGGAGGGGGACCTTCACAGTGCCAATCCTCATTAGGAGAAAGGTGAATAGCTCCAAAGTAGCCAGGAAATCCATTGGAGAGTTAGTCTCACAATAGTTGTCAAAGAAAGAAATATTCTCAAAAAAAGGAATGACATGGAGGATATCTTGAATGATTGAATTGAGCTGCCACTGATAAGATCTTCTGGATTTAACAACATTTATAATCAAGAGAAAATCACTTTCTACAAGTAATTTCATGATTTAATAGCGATTCTCAAACCTCTAGGAAGATCTAGCGCTTCAACCAAATTGTTTGAAAACCATGGAATGTTTAAGGCATAACAAGAAAGCACTTGTCCCAAATTATCTCTGAAGATGCCTCCACCCCCAAGAAAATTTGGGTTACCTTTGGATGCCCCGTTGAAATTTAGCTTGACATAATCATCGCTTGGGGGCTTCCAAGAGGTCATTAACCTTTTGTTGTTTTGAGGAGGGAGGTTGAAGTTACTTTTCAAAAGATTCCATTTTAAGAGAATATGACGATCCTCTCTTGTGATTTTCTTTTTAGAAGGCGGACCTTTACCCTTAAAAATCTCTTGAAGGAGTGCCTCGATTTTAAGACAAGATTTCTTTAGAAAGGGATAGGTTCTTGAAGACACTATTGTTTCTCTCTTTCCATAAGCTCTAGATGATCAGAGTGGGGCCTTAGCCCAAATATTTTTAATTTGGTCTCCACCCTCTTCTATCCAGTTAATTCAAAGTTCCTGAATAGAACCTACTGCTATCCAAAGTTTGTTCATTTTCTTAAAGAACCAAGACTAAATTCTCTAGGCAAAATTGCAATGGAGGACATGGTTCGGGGTTTCAAAATTATTCTGACAAAAGATGCACCAAGAGGGCCCTTGAAAACCAATCCTTTGAAGTCTATCCTAGAAAAAAGATTTATTCTTCATGATAAACCACGTATTTACATTAGCTTTAGGAAGGACTGGAGGGATCCATACATTTTCCACAGGCCATATTGGAGTAATAATATGAGAGTTTAACTTATTATAGCCTTGTTTCAGTGAAAGATTGTCGGAGGGATCTCCATTCCATTTGAAGCTATCAATCTCTTCTGAGCTACTGATATGGTGAGAGTTTAGGAATAAGTTGAAAGAATTTAGAAGTTCAGAGGAATGATTGGCTGCAGAAAGACTTGGATTTTTCCATCTTCTTTGAGGGCCCCATACACTGCGTTTCAACCCAGTAATTATAAACTAGGGGTTCCCATAGATTTGAAAAATACTCTTCTAAAATGTTGAAGGATGATTGCAGATAGGACCCTAGTAGACCAAGCATCCTTTCAGAAGTTAACAGTTATACCATTTTAATATCCTGACAGAGGGAGTTAGAGATAAGGTCTTTACATTTCCCAAGGAAATTCTATATCACAATGAAACATAGGTGTAAGTAGAATAGAGTGTTCAAGTTTATCATTTTGATCTTGTATGGGTGTAAAGGGGTCTTGTAGGGTCCCTAGAATGTTTTAGAGTCCTTAAGAGTCATTGGAGTTTGAGTTTGTAGTCAATTTTGTGTTTCCCGCCAAAAGTCCATATTTAAAAATTTAAATTATCAATTAGCCTTTAGAATGGGTTTGGGAGTCTTTCATGAAAGTTAACGAATGTATTATGTTTATAATAGATCCTAGATGATCCTAGAAGGTGTCTTAGAGTGTCTCCATGTTCATAGGGTGGCAAACAAGAAGGTAAGTTGAAGATAGGAAACTCATAACCACCTTACAGCGTGTGGTTGGTGCCAAGAAGGAGTTGGTTTTGGCATAGATCGGAATGACAAGAAGAATAAAAGATGAAAGAGAGAGTTAGTGTGAAGAGAGGAGTCAGTAGGTAAAAGGAGGCTCCAAGAAGAGAAGAGAGATGAAGAAGAACAAAAGACAAACTGTGTTGTTCATGTAGAAGAAGGATAGAACAGTGAGAATATGTTTGTAAATATTCATTTTGGATCAATAAAGATATGTATATCCTGTGTGTTGACTCTTTGATTATTGCATATACATGTATTCGAATAGTTTGGATGTCTAGCAATGCCCTTGAGGCCTTGAATGAGATTTTGATGCTAGTTGCAGGGTATAGAGAAAGACACTAGAGTGCAATCAGACTAGATGTTGATTTTAACATCATTAAGATTGTTTATGTCAGAGAAATCAATGTGTGAACAAGCCAAGAGAATATTGAAGACCACTTAACAGTTATACTTTCATGTATTTGCGTGTAACCTTCAGATTGAAGCCTTTTTGGAATGTTTGCAGGCCAGGCACGGTAATGTAGGTCTGCTACAGTATTGGAACATTGGCATTTTGAAGAGATTTGTTATTGGTCATGCCTTGAAATTGTTGCTAGGGATGTATTAGGAATGGTGCAACCCTCTGAAGGTGAAAGGAGTTAGGGAGAAAGTATCAAAATCAAATAAGGCCAATTAGAGTGCTCTCAAACTATGTCTTGGCTTAAAACCCTAGTGAATAGAAAACTTTGTATATCTTTGGATTTAACCAACCAAAAAGGATAAAATTGTTAGAGGAGCTAGTAGGGAATGTTTATGAATAATTGGAAGTGATCTCATGTTTTGAGAATGCCTATAAAGAGAGAACAGTGAATTGCAGTGTCTGTCTATCTTGTGAAACCCTGCTGTTCTTGTCAAAAGAAAACTGTCAAGTTTTAGTAGTTTGGAGACCTAGAAAAGGATTTAATCCTTTGAAACATGAAAGATCAAGGTAAGAGATTAATTTGTATGAATAACAATGTTGCAGCTGAGTTGTGGAAAGGTATGCTTGACAAAAGGAAGAAGGAAGGATCTCAAGAGGTATTATGTTATGATGAATCTGATTTGAGCAGGAAAGTGGCATTATAAAAGGCACAAGGAAGTGATGAGAAGACTCGCCTTGAGAAGGTGAAGCATCAAGAAAAGGAAGTCAAACAAGATGCCAAGGAAAACATGACAAGGATGAAAGAAGAACAAGTTTATCAGTAGACATTGGAGCATGAAGATAGAGCAGAAAGCATAGCTAGAAAGACAGAACAGCAAAGGATGCATGAACAAACCATGCCAATTGTGGAAGAAGCAAACTATGGAGTAAGAAAACGAATGGAAAACAAGAACAAACCATTTGGACCAGTATATGAAGAAGAACCACCAGAGATGAGGGAAATAGAAGATGCAAAGAACAAAGAATGGCAGAGAATCATATACCTCATTGAGTTAGAGGATGAGTGGGCAAGAAAACAAGACGAAACAAAGAGGCAAAGACAAAAGATTTAGTTGAAAAGAGATGAAACTAGGAAGAGCAGCAACATGAAGAACTCAGAACATCAGAGGAGAAGCAATTGGAAAGCAAAGAGACAGTTGGATCAATTACATTTGAGCTGGAGCTCAAATTTTCCAACCTAGGTAGCATGATGCAGGGGCATCACAGTGAAACATAGGTGTAAGTAGAATAGTGTGTTCAAGTTTATCATTTTGATCTTGTATGGATGTAAAAGGGTTTTTTAGGGTCCCTAGAATGTTTTAGAGTCCTTTAAGAGTCATTGGAGTTTGAGTTTGTAGTCAATTTTGTGTTTCCCGCCAAAAGCCCATTTTAAAAAATTCAAATTATCAATTAGCCTTTAGAATGGGTTTTGGAGTCTTTCATGAAAGTTAATGAATGGGTTATGTTTATAATATATCCTAGATGATCCTAGGAGGTGTCTTAGAGTGTCTCCATGTTCATAGGTTGGCAAACAAGAAGGTAAGTTAAAGATAGTAAACTCATAACCACCTTACAATGTGTGGTTGGTGCCAAGAAGGAGTTGGTTTTTGCATATTTTGGAATGACAAGAAGAATAAAAGATGAAAGAGAGAGTTAGCGTGAAGAGAGGAGTCAGTAGGTAGAAGGAGGCTCCAAGGAGAGAAGGAGAGATGAAGAAAAACAAAAGACAAACTGTGTTGTTCATGTGGAACAAGGATAGCATATACATGTATTTGAATAGTTTGGATGTCTAGTAATGCCCTTGAGGCCTTGAATGAGATTTTGATGCTAGTTGCAAAGTATAGAGAAAGACAATAGAGTGTAATCAAACTAGGTGTTGATATTAACATCATTAAGATTGTTTATGCCAGAGAAATCAGTGTGTGAACAAGCCAAGAGAATCTTGAAGACCACATAACAGTTATACTTTCATGTATTTGTGTGTAACCTTCAGATTGAAGCCTTTTTGGTATGTTTGCAGGCCAGGCAGGGTAATGTAGGTCTGCTACAGTATTGGAACATTGGTATTTTGAAGAGATTTGCTATTGGTCATGCCTTGAAATTGTTGTCAGGGATGTATTAGGAATGGTGCAACCCTCTGAAGGTGAAAAGAGTTAGGGAGAAAGTATCAAAATCAAATACGGCCAATTAGAGTGCTCTCGGCCTGTGTCTTGGCTTTAAACCCAGTGAATAGAAAACTTTGTACATCTTTGGATTTAACCAACCAAAAAGGATAAAATTGTTAGAGGAGCTAGTAGGGGATGTTTATGAATGATTGGAACTGATCTCATGTTTTGAGAATGCCTATAAAGAGAGAACAGTGAATTGCAGGGTCTGTCTATCTTGTGAAACCCTGCTGTTCTTGTCAAAAGAAAACTGTCAAGTAATTTTTAGTGGTTTGGAGACCTAGAAAAGAGTTTAATCCTTTGAAACATGAAAGATACAGTGTAAAGGGATGAATGGAAGTTTGAGAATGAGTGGAAAAGGTTTGCAAGTGGAAGAATGGCGTCAAGAGGTTTAAAAAACCCAGCCTACACTAAAACAGAGTTTTGCAATATACATGTGATAGATGTTTTATGATGAACCAAGGCTTGGAATTTGTTGGAGCAGTTGGAGAAAGAGTATACAGACTTTATACAGGTCTCAAAGGTGATTGAAGTGCCTTCAAAATCAAACTAATCAATTTTATAAGCCCTCGGCCTTTACACAGGCCTGAAAAGGCAAAACCTAGGGTTTGAAATAGAAAGTGGAATAACTAATGATTCCACCCATGGAATTTCACAAAATTTTGTAATCTGACTATATCAGGTGTGCTCTTCAAGATTTTAGGGGGTTTGAACCAGTACCATGAAGCCTAGTACGGGTTCTAACTCTGTGGTCTTTATGGTGAATTAGGCCTAGAAAGACGTAATTGGGAGGAGATAAGAGAGAGAAAAGGTACCTACACAGTGAAAGGTGATCTGCAAGTGAAAGGTGATCTGCAACTTTAGGAGAAGCTTAATTGTGGTAAAGGGTATCTAAAAATAGTTTCAGTTTGTTGAGAAACTTTGTGGATTATTCAAACCTTGATGATTTATGTGTTTTGAGGGCTACAAGGAAGCCTAGTCTTATTTGGGCAATTGGTGAGTAAAGGAAACTAGTGATTGAACAGAGCTTTCAAGTAAGTATATGTAAGTTTGTTAGGATCGAAAGAAGCCACAAATGGTGCTGGACAAGTTCCTAAAAGTTCTAATGAAGAATTAAAGTTATGAAGCAATGAGGCTCATATAATCAAGAACGAATTTGCAGGTAAGATAGCAGAGTTGGGTTAAGACCCAGATTGGAAAACATATTAAGAACAGAGCTTGATTAGAGGCTCTCCATCAATATGATACTCGTACATCCAGCGCTCAGTAGTAGAAATGTGGGGAGGATCTTCAACATTATCAAGATACTTTCTTCGGAGCAAGATGCTCCAAGTGCTGTCTTTGTCCTGATAGATGGCGCCTAAACAAAATTCTGTTATCTTGTTTAAACTCAAAAGTATCTTTACTCCCAAAATTGAATCAGGGAAAAATTTATGTTGATATTTTTAATCTCTGCATTTACTGGAATTTCATATTTGAATTGGTCAATAAGTATTTTGCTTCATGCTGCATTTCTTCAAAGAATATTACAGAAAGATTTAGATGTAATAATGCTCGTTATTGGTAGAAATATCATATCAGGCTGTGGCACCAAGAAACCAATTAGTGGATGGTAAATGCAGTCTATTGGTACTTTTCATCTCTACTTTATCAATATATTCCTTTCCTTGCTAATTTATGTATACTAAGTTTTCCATGTTTTATTGTTTTTATTAAGTTCTGTCTTTTTTATAGAATGTGGTAACAAAAAATACTTGTTATAGTTCTGGTTCTTATTTTTCCTTTGGAACAAGCCCTTATTTTTTTCTCCTGGACTGATGCAGGATGAAGGTTTTGATGTTCAAACAACAGGCTATGGTAAGTTCTCCATGATCATTGTAGATGATACCCGAAGAATCTATGCCACTGTAATATTTATGCATCTGAGCTTCATCGAGTTACGTTCTACTTATAATGATTTTGATCTTGGCAGGAATCATGGCTACTTACCATGCACAAAATGAGCATTGTCTACTGTCTGATTTTCAACAAGGTTTCAAGGTTTTTGCAAGTATCATTGCACAACTTGAAGGTTAATGACGTACCATATAGCTTTACATTATCAGGGTTCATTGGTTGCGTTGTTATGCTGTAACTAGTGATGTTATTTTCTAGAACATGACAATATATAATATTTTGGAGCTCTACTCAATTTAGCAAGAAAGAGCATGTGTCTAGATTTAAAGAAATAAAAAAGATTGAAGCAAAAGGAAAGGTCGCTACCATGTTGTACAACAAATACAAAAATCTATACAATGAAGGAAATAAATCACATATTGGTGAATATTACATAGTGAAGTGTAACCAAGGTCGATAATATGGACCAGAAACTGTGTTTGTAACGTGAACCCAATTATGTTGCTGCAATACACCTAGATAAGAGGGCTTAGAGTTAGTACCAATGGTGGGTCTTGTTTGCCTTTTCTTTTTCCAAATGTCAGATGCAATTACAATAAATCTGGGGTGTTAAATGTTTCATGTCTTGTTTTTGGCGACTTATTTTTCCTGATATTGAAAATCATTAGATGCAATTACAATACATATTTTTGAGGCATGACCGCAAGCCCCCAAGTTCTATAACGTGTGGATAACAAAATCTGTAATGTGTGTATGATACCACTTTGAGTTGGGAACATGACAGAAAAATTGGAAGAGTTCAATGTTCACATTAACAGCATTATAGATAGTATTAAGTTCACAAAGGAGTTAAAAGTGAAAAGGAAAACTCAATTTTCTTGATGTCCTACTCATAAGAAAATCTGATGGTTCCTATGGACGTTAAGTTTATAGGAAAGTGACCACACAGATCGATTGGAAGCTACATAGAGGTAGAGTTTATAGATTTGACATGCTCATGGGGGTTTCCATACATTGGTGAAACAGGGTACTTCATCAGTACTATAGAGTTTGCTGATATAAAATTAGAAAGAGCTATCAAATCAGCATTGGCAAAACACTCTTTTAGAACAAAGCACCACATTTGCATTGAAAAAGCTAACGTTCTAGCTATAGAGGAGCACCATTTCAAAAGATATTTAAGATAAGCCATTAAGATTAATAAACATTCGTTTAATTTAAATAGGGACGAGCATCTGGGCATAAGCCACACTTGGAGGCAATCATAAATGTGATAAAAAGACTCGTTAACTAGGGAGAAGTTCATTTACTAATTTTAATTATTAAAATTAAAATTTATTTAATTGATGGTGTAAAAAATGTAATGTTAGTAACTACTAGTGCATTTAATTAATTTTGTCTTCATTAACTGACCCCAATAACGAACATCAGTGTATTTCACTTGAGCTATCTATATAAGGAGCTGGATTCTACAATCCATACACATCTATCAACCCGGTGATAGATCATAGAGTGTATTAGGAAACACTGATTGAAAGCTATCTCAAGGCCGAAAGCACTGATTGAAAGCTATCTCAAGGCCGAAAGCACTAGATGCTCATTTTAAACATCACGAGAATTAGATGTTTGTAGGAGAGAACCTTTTCCGTCTCCCTTTTTATTTCCTAATAGATGTATGTGGATATTTCGGTGAGCCTGAGGTAAACCACTTTATGTTTGGCTCATGAAGTCTTTAACCATCATGTATTAATCAATCTTTTCTTTCATATCTTCTTTTACGTTCTAAACTTTCTAGAGATTATATGCCTTCTCTTATGATGGAAAGAAAACTACAATGATGAGAATGACAACCTCATGAATTTCTTTTGAGGGTTGCCAAGGTGCTCCTAACATCAACATTGTTAGATATTCTCTTTTTAGTGTGTTATATTGTTAGTGTGGTTACGTGAAATGTTTTTTCAACTCACTAATATTACTTTAGGAGATAGAATAGGTCTCCTTATTCATAGGAGATCTTATTCCTACAAATTTGTATGTTTGACAAATAATTATATTGACGAAGTTTATTTGTGTAAACTTGGACCAAATCTCATATTTGGAATGAAGGCAGGTCTCTATAAGAGTCTCTAACAACATTTACTTTATTCTAGATTAGTTTAGTAGATTAATATGTGTTTTTAATAGTATAGAGATTATATTTGTCTCTAGTGTGAGTTAGATCTTCTAATTTAAGGAGAAGCACCTTTGGAGAGTCCAAGATCTGAAAAGTTGTGTGATGAAAGTGAAGTTTGGTGGGAGGTGTTGAGAGAAGGTATAAGTTGTCAGATCAGTGTGAGAGGCACAACCCCCAAAGGAGATGTGTGAAGGAGGACATGCTTATCTTAATTTCCTGAGCATGGGTACTAGTGGAGTACCTGCGATGTTGCACAGTGTAGAGTTATAAACCATAATTATGTGCCTAACTGGCTATATATATGAGTGTTGGTTCGTGTTTGATCCACGAGTTTTTTGACCAATTTTTAAACTATTGTTGACACTCGCCTAGCTATTATGTCCACCATTGAAATCAACGTGTCATTGCTATGTGATAAGAATTATGTGTTGATCCATTAGCGTCGTATCTGGATTCTTCATTGGCATATCTGACAATCCCATGCACAACTAAACATTGTCATGTAGCGTATTCTTCATCTCTTTGCTACGGATCTGCCCTTCAAACCAATATGCAACATAAGCATGGAGCATACACCAAATGATGTGGAAGTTGAATGAGCAAGAGAAATTTATCCTTCCTCAAATGTTAATATAGATAATTGCGTATCAACATATATTGGGTTAACACAAAACTCTCATAGTTTGAAGTTCACGAATCTATGAAAGTCAAAATTAGAAAAGCCAAAAGTGTATTAGTTTTTATAAAAATATAGGCTGTTAGTATATTATATTTGTAATTTATAGAGTTTTATCACATGAAGTGGAAGTCAACATGATCAATGTCCATTATGTCCATACCTGATAAGTGTCATAATTGTCATTGAAGTTAAAATTGTATGGACACATTATCCATTGAAATTGACGTCTAGATTATTTGTCTAAATTTTGTGGGGTGTAAAAACGAAAAACTTGAGTCTTGTTGAAAAATTTGAAGGAAAAGACTTTCACACATGGCAAGAACTCAATTACTATTGATCGACAAAGACCTATGGGAAATTATCAATGGAAAAGTGACAACTAGGGGATGTAGATGAAGCTACAAAATGGGAGACCAAAGACTAAAAAGTGATAGCAATTATTATCTTAGGCCTATTTGATGCTTAGTTTCATCATATAGATCTATCTAAGACATCCAATGTCATTTGAAGACTTTAAACAAACTGTTCGATTCATAAGCAAGAAGCGCAATGGTGGCTCTCAAACAGAAGTTATTTGGACTCAAAATGGAAGAAGAGAACATGGTGCAACCTAATAGTGAGTTCTGTTATATTGAATCAATTCATTGGGATAAAAATTGATGTGAATAATGATGATGCTAAAACAATCTTTAATTCAATAGTATGTTAGATAGCTATTCAAATATTGTTTTCACGTTGAGTAAAATAAATCCTAGTTTGGAAGACTTAATCTCCTCTTTACTTGACAAGGAAACTAGATTGAAAAGGTTTGTCTCAGAGAAAGAAGAGACTATAATGATGGCCAAAGATAAGCCCAGTTCGTCCTTCCAGGTAAATAAACATAAGAGTGATAAACAAAGTCAAAGTTCAAATCCTCTAGGAAACAATATCTCTGTCATTATTGCAAGAACCCAGGACACCTTCTCTTGAACTGTAAACAAAGAGCACAAGGCCTTCTAGACGGAAAATTGGATCAAAGGGCCTTGGTTGTTGAGGAGAGTGATTGGGAAAAGTACTCTCCCTACTCAAGTGATGAAGAATTAGTTTTTAGATGTTTGTGTACTACGGAATAAGAACAAAAATGAATTTTTGCTCACGTGCATTTGTGATATGAAATAAAGTGGAAGTCCACACCACCCTCACTATAGCAGGACAATTTCTTGAACACTACTTTAGATTGGTTTGAATAGGTTGATGGGTCCCTATTCATAGTTGTTTTCTATGGATCAATTCATGGATCCCGATCTATGTGTTTCCACAATCAGGGTGCGTGTCAAGTTTATGTGCAAGCTCCATAGCAGCACGTTGCAGTTTTTTAGTGTGATCCTTGACCATTGTTCACATGGGGTGGGGGGAAGGAATGCTAGATTTTCTCTTTTTAGTGTGTTATGTTATTAGTATATTGTTAGTGTGGTTACGTGAATTGTTTATTAAACTCGCTAACATTAGTTTAGGAGATAAAATAAGTCTCCTTATTCATAGGAAATCGTATTCCTATAATTTTTTATGTTTGACAAATAATTATATTGATGAAGTTTATTCATGTGTAAACTTGGACCAAATCTCAGAAACATGGTCAGTGCAAAGAACTTGAGAATCCCTAAACCACATTACTAATAATATTCCCACTAATAGGCCATTTACTAGGTTGTACAAAACTCATCATTAACTACAAATTGTCACCACATAGAATGATTATTATTAGGAAGATAGACAAAATCCTAAGGACGAAGTCTCGTTAAAGGCCAAAAAATTAATCCAATTTAGACATTTTCACTACATTCCACTTTGATCATGACAACAATGCAAAGGCTTATATTCAACTATCTCTTGAAGACATTTTTGACTTAGTAAGCCAAAATTTTGAACTTTGAAAACAATTGATATATGAACTTACAATCATACTCTAGCACAACAAAAGGCTATTCAAACATAGTGATGTGACTAACAAACCTAGAAGTAATATCATACCAAAATGCCAAAATTAAAATAATTGATACGTTTGGCAAGGATTGAATACACAATGATGGGGTTGGTATGTGTTGAGCACAAGTCCAATAATATAAGAAACACGGTTAACATACCTACCATAATCAAAATCATCATCACATTCCCCATTAATGTTAGAACAATGTCCAAAATATTTCAGCAAATTAGAATCAAATTTCTATTGCTAAGAGCAACATGATGAATGTTGTCGACCAAATGGTATACATCCAAATTCAATTTTTTGCCAATAATTGTCGACAAAATCAGTAAATTCGACAGGCTCAACCTTACCATTCATTTGGGTATTCCCTAAATGCTTTTCCAATATTGCCTTCTTTAGCCCATGGAAGAGGGATGTGAGTGTCAACAATCAACAACCATAATGTAAGAATGTTGCAAAATGAACCACTAGCAACATACATAGCTAATATTGATATTGGTACCAATGCCTAACATGAAATTCAATGGCAACATAAGCCATGTTTTCCACGTCAAGGTTTCTTGTTCCCTATAAAAGAAATTGATTGCCAAAATTCTCCATGCAGTAGTTAAGTTATTCTCAATGATATTTAAGGATAATGCTTTGGAATGGTAAACTAAGAGTGGATATTTTTAAAGAATATCATGACATGCTCCTAGAAGACAACATAAGAATGTGTCAACATCAAACACGTTTAATATGAATCTATGCATGATTTTGTCATAAGATGAAAGACTTGCCATTTATCACACTCTAAGAATATCTATTGAAGTTATTACGAAGACCACATCAATGATTGAGATCCCAAACCTATAGGTTACCTCTTAGCGGTGTTGAATTAGAAGATGATGCACATAGATGCTTGTAAAATAGAAATACTATGATCTACCCTTGAACTCACAACCCGTTTTCTACCTATCTATTTTCCAAGACCAAGACAAGCACATCAATTATTGGTACCATCTTCAACAAGAAAGGCTTACAGTCAATAAAAAGAATGAAGCCAAACTTATGCCTAGATTAGGAGTGCTTGCATCGAGGGAATCAAACTGCCCAAATAAGAGGATCAAACTCAAAGTCAAGAATGCCAAGAAGGCTCTTTTGATTGTGATGACAATGGGATTGATTTCCTTTTTCAAGACCAAACATTACTTTCACCAAGAACTTTCAGTTGAATGGGAACTGTAGATGTTGAAAAAGTCAACTTTGTTGGAAAGCACTTGATAATCAAGCAGATGAACAATCATATTGAGATAACCAAAGGTGATGATGACAATGAATACCTATTATGTTCAAGCTCAAGTCATACAAATCCTAAGATATAAATGAGGTCTAAACAACATTAGTTGTCTAAATGCAACCATCCAACCTAGATGGGCACTTAGAAGCATGCTGTCATTATTTAAGGACAACATATAAGTGAACATATTTACACCCACAATGTCTAAACACTCACAAGGGCACATTGAACAATCAAGAAGCTTTGTCTAGAACTCAGATCGTCAATTCTACCAAAACATGTTGACAAGGCCAACTAAAAGTAATGATAGACAAACCTCAACAAGTGGAAGATGTAGTCAAGTTATTTGGAAGATCATGTCTTCTAGAACCAATCCACACCACAATATAGTTTGTTCATAATCAAGAAAGTCTTTGGATCCAACATTTATAGGGTTCAAACACTTAAGGAGAGTACTCAAAAGAAGTAGCAAATTCTATGTTTTTGACAAAGTTCCATGATTTAGTGTTTTTTCCATTTCTGGTAGGTCTCCACTTCCATTTCCATCCTTTCATCTTTCCATTTCATGCATTGCATTTATTTCATTTTGTAACATTTAGTTACATAAAATTTCATCCCATTACACTTACACCACCTCATTGCACTCACTTGCATTATTGCATCTTTAGTCAACATAATTTTACCATCCTAATACTAGTGACAACTTACCGGCCATCAACCTCTACTTCAAATATCTTATAGTTAGACTCCTAGTCAACCTGCTCACTACCAACCTACTACTTCAAATAACTGATACACACAGTTTTAGCAACTTATAGTTAGACAATTGATTCAGATACAATCAGTCAAACATGTTCTTTTACAAAATCATTTACCAGGAACATGTTTGAACCATGTCAAACACGTCCCAAATACATTATAGTAAAAATTCCACCCACGTTCTAGTTTCTTAGAAAGTTGGAGGTTCAACAATGAACCACAAAACAAGAGTCCAACTCATGACAACCATCTAGGTTAAGTAAAAAATGTGTTAGGGCTAACACAAATATGTAGCATTTCTTTTGTTTCCTTGAATGTCTTACAACTTTGTTAGTTGGGGATAGGGCAGCAAAATCTTTGGACTCCCTCCACACTCACAAGAGACTAGATGCTGAAAATCCTAAATTGGAGGGTTATACTCAGTGTGATTCCCCCTACTAACATCGCCTCCCCCTACTAACATCCCTTGTAGTTTCACAATCATGCCTTGTGGACCTTCTCATCTGTGGTTGTTATCTTGTGATGCTTTGGAAGTATTTTATTAGTATTGTTTACAAAAAAAAGTGGAATATCCTGCATAAGGATTTTTTTCCACTATAATACTCTCTATCAATCATGGTCGACCAAATGCTTTTAACATTGTATTAACACCATTTGTTCACTTGCAGGGAAAACTTGGAAGTAGGAAAGAAAGGAGAAGAAACTTGCTCAATAGTCAACCATAACTTTGATCCCCCAACCAATAAATACTCTAGATAATCAAGAAATTCATGCACTTTTGAATCCACTAACTTAATTCCATTAAAAAAACAAACATCACTACTACATTTTCCGATTTTTAAGTAAGAATTAAGATGAAATTTAATTCATATTTACATTAGATTTACAAAGGATTTTCAAGTTTTGATTATTTTTATTTGGATTTTCCAATTCATATTTACATTTAATTTATAATCAAGAAATTCATGCACCTTTGAATCCACTAACTTAATTCCATTAAAAAAACAAACGTCACTTCTACATTTTTCAATTTTAAGTAAGAATTAAGATGAAATTTAATTCATATTTACATTAGATTTACAAAGGATTTTCAAGTTTTGATTATTTTATTTGGATTTTCCGATTCATATTTACATTGAATTTACAATAGTTCATAATTGTGTAACATCAATGCAAGTCTATCATTCAAATGCATTATTATTTATGACATATTTACGATAATGTAAAAAATAATTATGTTAATTGTTTGTTTTTTGCACATAATGTGGAGGTGATGTAAATCCAACATATATGCGATGTAAATCTAACATAAACATTTAATAATCATGTCGTGCATGTGTCACAAATGTAATGTGAACATGTTGTAAATACAACACATTCAACATAAATGTAGTCTACTTTGATGCTATATTTGAGCATCTTGATTCTATCATTTATATTTTTATGCTAAATTAAAATAATACAAATTTATTATTTATTATTATTTAAATATTTTATTATATAGGAATAAATTCCAAATTATAATCCCAACTTGAAGGACAAAACAAAAGACCCTTGTTGACCTAATAGGAGATCATGGGTAGAAACACTGATTGGTAAAAGACAATAGTTTTAAGAAGGTTCCACCTCAACTTTAGACTCTACACTCGTTAACAACAAGGTATACCTCAAAATCCCTAACTTTTTGCTTGATAGAGCTAACAGGAAGCTAGATCTTTCTTTAGTAGGCAAATTTCAAAGAAACAAGCCAAATATTGATCTATTCAGGCAATGGATCAACCGGAAGTGGAATCCCAAAGGGCATATGGAGATTGCGGCCATGTAAAATGACTTTTTACTCATCACCTTCTCAATTCTGGAAGATTGCATCAAGGTTCTAACCAAAGGTCCATGGTTTCTTAGGAAGTCGAATCTATGCCTAAGAAAGTGGAAATCAAGAATAAACTTGAATGGAGACGTTTTCTTCAAAACTTTGATGTGGGTTAACTTATCTAGCCTTCCCATGGAATTTTGGGAGGAATAAATCATTATGGGCGTGGCCAAAACCATAGGCCAATCAATTGCTCTAGATCCTGTCACCAGGTCAAGATGAAGACTTCTTGCTCTAGATCCTGTCACCATGTCAAGATGAAGATTTCTGGCTACAAAATTTTATGTCTATATCTCCTTGGAAAAACCCCTTCCAAGAACTATGATTTACAATCAAGGTACGACACCTGGTCCCAAGAAATAGTATATGAAAGAACAACAAACATTTGCCATACTTGTCACAAGTTTGGTCACAAGGCAACAACTTGCCCTCAAATCAAAACAGAGAGAAAACTAAGGAGAGATGAATCAATAGCTGAGATGGTCAAACAACCAGTCAGGGTTGAAGCCATCTCTGAAGAGGATGTCAAAAAGCTAAAAGAAAGAAAGGAACTTGAAAAAACTGCAAACTCGGACTCCATGATTGCCTCCCTTGGTGCACCAAAAACTGCGCCCTATGCCATTTTGAAAAAAAAAAAAGTCTAGAAAGGGAACCACTCTCCCCAGTAAGACCACCACTTGTCGAACTTTCATTTCAGAGGAAGGACAAAAATACTCAAAACCCAGATGGTGAAGAACTTAGGAAATCCCCCATACTAGAAATCAAGAACACACCTTCAGTTTCATCTTTCAATTACATGCTAATAAGAAACAAAGTGAAGAAACCCGAGGTGGTTGAAGAAACTAAGCACCAAAGTAGACCTCCAGGACAAATCAACTAAATCAAGGAAACCCTACAAGAGGTTGCAAAAGGCATGCAAAGAACTCTAAAAGAAGGAAAATTCAATATCAATAAACCATTGGGGAAGAATCCCAATCAGGGTATCTTATTATTTCACTCACCAGAAAATTCTCCACACTGCTCAATCAAAGACGTTTTGTGGAAGTTTGGGGTTGGTAACAGTCTGAACTACTCTGCTGATCAAATTTCTAGTCTATCTATTTTGCTTATTTTTGAACAAGTTAGGCTTTTGTTTCTTGTATGTAGGTTTAGGGATCCTTTCAAAACCCTTGCTTTTCCTATTTATCTGTGATTCTGTTGTTTATTGTTGTTCATGTGATCTAAGTTCACTTCATGTAGCAGTCTCTTCTTTGTTCCTCTCTTGGGTTGGGGGACCTCAATTTAAAACCCTCATCTTCGGTTCATAGCTCTGGTTTCAAAAACGCTTTTACCCATATCTAATAAAAAAATCTAAATTTTAATAGAAATTAAAGATAACATTTTGTGTTAAAATTTATATTATTTATTTTTTAACCATGATCTATTATACAATAAAATTACTTAACGTTATAAATTTGTATAAGATTGCTTACAAACAAAGTACATAAATATAAAAAACAATACAAAATATAATTAATAGAAATCAACATAACAAATGAAGGCTAATATATAAATATAAAGCACATATATACAATAATGTATTAAAAAATAAGGGCACAGTCCCTGAATATCTAACATCTACAACTAGTTAATCATAGAAGTAGCCAATCATCATGCAAATCAACTGAAGTGTCCTTGCCCTTTCTGTGTTGAATCGTGTCAAGTCCTCCTGAAAGAATGATAGGAGGTATATTATAATGAGTTGTAGGCGGTAGTTGATGAATACCACTAATAGTAGGAACAACACTAGTAGTAATGACACCACTAACATCACCTATGCTTCCATCGTGACTACCATTGGTAGGTAGATGACTATCTCAAACAATGCTACCACTGCTAAGAGGAAGATTATGCACATTCGTGATATAAAAATTACTATCACCATTGCCAACATATAGACCTACAAGTACCTCATGATCATCACTAACCATAGAGTACCCAAGGCTTGAGTAATTGATTGCCTACAAAACAAAAACAATAATCATTATATTTCAAATAGATCATATTTCTACAGAAAATATAAAATTTAAATTAAATATATTAAATTATCTCTTCACTCCTAAAGATATAAACATCATCTACATCATCACTTTCATCCTTGAAATCCATCCACCCAGAGTTCCCCTAGGTTACATAATTAAAATTGAAATTAATTATAAATATTTTAAAAAATAAAAAGTATTGATAATTAACTAATCAAAATAACATTAAATTTGATATAGAGTTTTTTAATTGTTTACACCCGTTTTTATTTGACCTTTGATTTATACTCGAGTTAATCACAATTTGTACTTTTTTTCCTATAAACGAATTAAATACTTGAAAATCTAATATATAAATAAATATTATAGATATGAGAGATAAAAATTAAAATTAAATACTTATAGAGGCAATGTAAACATAAAAAGACCAATTTGTCAATGTGATGAGTGATAACCATTCCCTTTCATAATTTCTTTTGTGTAGTTTTTTTGCTACATCAATTGGCCATTGGTTTTTGTTGTCTATAATTCTTGCAAAGAGAGCATTAAATACCTCAAAGAATCATTATTTTACCTTCAAAATCGAATTTTTTACATAATATTGTTAAATAACTTAATTTAAAACTTAAAAAAACAACATAAAACTACTTAAAATTAACTAAAATGTAATAAATAAAAATTTACCTACACAATTAAAATAATATCGTTGGGGGTTCTTCATAAGCCATTAGTCGTTTGGAAGGATTTTCACCCAAGTTTTTCTATTGTCTCTCTCCCCTCATGGTGATGGTTACCCATTTTGTAATCAATTTCTTATCCAAGTCCCTACTGTGTGCTTTTCTAATCTCTTAGTACAACCATTACTTTGATATTTCATACAAGCAATTAAAGTGAAAATAAGCATATTATTTTGCCACTTTTTGTGCACATAATGAAACGATGTTCATATAGTCCTTGCCATTTTCCCTCATAAGAACATCCCCATATCTATTGATCTTGAGGGGTCTTTTTAGGGACCTCTCAACGACAACATCATATTCATTTGAAATGAACCCAACATATGTTGTAATGCCCCCTCCTATTTTGTCTACTTTAGAAATATTGGCTTAAATTTTGTTTTCATTGCATTTTTATGTCTTCCTAATTTAGTTAAGACAAGTGTTTGAATGAAGTTCTTTTTTTGTTGACTTGGGTTATGGCATGTTTGACTGGAATCTTGTATTGTTAAACTACAGGTTATACAAATGTTGTTGCTTAATGGTACAATCACATGTCAGTAAGAAAGCATTGTAAATATATTTTGAGTGTGTCAGATATGAGAACATTAATATCAGTTTTGGTATAGGGATTCTTATCTTTTAGCATTGTCTTGCGTTACAAAGGATTTTACTATTATATCTTACTTGTGTTAAGTGTTTATTCACTCTTAAGACTTGAGACAAGTAGACATTTTGTAAAGGAGCGTACTATTTTGTATAACTTTTAGGTTTTTTGACTTCAAACAATATATTTGATGGTCTGAAGTACCTTTTAAATGACATTGATACTATCCATTAAAACAATGTTAAAAACAATCATTTATTCAACATTGCCCTTCAAATACTAGCATAGTTTATAATAGTAAAATTATATATATATAAATAATTTTGGGGTGATAATAATAATAAAATTAAGAATAAATAAATAATTAAAAAAATCAAAGCGAAAGACAAGTTTCCTATGGAAGAGGGGACACTTGGGAATCCATGTTTCTCTCAACCAGAGGCTGGGATTGTCAAATGGCAAGAGAAGGATGAAAATAATTTTTTAAAACAAATTTAAGAAGGTAAAATGAAAGTGAAAAATGAGAGACGTCATAGAGGAGAAGGGCACCATGGAGAGTGGAAAATGAACTGTAGAAAGACATTTTCCTTCTCCTTGATATATCCTTGCTATAGATAATTGATGGTATAGTTTATAGGAAAAAAAAAAAAGATTTGGTTGCCTCATTAATTTTGCATATTTGTTGAATTCCTGAGATACACTGCTGAAATTGTAAATTGTTTGCATTTTATATTTTAATAGTTTGATAAAATGTCTTATAAATTTGATGCATTTTGAATGTATGCATGTTAATAGTTTGATAAAATGATTCATATGTTAAATGCATGTTAAATATATGATGAAATGCATGCATTTTTGAATGGATGTCATTTGTTTGATAAAGTGTTTCATATGTTAGATGCATGTTAAATGTATAACGAAATTCATACATGTTTGAATGCATGTCAATTGTTTGATAAAACAATTCATATATTAAATACATGTTAAATGTATAACCAAATGTATATTTATTTGAATGTATGCTGATTTTTTGATGAAATGTATCATATGTTAAATGCATATTAAATGTATGAAGGAATGCATACATACTTGATTGTATGCCAATTGTTTAATAAAATGCCTCACATACTAAATGCATATATGCATGCTGATTGTTTGATCAAATGCCTCACATGCTAGAGGTATTTTAAAAGTATAAAAAAATGCATACATACTTAAATACATGTTAATTGTTTGGATAAAATTCCTTACACGTTTAGATGCATGTTAATTGTTTGACGAAATGTTTATATGCCTAAAAAAATTACGTGTTTAGAGTGTATGGTAATTATTTGATGAAATGATTACATGTATGGAATACATATTGATTAATTAATGGTTAAAATAGTTATTTTATGCTTAAGTACAACCTCATATTCATTGTTGGAAATGACTCTTTTACCTTAAAATAGAGTAATTTTATGCATAATAACTATCGCATATTCACCACGTTGTACAAGAACGGCCACATATTCATGATTGGAGATGACTATATTATGCTTTAAAATAAAATAATTTTATACATAAAAATGATCATATATTCATTGCTGAAAATGATTATATTAATGTATTGAATAGAATTATTTAATGCATAAGTACAACTATATATTTATGGTTAAATATTTTATGCATAAATACAATTACATATTCATGGTTGAAAATAACCATATTATATGTTAAAATAAAGTCATTTTATTCGTAATTACAATCGCATATGATTAAAAATAATTACTTTATAATTTAATATAAATTTATTTTATGTGTAACCACACATTTATGGCTGAAAATACAACATAATAACATAAAAAGAGGCTATTAGATACACATATACTAAAGTGAGAATATTGCATAAAATAGAGTATGTATTAAACACATGGCTATGTAGTAGGAGAAATACGAATGATGTGATTTCTTGTAGCTTTATTTTCTTTTTTGTTAATTTATTTTTAAGCATATGGTAACCTAATAAAAGAAGAAACTAAGTTTTTCTTAGTAAATGGGCACCTATTAAGGATTATAGGTTATGTTATTCCATGCTCCCTTCTAATTGGTTTTCTATACATTATTATAATTAATTATAGGTGTCATCTAAAATGATAGTGGATTTTTTTTTAATATTGAGGCACGGTTGGAAAGTAATTTTGATATGAAATTAAGATAAACAAAAATTATTATATATGTTTTTAAAATATGAATGGATGTACCTTATTAATTTTGTATATATGTATTGGTTGTATCTTATCATGTGGTATTAATGACCTGATTAGTGGTTTATAGGGAAGAAATATGCTAGCTTTATACTGATTTGAGTATATTTGTTTATTATGCTTTGCAGGATGGAAGAAAATTAAAAGTAGTAGGATTCAAGATTTGTTTTATTGTTGTAATTGGATTTGTTGTAAACTTTAAATTGGTTATATGTTAAATGTTCCAATACTTGTTCAAGGAGTTAATAGTGTAAAGAATGAAATATAGTTATGTTTTTCTCTCTTGACTAGATTAGAGTTGCACTCGATTTGAACATACATTTTGATATAAAAATCGGTGGAAAGAAGAATTTGTGATTTACACCTTGAGAATTTATATATAGAAGCATGTTAATTTTTTTGTAAATTATGTTTCACTATTCTTATCAATGCATGTCTTGGTTATGTTATATGGTTGTGTTTAGTTTAGAGTTAGCTACAATATTTATGGGAGTTGTGTTATGATTATTCATATGCTAATGTATTGATTATCTTAATATTATTAGAAATTCGTTGTTGCTTCTTATATGAGTAATGATCCAGATTGAGTTTGTGCATGCTATTTTATAGCTAGTAAGTCTTAGAATGTTGACATAGTAGATGTCACCAATAAATTACCAATTCTTAGTTTTGAAATAAAAGTAACTTCCAATCTGTATAGGATGAGGTCTTAACCCTCATGATGAATTCATGTTTGTTTAATCAGGTATTTTGAACAAATATAGACCATGAATATTATGATATCAATTGACTTGTATGTTTATGGCTAATAAGGAATATTGCTAAATTCGTTAAGTGGTCTTGCATTATTAAACTTAACATGGTAAATGTACAAGTTTGGACTATTAAACTTAATTAATTAATGAATCAAGTTGAGCCTTTAAAAGGACATTGGACATTCTTGTTGTTAAGTACGATCTTAAGATAATGTTTAATCGGTGCTCCTTAAAAGAGATTCAAGTTATATGTGGACATGACTTGAATTAAATGCAAGCTAGATGAAGTCCTTAAGGACCATCAAAATATTAAAATATTTCCATATAAAGACTATATAGACCCTTGACTTACGTAATAGTGTGGACCTTTTGTAGATTACTTGACTACGAGTAACATTTGCATTGAATATTCTTTTTAGAATAAAAGTTGACTAAAACAGACTAGTTTATAGCTTTGAGAAAGTTATCATATAGAATAGGTTCTTGGTAAACTTGTAATTAAGTTAAAATGACTTGAGTCGTGCCAAACAAGCCTCATGCAACTATTGACAAAAACAATTTCTTAAAGGCATTAAAATGACATATTGTAACATTCATTTCTACATGGTAGATTGCAAATGAATTTATGTTACAATTATAGAAAATGATAAGTTTATAAAAAAATACTTATTGTCAGAATAGAACTTAATGAATAAGTTGTGTATGTCAATGAATACTATGATTCCCAAGCTTATAAAGTAACAATACACTGAGCTACTTTACTATAAATTACACTTACCTATTACAAGAGTTAAAGTGTTACTAGTTTATTTATACATTTAAGTTAGAGGAACTAAGAATGTACAACCTTTTGCCATAAGATCTTATCTAGTTAAACAATGCATAATGGAAATAATAAGCCACCTTGAGTGTGATGTTTCTTTAGTATTAAAAAAATTCTATGGATATCTTGCATAAGCTATGTAGAACATCTAATTGAGCAACCTTGCCTTGTGAGTAAAGGTGGATCAAGGTCAGAAGGGGTCCCTTAAGATCCAACTAACATTGTATTTACAAGAAACAAAAAGTAATAATAATTTCATTAAAAATGCATAAATTAAAGGTACATATTTTTAATATAAAATATAAAAATATGTAAAATAAATAAATAATAAAAACAATCACTAGGATTAGCATAACACAAAAACTATAGTGCCATTTGTGAGCTGCTAAAAACAACATAAAATTAGCTTATCGATATGTTAGTTGCACTTACAGTGAATATTGGATGCTAAGCCAATGACATCAATCAAGCTCTAGATTGGCTCAAGTAAGTCAGATTTAACCTCAAATGTTGAACAAGTCTAATAATGGGGTCATGAAAAAATTCAATGTATTTTACTTTAAAAAAATAAAATTTTAAATATATGTTCGAAAAATACCAAAACACAAAAAAATAATAAAAATAAACAAAAGAATGACAACTCCTAAATTTTAAAATATTATTATTTTTTAATTGCTCTACCACCTATGAAACAATTTATCTTTTCATTCTCTAAATGTTTTTATTTCAACATAAAATTTCCGTCAGCCTATAAATTGAAGTGATCTTCTACACTGACATTTGACCTTCAAGATCACTTCCTTATTCTAGACCAAAGATAATGATCCACCATTCATTTTTATAGTAAAAATTTATAATTTTATATAACTAAATCCCTTCAATTTGTTATCTTTGTTATCCTCATTTTTTAAAAAAATCTTCAAATCTGAAATTTATCAATCTTAACCCCAAAAAATTCATAATACTCAAAAAAAACTTTCAAAAATATCAAAATAAAACCCTAACATCCTAAATATTTATTTTAAAACACTTTAAAAATTCCTAAATCCCCCCAATTTATTGTCCTTGAAATTCAGATTTTTGTAAATCCTCCAAATCCAAGCCCCCTAAAAAAATTCCTAAAATACCAAAAAAAACCTAAAATACAAAGTCTAAAACCCTAAAGCTTTACTACAAAAAAAACCCATAAATGTTTATTGCAAAATTCCACAAAACCCTCCTAAATATAAATCCCAAACACTTAAAATTTTATTGGAAATCGCAAAAAAGCCTCATTTTTAAAGGTAAACCCCTATATATAAATCTCGATCCCTTATATTTTCAATTCAAATCCCAAAAAAATCCCTTATTTTTTTCATAATAAACCAGAAAAATTATCTCAATAATATACAAAAAAATTAAAATAAATAGAGTAAAATCCCTATCTATGAGATCGCCTCTTTCTGTTGTGTGTGTTAGACCCCTTTTCGGAAGGCCCTTCATCATGGATATCCCTCTTTTGTAATCTTAATCTTTGAGGCTTTGAAAAATTTGAGAGAAAACCTTAGACTGTCTTGATATGTTATGAGGGCATCTATCCACTGAGAACTGTGTCTCACTAGCTCAAAATAATTATATTCAACATACATTTGTTTTCTTTTCACTTTTTTTCCCATTAATCATCTTATAATTAAGAGTGTCAAACCAAGAAATTATGAGGGCATCTATCCACTGAGAACCGTGTCTCACTAGCTCAAAATAATTATATTTAACATACATTTGTTTTCTTTTCACTTTTTTTCCCATTAATCATCTTATAATTAAGAGTGTCAAACCAAGAAATTCAAGAGAAATAAAATTACAAAGGGCCTACATATAGGGGACAACAAATAGTGAAATGACAGTGTGGAATGTGTAAGGAATAAGGAGAAAAAACAACAAATGGCCTAACCTTTTCCCTTATCTTTTATTTTTCTAAAATTAGGGATTGAAATGTTGTAAAATTATGACACATTTACAATGTTGTGAAGTTCAAAAGGAATAAAATCAATTTTTGATTTGCATCCCTGAAATCATTGATCTAGAAAACATTCTTGCACTTGTGAAGAAAGCCTCCCTTGACAAGCTTGAAAAGGTGATGATTGTCATGAAAAAGGGTAAAGAGTTAAGGATAGACATATCATTTATACAAAATTTTTAAAGGAATTCTTATAAATTGAGAACCTTCTATAAAATATGGTAGATTCATTCTTTGATATGCATGCTATTATCTCTAACCAAGAGCTATAGAATGACACAATATTTGTGAATTGTTACTAAAGTCAACATCATATTACATAGTATATTAATATGTGAGAGGTTTAGATGGTCCCCTACAAATTATTTTCTTTCAAAAGAATAATTCCAAACCCGTTTAAATGTTGAATCCATCCTGGAATGTTGCCATTAAATCTACTATTCCCTAGTTTTAGGATCTTCAATTTGTTACAATTCTTAAGCATAGTATATTATTATGTGAAAGGTTTAGATGGTCCCATACAAATTATTTGCCTTCAAAATAATAATCCCAATCCATTTTAAACATTGAATCTATCTTGGAATGTTACCATTAAATCTACTATTCCCTAGTTTTAGGATCTTCAATTCATTACAATTCTTAAGTGATGAGGGAAGTCACCCTAAACATATATAATAACATATTGGGTTTATATTTTTTTATTAGTTGCATGTTTAACTTATATTTTCTCCATTTTTTAGAGTTAAATATATTATTATTTTTAATGTATAAATATCACAGTCATTATTATAAAATTGATTACAACTTATCCTAACTAATGTCAGAATTCTCAATTATTGTGTATGATTTAAATTAATAAAAAATATTTATATAATGTATAACACATATTAAAATAAATCAAATTACACAAGTCTCTTTTTTGACTTATTTCTTGTTTTCATTGATTTATTATTCCTATCTTCCTTTAATGCCAATCCACACATTTATTGACAGTTGATAAATCTGCAATAGAGAATAAGTAAAAAGCTCTACAGTGACAAAAGTATGAAATAGAAAATAATATTTTTAATTAATTGTTTGGACATAAAATATATTATTGGAAATAATATTCACATAGTAATAAACTCTCTACACAAAATATTTATTACAAACAAAAATATTGAAACTTGTATTTGTATGACTTACAATTATTTCACCGTTGCAACATTTTTAAAGTGAAAAAATACCCCAAGAAATTGAAAAATAATGTAATATAGCCTAGGAGTATCAAACCATTAAACATACATTACTTTTTATATTGTACAAGTGATTATCCATTAAACCTATGCAAACTACATAACCAAAACAAATGCAAGCTAATATTATTATACACACTTTTATTGAAATCTTTGCATTACACATAGTGTGCTTTCATTGATGGAAGGCATTATCCAATGATAATTTTAGGCATCTTGTTAGGTTTATGAGGTTTGGGATAATATATGTTTATAGTTCATTTTTTGAATAAATATTAAAATAATTTTTGATTTTCCATCCTTGTGGAGATTAATTATCTTTTTTTGTGGGGCTAAAACCACACCTTGGAATGAACCCTAGATTGCCTTTTAATTCTTGGGTTTCTCCCCTACCTATTATAGCTCAAATTTTCACCCTTGAGAGGGTGATTCAATACCTCTCAACTTGAGCTATGCAATGGGATTGATCCTAGGTTATGGGTGACCTTTAGGTAGACCAAACCTCTAGATTATAGGACTAGCTCCCCTTGATTTATCATTTAGGCTCACTACACTACTAACTTGTAAAGGAAAAGGGAGAAGGATAACATGAAAACAAACTAACTAAAGGGGTGATACACCAAATAAGTTGATCATTACTAGCTAGCTGCATGTGCACATGTATACCATGAGACTTACCTTAACATACACTACTAATCTGAATCTCTCACATTATCATTTTAATGTGAAGGGTTTGATATATGCTTAGAATAGGAGGACTAATCAAGACACCAAGGATGACACTAATGAAGAGACAAACTCACTCAACCCTCACACTTCACTTGAACACTTCACATGACCTGAAAAAGAAGCTTTCAAAATGTATATGAGTTAGAATAGGACAACAAACCAAGGAAGATTGAGCAAATCACTTGACAAGATCAACCATCCATGTACACACACTAAGTACAATCATAAAAGGAGGTAAAATTAGTAGTATTTAATTGATCAAAGGCATACAAATGGGTAGGGCTTCACCATACCTAGGTGGAGGATGCTTACAAAGACAAATAAGGATGCATATATAGAGAATGAGAGAAGGAGAGAGAGAAAGGGCATTTAATAGAGTCATTGACAAGTGTCTCATCATAAAAGAGTAAGTTAAAAACAAGAAAGTTTGCAAGTGAATAGTCATGAGGAATTTCAACATGTGTCATATTTTCCTAATCATGGTTGTCAAGAGAGTTGGCGTAGGAGACTTCATTTCTTCAATGATTCATCATCCATTCAAAAACTGCCCATCTTGGCTTATGAGGAATGACAAATGGCATTTTTGGTCATCAACTCACTTGAACTTACCTCTACCTTCCTCTTTGACACCTTGCATACCTTTTAGAGATCTCTTATATTGACATTGTAGTTATGATCATTCACATAACTCCTTAGGTCTCTTGAAACCCATTTGGTCGCACTATGCCTTTCTTATTCAAATGCTTTAAATATTGCTTTCATCTTCATGATTGGAATATCTCTCCATGAAAGGTATCTATCAGTCTTACAAAATTTGAATCAATTCTCTTGAATGCATCAAACACTCTCAAAGATATCATTTTGCACCTAAAGCCTATACTTGTCCTAAATTACTTGTAACCCTCAATAATATAAATTTACTTGTGTATAAGAATATATAGATGATCCTACAAAAATAATCATGGATTTAATTACCCAGTATGCTCTTAAATCTTTGTGAAAATTTTCATGACTAGACATCAAATGCAAGTACACTTATCCACCCATTTCTCTCTCCAATTAGCCCTCAATTAAGTCTCTAGGCCTAGAATCTAAGATTTGACTCCATACCTCTCTCACATGTGTGAAACCCTAAGTAAGTATTTGATTAACTTCAAATAAATTTTGATCAAGCTCCATGTCTAATTTTAAGATTTGATACAACTTTTCATTTTTCCAACTAGCTTGAAACAACCATTTTAGCGCTATTCCATACACTTTGTACCCTGCACTTTCCAACCAATAGATTGAAAAGGTGATCAAGAGAGTTATGAATGTTTTTCAAGTCATTTCAAAGGTCATCTAATATATTTTAGGCACTTAGAATACCAAAATATCTCATCGGGTCATTCCTAGTCTTCTTGGTAGCTTGAGACATGTTTATCATCTTAACGATGATTCATAAAGCCTAGGTCCTTAATAAATGAAATAATGCCACAAATTACAAGTATAAAAGGGTATATAAAATTAACAATGGGATTTGGATCCCATGCAAATCCTCTGTATAGTTCTGAGCTTAATAAAATGCTTTTTGGGCTAATAACCCTTTAATTGTGAGGTCAAGGAGAGTCAAATGCGTGAAAAAGGGAAAAAATGCGTCATTTAAATTTAAAACAACTCAATGAGGTATATATAACCTATATTGATATATTAAAATGGTATTATTTACCATTCTTATCCACAGTCCGATTGTAACCTTCATTAGCTGATGCTTAGGGTTTATAACACATCATGCACTCTTGGCCCTAAAAACTTATTTGAGCATTCCCTTTCTTGCCTAGTGAGTTAAATTTCATGAAAACACCTTGTAAAATGTTTATAATATTATTGAGTATTTTAATCTTAAATATCTCTTGAAAACCTACAATTTATCCACACATTCATGCATAGGTCTATGAGTGTTCATACAAGCATGTTAAGCTTAAAGGAAGGATCATGTAGGCCCAAAAGACTTCAAATGCATTTTTTTAATTGAGGAGGTATCCAATATATCTAATTATTTACATATGATATCCTCAAATTTTATCTATATGCCTTAAGGCCTCATGTTGTTCATCCTTGACCATTTTGCCTATAGGTGCATGAGATTGTATGACTATAAGTTTGAGATGGATTCTCTATATACCACTCTCTGATATTCTTCAATATATTATTTAGTTTCTAGTGACTCCATAAAATTAATAATATAAAATCCAATTCTTGTTTGGACCTTATGTTTTCTCTTTCAAGATTTTAAAACTAATTTGAATTCTCAAGCAGGCATGTATATTATCATTTAGGTCTTTTAGGCCTAATTAGGTTTGTTGATCACTTCATTGTCTCCAATCACCTTACTCATTGTAAATTTGATATCATTGAGTGATGATATCATGATGATTATTATTTTATTGAACCTTTGGCATCTGTCAAGTACTACACAATCAACATCTTCTTCTTAAGGACCTAGATTGACTTGTAGGTGGCAATTGGAGTTCATTATATGGTGGGCTCTTAGAAAAGGATGTTTTGAGTTAGTCATAACTATTTTAATGTTCCAATGGGGTATACATTTTTTTCATGTCTTCTCTGACCTATATGACCATTCAACCTCATCCTCTAATGCAACATTCATTACATTTCATATGAAAATGAGAGCTATAGGTTTGCAAACCTATAGGTTTGCATTTTCTTGCTTTAAGCCTTCCATGATGAATGTATTGATATTTTTGACCTAGATAAAACTTATACACTACATAATTAAAATTATTAAGAGGTTATAACCCTCATACATCTTTGATAATGTAGGGTTAGATCTTTTCAAGTCAATTTTGTGCATGTAGCCTACACACAGTCCTTAAGGTGAGTCATGATGTGACTTCTTAGAGGGATAGTATGGAGTGACCAGTCATGTTGGAGGGATATAAAAGAAGTGATAATATGGTATAAAAAAATTAATAATCATTTGTATGCATTGGACCTTGAATCTCCAAACCTTAAGTGCAAACTTACAACTTCACCCTATGAAGATATTTTGCTTACTCTGTAATGCCAAACGTGCCAAACTTGGTGGATATAAGTGTGAGATGGTTTTGAAGACACCTCTATACCTTTATCAATGCTAATTTTTTTATAACAAGTTCAAAATTACTTGAAACTTGTGTAAAAGTGAGCCTTGGGGTTTTGCTAGTGTTTAAGACCACATGATGGTCTTAATGATTGTTCATAAAGGAGGGGAAACCAATAAATGCCACAAATATAAATGACATTATACCCCCTTATTCTTCTCATAATATCAGGTCACCACTCTCTCTCCTCTATCCATACCAAGCACATGAAGTCAACCATTACTAGTCTACCAAAAAGTAGATGGAGGTTCTAGTGCAAATTTGGGCTTCTTAAGACCTATAAAAGCATTTTATCCATGGAAATGACTTGAGGAAGGTGAAGAAACACTCTACAGATTTTTTCACCTAAATATGGATCCTCCAAGTATGTACAAGTGCCTGAAACTGCCTTCTTTGGAGTAATTCTCTATTTTAGGTTGAACCTACAAAACTAACTATGATATAACATTCCTGACATATGTGCACACTAGATAAATCTTTCATAAGATTTTACAAGTGTGGTTCTATGAACATTTCATCTTGGTTAGATTTGACATGCACTGGACTTGACTACATGTACCTTTCTCTTGCATGACATCTACCTTAATCTTCACAAAATAACCTTAACTTCTCCAAACATGTATAAAATATTCATGCAAGGTGGTAAAAGGGTAAGATAAATTGATAGACAACTTATGAACCTTTAACATATTTTGAATCCACTTTATTATAATCATGGTTTAGATAGACTAACACAAGACAAACATAAGTCATTACCTTAAACTTGTCAAAACTACCTTAAAATGTGCTAATAAGACCTCAAAAAGAATATTTGAAAACCTTACAATGCATATAATGGCTATGAATAGGGTTACAAAACATGACAAGTCAAGATTATTGTGAACCCCTCTAATGGTACCCAAAATTTGGATAACATATTTAACGGTTTCCTGGAGATGCTTACTTGCTAATCAAATTGGACTAGTTGCCTTGTCCATCCATTGGGAAATGGAGTCACTTGCACTCTATTACAAACTTGATATTGGACCTTGACCAAGATAACATTGCTAACTTGACCTCCAAACACACACAATACAAGAATAACACAAAAAGAAAATGAAGCATGACACCCAAATGTGCTAATGAAACACCTATGGAAAACAAAACATAAAAAAACTAATGAAAATAATAAATCTTGAAAAAATTTCCTCTTGAATCAAAAGGAAAATTTCTGCAAACTCTCCCTCCATGAGATAGGCAATGATGTGGAACAAGTTATTCCTTAGACATGATGCTTGGTGGAGTAGTATTCACTTGGGATCAAAAGATGAATATTTCCCACCACATCTCAATTTATTCCTTGGACATGATGCTTGGTGGAGTAGTACTTGTTAATTATAAATCCTCCTTGGCTTGTGAATGCTAAGTTTGTATGTTGAGAGTTAATCTTGGTAAAGCTTGTGTAATGACATGGCCTTGTGAATTTTAACATGTTGTTGATTAATGATAATTTAAAGAATATTTATGAGATGAATTATTGATTTTGAATGTTTCATGTGAGCTTAATGGATTGTTGAATCCATTATGTGGTTGGATGCCACATCACATCCATTAAAAAACTGCCCATCTTGGCTTGTGAAGAATGATAAATGGCATTTTTGGTCATAAACTCAACTTGAATTTCTCTATGCCTTCCTCTTTGACATATTTCATACCTTTGAGATCTCTCTTATACTGACATTGTAGTGGTGATCATTCACATAAATCCTTAGGTGTCTTGAAACCCATTTGGTCTCACTACACCTTTCTTGCTAAAATGCCTCAAATCTTACTTTCATCTTCATGAATACAATATCTCTCCATGAAATGTCTCTCTTAGTCTTAAAAAACTTGAATCAACTCTCTTGAATGCATTAAACACTCTCAAATACCTCATTTTTCACCTAAAGCATATACTTGTCCTAAATTCCTTGTAGCCCTCAAAACATACAAAGCTCCTTGTGTAGAATAATATACAAAGACTAATGGAAAACTAAGCATATATTTGAGTACACAGTATTCTCTTACAACTTTTTAAAAAAATTCATGACCAAACATCAAATGAAAGTATATTTATCCACCTATTTCTCTCTCCAATTAGCCCTCAATTAGGTTTATAGGCATATAAACTGAGATTTGGATCCATACCTCTCTCACACATGTGAAACCCCAAGTAAGTGTCTGATTCAATTTAAATACCTTATGATCAAGCTCCATGTCTAATTTTAAGGTCTAATAAAACTTTTCATGTTTCCAAATAGCTTAAAACAACCATTTTAGCCTTTTTTATGTACACCTTGTATCCTGTACGTGCCAACCAATGGATTGAGAATGTGATCATGAGAATTATGAATTTATTTTAGGTTATTTCAAAGGTCATCAAATTTTGTTTAAGGTACCTAGAAGACCAAACTCTCTCATTGGGTCATTCCTAGTCTTCTTGGTAGCTTGAGACATGTTTATCATCTTAACGATGATTCATAAATCCTAGGTCCTTAATCATTGAACTAATTCCAAAAATTACAAGTCTATATAACACTCCTAATGAGCTTGGTCTCCCATACAAATCCTCCATATAGTTATGAGCTTAAGAAAATGCCTCTCAGGCTAGTAACCCTACAATTGTGAGGTTAAGGAGAGGCAAATGGGTGAAAAAGGGAAAAAGTTCTTTTTTTTGAATTCAAACATCTCATTTAGGTCTATATAACTTATATTGACCTATTAAAATGGTGTTATTTACTAATATTATCCACTATCCTACTATAACCTTCATTGGTTGATGCTTAGGGTTTATAACACATCATGCACTATTGGCCCTAACAACTTACCTGAGCATTCCCTTTATTGCCTAGTGAGTTCAAGCTCATGAAAACACCTTATAAAATGTTGATCATATTATCAAGGCTTTCAATCTTCAATCTTTTTTCAAAACCTGCAATGTCTCCACACATTCATGCATAGGTCTGTGAGTGTTCATACAAACTTGCTAAGCCTAAATGAAGGATCATGTAGGTCTAGAAGATTTCAAATGCATTTTGTTAACTAAATAGGTATCCAATATATCTAATTATTTCCAAATTATATCCTCAGATTTTATCCATATACCTTAAGAACTCATGTTGTTCGTCCTTGACCATTCTACTTGTAGGTGCATGAGATTGTATGACTGCAAGTTTGAGATGAATTCTCTATATACCAATCTTTGATATTCTTCAAGATCTTATTTAGTTTATAGTGAATACATACACTTGATTATTCATATAAACCCAAATTATAGTGTACACTTTTCATTTTCTCTTTCAATCTTGAAAATTAACTTGAATTTCCAAGCAAGCCTATATATTATCATTTAGGTCTTTTAGTCCTAATTAGGCTTGTTGATCACTTCATTGTCTCCATTCACCTTCTTAATTTGCACTTTGATATCATTGAGTGATGTTATCATGATGATTATGGTTATATTGACCCTTTATAAAACCCTTGGGCATCTCTCAAGTACCACACAATTAACATCTTCTTCATAAGGGCCTATACTGACCTATAGGTGGCAATTGGATTTCATTATATGGTGGGATCTTAGAAAAAGATGTCTTGAGTTAGTCATAAATATTTTAGTATCCCAATGGGTTATCTATTTTTTTCATGTCATATTTGACCTATGTGACCTTTTAACCTCATCCTTTAATGCAACATTCATTACATTTCATATGAAAATGAGACCTACAAGTCTACAAAATTGTATGTTTGAATTTTATTGATTTAAACCTTCCATGATGACTATATTGATATTTTTTATCTTGATAAAAATTATCCACTACCTCATTAAAATTATTAATAGGTTATGACCCTCATACATCTTTGATAATGTAGGGCTAGACCTTTTCAAGTCATTTTTATGTAGGCTACCTACACACAGTCCATAAGGGGAGTCATGATGTGAATTCTTGGAGGGATGCTATGGAATGACCAGTCATGATGGAGACATATAAATGAATTAAGAAGATGGTGGAAAACATTTAAAAATCATTTGTATGCATCAAGCCCTGTAGAAACCTCCAAACCTTAAGTTCAAACCTGCAACTTCACCCTATGAAGATTTTTTTCTCACTCTCCAATGCCACACATGCCAAACTTGGTGTATAAAAGTGTGATATGGTTTTTTAGACCATATATACCTTAAAAAATTCTCATATTTTCCAAATGAGTTCAAAATTACATGAAACTTGTGTAAAATTGAGCCTCAGGGGTTTGCTAGGGTTTAAGACCACCTAATGGTCTTAAAAATTGTTCATAAAGGAAGCTGAACCAATACCATAACTAATGACACAAATATAAGTGCCATTATACCCCCTTACTCTACCCATAATCTCAGGTCACCACTCTCTCCTTTGTCTGTACCAAATGCATGAATTTAGCCATTACTAGTTTGTTAAAAAGCCAATGGAGGATCTGATGCAAATTTGGGATTATTAAGAACTATACAAGATTATTATCCATGGAAAAAACTTGAGGAAGTTGAAGAGATAGTCTATAAATATTTTCACTTGAAGATGGATCCTCCAAGTCCATACAATTGCCTAAAACTACCTTCTTTGGACTGATTCTCTCTATCTCTTGCATTGAACCTATAAAAATGACTATGATTTGACATTCTTGACATATATGCATGTTAGATAACTCGTTCACAAGATTTAAAAAGTGTGAGTATATGGACATTTCATCTTGGTTAGCTTTGACATGTGTTGGACTTGACTACATGCACCTTTCTCTTGCATGACATTTACCTTAATCTTCATAAAATAACCTTAAATTCTCCAAACATGTATAAAATGTTCATGCAAGGTGTTAAAATGGTAGGATGACTTGAGATACAAATTATTAACCTTTGACATCTTTTGAATCCACTTTATCATAATCATGGTATGGATATACTAACATAAGTCATTACCTTAAACTTGTCAAAACTACCTTAAACTATGCTAATAAGACCTCAAAAATATTATTTGAAGACCTTACAAGCATATAATGGATATGAACAGGGTTATAAAACATGAGAAGTCAAGCTTTTTGTGAAATCCTCTAATGGTAGCTAGAAGTTGGCTAACACTACCCATTGGAAATGGTTAGTAATATAGTCTTCACTATTTCAAAGGACTCTCTAACCCTGTTTTGTCTTGAATTTAATTTAATGGCTCCATCAAGATTGAGTTTTTGGAAGAGAGGTTTAGGTAGTTCCCATTTTGAAATGTTGTTAATTTAATGTACTGGGTACTAAACATGCAATCTTATATATCTAAAATATTTTTATCTCTTTCATTCTTGATACTTGATGTAGAAAAGGTTTTTATTTTGAATTTTGGATCAAATTTGAGTCTCCCTTATTTTTGGACATAATGAAAAATTTGGATTGGGACCTAACTTTGATATTAATAACTCTATAATTTATTGTTGCACATATATTAAAATAAAAAAAGTTTGGAATCATTATGTGTATGGATACCAAGTTTGGTACAAACCTTGTAATTTTAATGTTATTACTGTATTTTCATAAATATGAATCATTAGTTTAAATTGGGATCTTATTGGCATGTTTTACTTTATGTTGGGCCCCACATAGACTTTCATTATCATCATTCAATCATGAACATATTCAAGTTTATCAATTGTTTACCTCCAAATATTCATAAACATTGTGGTAAAGTCATTGATCTATGTTTTATAAACTTTGATCACCTTAAGCATTACTAGGACAATCTGATAATGATCTAACCATTATGGGACCATACCAATTTTCATCATGTTAGTATTGGGTCATTTGTTCCATTTCACCATGTTTCCTTATGTCATGATTTTAGGTTTCCCCTCTTCCACAATGTCATAATGTGTATAAATAAGGTCCTAATTTTAATTCAATAAGTTTATATATACACAAGCACACTAATTCATTTTGGTAGATCTAAAAAGGAGATAAAGGAAGACATCTAGATATCACATCTATAGCTTTGTTTTTACTTCATTGAAGAATGATTGTTGGATACTTGTACCAAGAGGAGGACTAGTGAGAGTGAATTAAAATTACCCTAGTTGTATCTTTCATCTTGTATCATGGGAATAAGGGATGGGATTATCATATACATGGATTTGATTGTTGAAATTCATGAGTGTTGATTTACGACCTCTTAAAAATTAGGTTGCTAACTAAGGTATGCCCATAAATATAAAATAATTTTTTTTATGTCTTTCCAAGGCTTTATATTACAAATTAGGGTTTAGAAAAATGAGAAGACATTATGGTAGTTTTGCACACCAATTCATTGATTTGAGAGAGGTTTTTGTTGATCATGCATAAACAAAGGGATTTTTAGAATTTTAGACTAATATAATCAACACATATTCTATAAAAACATGATTTATACTTTTGGGATAAACTATCACTATCAAGATAGTTTGATATTGGTTAGCCTCTACTAGGACAACCCAATTCTATTCACTTCGTCAAATAATTATTATCCTTCTAGACCTTGTCGACATTTTTAGTCTCTTTTAGAGTTCAAGTGAGTTAGATATAATGTATGTGCCTATAAACCCCTTTGCCAATTATCAACTATTATAAGTACTTTCATTTTATACCCCCTAACACATAAAATATATATTTTACTATATTTAGATATGTATACCTCATATGCCTTATTTTAATGGATTACTATAGTTTTACTTAGTGTAATATTGCTTAGGCACTTTTTTAATGATTTTTTTGGTGAGCCTATTTTATATAGAACATACAACCTTTGGGTTTCATGCTCTTAACTCCTCTAGGATTTAATTTTGATGTACATAGTTCAAATATCATTTCTCTATAGCTGTGATTTCTTATTGTTATATCATTATCCATAGCTTCTTGTTTGGTCTCTATGTTTCTCTTTTATTCTAATTAAAAAGGTTAGATCTAAGACACCTACTGGGTGAAATGATAGATTGAGTAGTAGAAATAATGATTTTTTTTCAAACTCTTTTTCTTGGTAATCGTTTTAATTTGAAAAAAATGGTAATTGTTAATGTAGTTCAAGATCCTTATATCGATACACACAAATAATAATGAAAATGGTATAAATATAAATGATGAAAAATGATGTAAATGTAGATGTTATGTATGCCAATGATTTTAATGATAATGTTATGATTGATATGGTACTAGTTGACCTCAAAGCATACACAATTATAATGTAGATAAATAAAATGTAAAAATACTTTTTGATATTAGACAAAGTGTTAAAGACCCTCATGATTAATTGAATGACATATTAAATATATTCAGATATGTAAATAATAATAATTGAGCTAAGGAATTTGTATATGAGGAAGTACATGTTGCACCTAATAATAAATATTTGAATACTTTTATTCCACATACTATAGGTTCTTGTTTCATATTAGGTAATGAGGATATTACTACTATTCATTATATTATTTTGCCTTTGCCTATTACTTCTAAGTTTATTGAACTTATTCCTTCTTATATTTATCTTGATGCTTATTTTGTACCTCCTTCTTCTATACTACATATTTTTGTCATGGTCTTTCTCAAACACTAAAGGTATTTATTCCTACACAGGTGAATTCACTTCGGTTACTACTTCTCAAATTACACACCTAAAAAAAAATTCAAACCATGCAATAAATGCAACAAAAAATTCAATTTATTTCTGAAATATCTCAAAAATCAAGTCATACAATTACTTCTCATGATATATTATTTAATCCATTGACCTATGAAGTTCTTGTGTACCCATTTCTTGTTTACCCTAATTATGGTTATATGTCTGTGAAAGTATGTAATTCATATTTACCTAACTGGTTAAGTAATAGTAATAAGACAAAGTGATAAATAATTAATTTATTCAAAGTAGGTAAAAAAGACAAGGAATGATCATGCCTATAATATGATTTGATATTATGGAAGTTTAGATCTAGAAAGATGATTGTGTAGGTTGATTTTGCATATTGTAAAATTTGATTTTGACCCCTAAATCCTCCTATATAGTTTCATGCCTTATGTGAGTTCAAATTATGTAGATTCATGGTGGTTAGATCTATTATGTCAGGTTTATCTTTGTTTTGCCAACTATGACATGTCTAGGATTATAGATCCTAATTCTCCTGTCACTAGTTTTCCTCATATTTTCTAGTCTTCGTGTACATGTGATTTCTTATTTTATTGGGCCAAATGTGGTAAAATTATAATTATTTATCTTTTACCTAGTTTGTCACTCAAAAAAATAATGGGTTATGTAGTTAAGAAACTATTGATGTGACGTTACAAACTACATATCCCACACACTAGAATTAGAGCTCCACATAGTTCTAAGTGAGTGTAAATGGAATAGATCGAGCAAAGGTTTTGAACCTCCTCTTCCTTGAAAGTGATGATACAAATACATGAAAGCTAATAAATTTTTTTTATATAAGGGGATAATGAGCAAAAAAATATAAAACTTCATCAAAAGTGTGTAAGATATGACTCAATGAAACTCAACTTGAAGTAGGAGGAATGAAGTTGAAGCTTGTATATGTTCTAGGTTTATACCTTGATATTTTTTACTGATCTCTTATTCTTATTCTAATTTAAATGGTTTAGGATGAATTTTATATGTATGACACTCAAGGATAAGGTGGGATGTGTAAGCGAACTTTATAAATGAGAAGAGGAAAGATTAAAGGTGCAAGATTAATGGTAAAGGGTAAAAGGACCCACAAAAGTAGAGGAAAACCTTCATTAGGTATATATCAAACCATGAAAAAATAGTGTAGGGTGTGGAACTGAATTGGGATAAACAAAGGCTCATATCTCAATGAGGAACATGGCGACATATGATTTTTAGTCCAAGGATGCCTAAAGATAGATTTTGATGTGTTTAAATGTTCTCTTAAGGCTTAAGGGCTAAATGGATACCGATATAAGGCCATATAAGTCCTATAAATATTCAAATATACACAAGTATGTCAAAAATATTAAATTGAGAATAATACATTGGGTAAAAGGGTCTTGTACCAGATTTAAATGTCTAAATCAAGTCATATAGTTACTTATCATGATATATTATTCAATATTTTGGTTTGTGATGTCCTTGTCTACCCCTTGCATAATGGTTTTATATAAACTAAGTTTGAATAATTTAATGGAAAAGGTGATCTTCACATCATATCAAATATTTTTATGCTTCACGTCTTGATTTTAAATAAAATAATATATATTTTAGACTAAGCTCTTTCCTAGAAGTCTTAAGAACTGTGTTTTTGATTGGTTTTACACCCTACCATGGGATTCATATGTCACTTAAATTATTTATATAATAGTTTTTAAGTTTTTTTCCAATCAACATTGGCCAAAATGTCATGTTGTATTAGTTAGTGCAACTTAAACAAGGGCATAATGATCCTATTAGTGAGAATGTGCTTAAATTTAAAAAAATGCTTAAAAAGATGACTAAAAAATTACCTAATATATAATTACAAAGTATATTCTCTAAAATTTTACTTCAACCTATTAAGGACAAAGTGATTTTTAACTCATATCAATATTTCAATTAAGTTTGTTATATTTTTAGGAACTAGGAGATCAATCTTTTAGAGAACGATATGCTTGAATATGGGACTAGTGTCCCTACCTATAGTGGAGATGAATATCAAGGTAAAAAATATATTTAAATTTTATGCTAATGATAGTAATTTTAAAGATAATCATGATAAAAAATAATGTAGTAATGTGGTATCTCAACTACTTGATAGGTTTGTCCTTCCACCATAGGAGTGAAGAAACTTTACATGGTTAGTTGAGAGTCATCACCAAGTGCGTAAATGATTTATTGAATGAAATATGACATATTTACCTCCATAGTGTGAGTTTGGATCATTTTATCCTTTAAATAATAATAATTATCTTAATTCTTATTATGATGATCATAGAGCTTCGAGTCATACTACCAAAATATTTTTTCAACTAAGGCATAATATTCAAGACTTGATTGATAACAACTAAATACAATTGGAAATAGTAATTTTAATGATTTGGTTTCTAAACCAAAAAATAATTTTAAATTATTTACCAAGCCTCTTCTTTTTTAACCAAAAGGGCTAAAAATTTTATTAAGAAGAAATAGCAAACAAGAAAATTACAACGCTTTTTCCTGGTCCACCATAAGGTCCAGCTTCTGAGCGAACTCCGAAGGCAACAACCTATGATCAAGAATCTTCCACTGAGGCCCCTGCTCAGAGGCCCATTTAACAAGGCAATCTGAAACCCCATTACATTCATGGGGTATATGTTTGAAACTCACCGATTCCATAGAATTACTCAACTGGAGAGCCTGGCATGCAACCATCGCCAGCTGCCAATCCACACTATCTCAATTACGATTATTTAACAGATTTATAACAACCTGAGAATCTGACTCACAAATAACTCTATCCCATCCTTGTTGGCAAAAATGTTACATCCCTTACAGGATAGCCATCACTTCCATGAGATTATTAGAATACCAACCTTTATAAATGGAAAAAATAAACAGGACATTCCCTGCACTGTCACGTCCCACTCCTCCAATGCCTACTTCCCTAGAGTTACCTCTCAAGGAGCCATTAGTGTTGAATTTGATTTCTCCAACCAAGGGAGGATCCCATCGTCCCATCCTACCAATCAGTCTTTGCAACAGCTTGGTTTTATTCACAGGGTGCGTGGGAGGAGCGCTACAGGGGGCAGCCGAACGCATCCCTGCCAAGCTGGAATATATTTCAGAGTCTTCCAGCCTTAGGTCATCACTATCATATCCTTTCACTAAAAGAGTCTCAATCAGAAAGTATTTGATTTTGTCCCATATTGCGCTAAGCTCCAGCTGAGACTGTCGGAAGATGCACCTATTTCTTTCTATCCAAGTGTTCCATAAAATGAAAGACGGACCTGCCTGCCAAGCTGTTTGTAACACTAACGATTTAGATGGAGGTTGGCCTTGCTTGCTCCAGAAGTCTGTAAGTTAAGAAGCATGCCAATAGGGGCATCCCCACACACTCCACCAAAGGTGCCAAATTTTCTTAGCAAAAGAACAGTGGAAGAAGAGATGCGCCCATGTTTCCTCATTACTACAACATAAAACACACCTAAACGATCCCTAAAATCCCCTCTTACACAGGTTGTCCCAGGTAAGGCACCTATTGTACAATAAAGTCCATAGAAAAAAATTATATTTGGGCCATGTAAAAGAGCTCCATATTCTCTTCCCCCAATTGAAGTTGGTTTCTCCATGCCTTTGCTTAGTCAGGGCCTGATATCCAGTAGAAACTGAATAACGCTAGAGTCTCCTCCCCAGGAAAGAACATCATGTACTTGTAAGGAGCTAAAAATTCTTAAAGCTAGGATCAGGGACAATTCTAGTCGCTCCTCCCAGGAGCCACCCTGTGGCCAATCTGAAGAACTTTTCCATCTATAGCCCCTAGTTGCACCCAAATTGTACTCCTCCTTGTAGTGAGCCACAGTAGTCCAACCAGCAACTTGGAGGGCATTAGACAGTAGTTGCAAATTCAAATTTGTAGACAAGAGTGAGGGAAATCCATCCCAAGAGTCTTCCCAGAAGTGGGCCTCCACTCCGCTATTGCAAATCCTGAATAGGTTGTGTTTCACCAATTGAGCTCCCAACTTGAGAGTCTGCCATATCATGGAACCTCCTCGCTCAATAGGTAGCCTAGCGATGTTTGAAGGATCCACCCCCAGAAAATACTTAAAAGCTAAGATGCGAGCCTAGGGTTGGGATTGATTAGAGCACCATCTCTAATACAGTTTAGCGGCAAGCACTTGATTAGCTAGAATGGCCGAACACAGACCAAGACCTCCGTCCTTCTTTGGCTGACAAACAATATCCCAATTAATAAGACTCCATTTGGTGTTTCATAAGTTACCACTCCATAGGAATTGGTGGGAAAGAGTGTCAAACTCCTTGAGGAAGTACATAGGGGTGGCCTGCACCATGCAACGGTAAATAGGGAGGGCTTGGATCACTGATTACAAGAGTGTGACCCTTCCTGCCATCGAGAGCCATCTGTGTGTCCAATGACTGACCTTTTGCTTGAGTCTATCTAGAACATTCTGCCAAAATAGTCTTGGATGCCTTCCAATCATAATAGGAATCTCAAAATAAATTACTGGGAGAGCTTGAATTTGAAATCTCAAAATGGCCGCAATCCTCTACTGAATAGGCACAGGTGTGTTGAAGAAGAAAATAGATGATTTGTGGTCATTAATATTCTGCCCAGTTGCTTCAAGATAAGTTTCAAGGGTGCCTCAAAAGGCTCTCACCTCCCTAATGCATGCTCTCCCCACTAGGATAGTATCATCTACAAACTGGAGATGGGATGTGACTAGTCCATCCCTCCACTACCAGCCCTGCACAATGCTCTAAGACACCTGGAACCTGATAAGCTGCCCAAGCCCCTCAGCCAGAATGATGAATAAATATGGAGAAAGTGGATCTCCTTGGCGGAGGCCTCTTGAGGTGCCAAAAATATCAGTGGGTTATCCATTGATAAGGACTGAGTAGGAGGGCATGGTAACACAGCTTAGCACCCATTGGACCCAATCCAGATTAAAACCAAAGGCCAGCATGATTTTTTGTAAAAATATCTAGCTAGCCCTATCATAAGCCTTGACTAAGTCAAGCTTGATGAACATAGCTCATTCTTGAGAGGTACTCATGGAGTGTATAGCTTCTGATGCAATAACCACCTCATCCAGAATTTGTTTTTTAGATACGAAGCCCCCTTATTCCTCTAAAATAATCAGGGGGAGGTAGCCTTTGAGCTGTTCCACAATAAGCTTGGTGATGATTTTATAAACCACATTGCACAGTGCAATGGGCCTAAAATGGTCCAACTGATTTGCCTGATCTTTCTTCAGAATTAGGATAAGGAAGGTAGCATTCAAGGCCCTGAGCATTTCTTTGTTAGAGAAGGATTCATGTACCACTTCAAAAAGGGCTTGTTTTATGATATCCCAAAAGTCCTAGAAGAATTCCACAAGGAAGCCATCAGGCCCCAGGGCTTTGCCTCTTTTCATGCTAAAAACCAATCCCTCCACTTCAGCCCTATCAATAGGCCACAAGAGAGATTCATTTAATCCCTGGGTAATCATAGAGGGGATGCAGGACAACACCGCATTCTCTGCCAGCTCAGAAGGAGGCAGGCCTTCTGAAAAGAGGTTAGAGTAATACCAGACAGCTTCTCTAGAAATAGCTTGAGAGGTATTCAACCTAGTCCCATCCAGGCCAACTAGGGAGGAAATAAATTTCCTGTTACGCCTCACTTAAACTGACTTATGAAAAAAGGCGGTGTTCTTATCCCCCTCCTGGAGCCAATCAATGTGAGCTTTTTGCTTCCAGAATATCTCCTCACGAAGCTCCCACTTAGTTAACAATTTAGCCACTTGAGATTCAGCCTGAAGGAGCTCCTCAGAGAGGCCAAGGTCTCTAATCTACCTGGTCACCACGTCTAGGTGGTCTTGGGCCTTCTTCCTCATTGCGTGGAGATTCTTGAAGCTATGAATATTCCAAATTTTTAGCTTTCTCTTAGCAAACTATAATTTTTTGGTGAAGGTGTACATATCAGTGCCATAGCTAGGTCTTCCCTATTTCCACCACTGATCCACCAGAACATGAAGGGAGGGCTCATGCAGCCACATGAGCTGGAACTTAAAGTGTGACTTTTTTGGTCCAAGGATTTGGCTGGTAGTGAGCTTAATCAGCCAGTGATTAGATCCTCTCCAGTCTAGAATTTTTGAGGCTAGGGAAGTGGAGCTAGATTGCCAGAAGGAAGAGATAAGGAATATATCAAGGTGCTCTGCTATCCCACCATCACCCATCTCTTGTTGCTCCAAGTGAAGATTTCGTTAAGTGGTTTAATGTCCAAGAGTTGTAGAAGGTTGATATTTTGCCTAAGGATCTCCAAAGAGGGTCCCAACATGGCCAGTCCTCCCCTCTTCTCCTCCAAGTTGATCACAACATTAAAATCTCTAGTCAAAATCTAGGACAAATACGGGTGGTGGCTTTTGATAAATCTGACATGATTCCAGAGTTTTATCTATCCAGGGAGGTCCATCGGGGCATAAACATTGGTAACAAGAATGGTCTCCCTTGATTTCGTAGATGAAGCGGTCATTGAAAGGGTCAAGCTCCCAGCAAGCTAGCTAATAGGCATTATACTCTTGAGATTCCAGCACAAGACCAACCCACCGGAGGTCCCCACTGCACCTACACATTGGCTGTGACTGAACTGCCATATATTTGGCAAGCAAGAAAACCAAAAATCCACAACAAGTTTCATCTCCGAAATACAAAAGATATCCAGAGCCTATTCAATCATCAATCTATGCATAGATTTTTGTCTGGGGATGCTATGTAGTCCCCTTACATTCCATGATAGGACAATCATTGCATGGAATGGGGGAAATGTTCATCCAGGGTCTTAACCAGACTCGACTCTACCAATAAATCCCCTGTGAGCTTGATTCTGTCTTAATCCTTCTTTTGTCCAGCTCTTGTAGGTGTTGAGACTGAAGCTTTCTTGAAGGGTCTTTTCTGGAGACCAAGCGCTAAAGAAGAACCTTTTTCTATCCTAGAAGCTTCCACCTCTTTGGCCAGGTTTGCCCAGCGGACTTCTTTATCAGCTGGGACTGGCGCGACTGTACAGGCCTCTTCTTGTGGCTCCAAAGAGATCTCCTGGGTCGGCTGAGTCTCCATGTCTTGTGCTCCCTCTCTGGAGTCGAGTCACTTAGACTCCACTGTCTCCTCCCCCTGAAGCATTTTTGGGATGCCATCCTCAATAGCCATGTTGTCCAAAATTTCAAAATGGTTGAAGCCTACCTCAACTTGCCTGTCAAAATTTGGCCATTTCTGCCCCCAACTTTTCACTTGACGTCAGACTGGAGTGAATCCGTCCTTGTTAGTGCTCTTGAAATTTGGTGTACCTTGCCCCATACTTGTGGAGTTGAGGTGACTTTTCCATTTTATATCATTATCTGGGTGGGTCTGAGTCGTACTAATACGAGCCTACTGGCCAATTCCTTTGTCTCTATTGGCCTCCCAGGGCCTAGACGAGTCCTCAGTTGAAACATTCCCTCTAGAAGCATGAGGGCACTGACGGTGCATATGTCCATACACGGCATATGCAGTAGCGAAAGGGAATAGCCTCGTAATCTATTTGTTGAATCCAAGAGGAGGTCCCCAAGCAAATTTCTAGAGAATCTGGCAGAGGATTATTCAAATTAATATTGACACAAATATAGGCATAAAAAATTACCTTTTTGTCTAGCATTTGATGCGCTATGGCCACCAGTGTTCCCAGCATAGCAGCTATCTGGTGAAGGATATCCTCTCTCCAGAATTCCAAGGGGAGTCTCGACAATTGGACCCAAACAGGGATGCACATTAGAAGGTCCTCGACTGAGTTAAACCTTGCATGCCAGGGTTTGAAGAAAAGACCAATATGGTCGTAGAAATAAGGGCCTCCTTCAAAAATCCTATTCCAATCAGAAATAGAGGAGAAATTCACCATGAAGTAGCTATTTCTAGCCAACATAATGTCAAAGTCCCCCTCAATCTGCCAAGTCCGATGGATCTAGGCTTCCAAGGCCGCTATCAAAATATGAATTCCCAAGAATTTATAGATGAGAGCATGGGAAGATAGGTATTCCACCTCTTCCTTCACTGCCTTCAGGGAAATAACCAGGATGGGTCTCTCCTGGCTTCTCGGCAAACACCCATTAATCTTCCTCAGTTTTTTATTTTCACTTACATACACTGGCTCCGCCTCCTTCACACTCCCCCTAGGCAAGGGTTGATCCTCCCTAGGGGCTTCTGTCCGACCGCCCAGCCTCACGCCATTGCTCGCAATCATCACTCCTCCCTTTTTTCCTAATTTCCATTTACCAAACCTCTTCTAATCATGCTACTCAAAATAATTAAAATTAGGATGATGTGCATATGGTAACTCCAAAATAGCCTCCACCAAGTTCTAATGATCATATCTTAGATGTTTTCATAAGGGTAGTATAGATGCACAAAAGGATATTACTTCAATTGATTTATATGACCAAGATATTTCAACAAATGATTCTAAAAATATACCTTTATTCATATGATTTTTCACAGATATACATTTAAGATTAACAAAATGCATTATGGTTGATAACGATTTTAGTTTAAACATGTGTAAAATGCAATTTTTTTACTAGTATTGGATATACATAGAGATTTATATGGTATAACTACTACTATTAAATGATATGATGGTATTAATAATACACCTCTTGAGAGTATTACATTACCTATCACCATAGGTCCTAAGACTATTTTAGTTTAGTTTCATGTATTTTCAGATAATGGGACATATGATGTATTACTTGGATGCCCATGGCTTAATAAAACACGAGAGATCCTATATTAATTATATAAATGCTTAAATTTTGTGTATGATAACAAAGTTATTACTATATAAGGTGTTTTTTATGCATCACCAATCCAACATCAAGATAAGGAATTACCAAAAGGGCTATCGAAACAAAAAATCATACAACCTCAAAATATTACACTAGAGTTTATTTACTTACTCATCTACTTAATTAAGGTAATATTATAGAAACCTATTAAACTTATTCAATATAAATCACTTATCAAGGGTTGGAGACTCAGGTTTGCAACTTCCAAATGGGGCGTCAAGATATTGAAGTGATATGGTGAATTTATCATTGTATAGTTGTTCCAATTACTTAATCTAAAAAAACAAAGACATATCGAAGCAATAAATAAGAGATATGACATCCTTTTCATTCTTATATCTCTATGAGACCAATGGTAGATACCTTTACATTCTATAAAGCAAGTACAATACATAATTGGCTTCAAATGGTAACAAATTAAAATGTAGACTTGGCCACAATGATCATTCCACCCAATTAGTTGCCACTATAAAAATAACCACAAGTTACTCAAATTTTATTAAAAAAATTGTAAAAAATATATGTGAATAAATATATTGATAAATTGAAAGCTATAAAGGTTTGTATACACAAACAAAGTTGAGCTAACATGCACGAATTATAATTTTTAATAACATAGACCTCTATAGAATTTATGAGAAAAGGAAATGAGATATCATAAAAAAGTTTCTAAAAATTACATAAATGGGTGATATAATCAACTATGATAAATGCCTTATTTTCAATGAGTCATTATTTTTTAGAGTTTAAATGAATAAATTAGTGACAACCAAAAGAGATAAAACAAAATACACAAATTCTGTAAATATTTCACAACTCATACACATAATAATACACCTTACACAAATATATTATTTTCCATTGGGATGATGCATTACAGGATAGTGAGGCCAAAGAAATAACAATATTGGATAAAATAAACAATACTATAAATGCACACGGTTTTTGACAGCTTTACTTATCACCAAGATTACACATCAAACCTCATACCTTTATGACCAAGTGAAAATTTCAACACTAATTCAAATTAACTAATTACAAAACTTTTCTTAGCTCCCTAAAACACATTAATCATTGAATCATGTAGGGTTATCACAAATAAAAACACAAAGCCTATATATACTTAGACTTTATAGACCATAATTTTTCTCGCACAATCCATTAGGCCAATATCCAAAAGATCTAGATGAAGAAATAATTCATTTATTTATAATTATTCCCCTTCCATTAAAGCACATTCTAGGAAAGTTATCATGAATACCAGAAGAAGGAATAATTGTATGCACCAAGATGCATCACACTCTTAGCCAATCAAAATTCTTCATTATGCAAGCATAAATTACTTAAACAACTCCATGAGGCATCAAGTGATAAATGGTTACAAATCTTAGGTTCATTAAAAGTGTTGGCCACTTGAGATCATGCATAATTGTAGAAAACACAATTTTTTCTTGAGAAAAACCCATTCATAGTGATTTTTTTAGCTTGAAATAAACACAAAATTCACCTTTATAAATGACAAGAATACCCTAGGGAAACATGTGAAATAGTGTTAAATAAGGAAGACTAGGAAAGAGAGGAAAATGCAATGAAACTTGGCACAATATCACAATTATGATCATGGGAATCAATCATCTAGCATGTAAGAGAGCACATGGATCACTTAATAATTTAAAGTGGAGAAATTTGTGACACTTGGAAGACTCTACAATTTAATGTTCATCCAATTCTCATTTTAATTCAAGTGATCACCTTATTTTGTGTATTTTTATTTCACCATGAGGAATAATAAATCTTAGAAATTTACGTGTGAATATGTCTTTGTATTTATATCAATTTCCATAAAACTTGAGATCATTGTGTAGCTATAATTGAGACATTTCAAATGCAATAAATGAGACTAAAAAAAGAGCTATATAACTCAATATATAGGCAAAAACTAACCCCATATAATTTTGAAACCATAAATTGTAGCCTTTTTCATTGTGGCCACATGACAGGTGGTTGACATGTAATTGTCCTTAAAATTATGGCCTTAATAGTTTTAGTGAATAATAATAATCTTGACTGTCCATGTGGTACAATATTTTAGCCTTGATTTAATAGAGCTCACCTATCCACTTCACTTTTGATTTTATCATGTCCAATAAAATTAAAACATGTGGTCATTTCTCATTTGTCATGCATTTATAGATTTCATGAAGTCATTTTAAGCCTTTGAAAGTATTTCACTCATATTTCATGGACCTCAGTACCCTTTCCATTTCATTTTATTTGGTGTCTGCACCTTCTACTCTACATTTTGACCTTTGTCTTATCCATTATGAGTAGTCCACGTGGCATCTTCTCATCAATCACAGAGTACCTTTGGTCACAAACTTATCTTTTTAATTCATTATCCATTATGAATTTCAACACATGTGTTATATTATCAATTCACCTTTCATAATTTTTTATATTTGGTGACCTCTCCACATCAGACCTGTCATTACCATGTGGGGTAACCCTATTGCCAAGATATGACTCTTTATTATCTTTCACCTCTACCTGTGATTTATAGGAATGAGACAATTTATTTGATTGAGATAAGAGTGGGACACATGGTTAATTTCATTGGCCACACAATAACAATGCACAGACCCATGGATTTATTAACTCCACACTTGTCCTGGTGTCTAACTACAATCATTCCTTTATATGCCTTGTCTCCATGTGTAGAACCCTGTAAATATTTTTGTGTAGAATCCACCTCTTCATCTATTTTTGTCTCTTATTGGTTCCATATGTCAGTCACTAATTAGTCCATGGGTTCCTCCCAAGCCTTAAAATTTCCTTACACAGAGTTTTTAGACCCATTAGATCATTATTTTCACTTTAATCCCCTTTTATGTATGTGACCTTACTTTAATTTATCCCAACACTCAAATCAAGACAAGTGGATTTTTTTATTGGTTCATGCTAATGAAGCCATGTATTGTTTTTTTTCTTTGAAATGATTTTTTTTTGAATCACATGGACCCATTTCACTTTTCATTTTGATCTATATAATTTGTAGTTCTACACCTTTCCATGTAGAAAATTTATTTTGGTCATAGGTTCACAGGTTAAATGAGTGTCCTTTTGTTCTTAGGGTGGCCATTGTGATCTTCATGAACACGTTTGAATTTCAACTCTGCTTTATTATTTATGGGATATGCATTCAAGCCTTTGCATCCAAAATATATTGCATGAACTTTAGTAAGGCCATTGAACTTTATTCATGAGGCTAGGCTTGAATTGGGGAGGTTTGAAGTGTGAGACCAACCCAATTTCCAACTAAATTATGAAAATGCATTGAATTTTATTAAGGTAACAAATGATACATTTGAAAATTGAAATATCCAATGAAGTTTTTTGAACCACCATTGGAGCCTTGTGAACAAGCCCTGTGTGACCTTATACCAACTATATTGTGGCCAAGAGGGAAAAATAATCCCAAAGGTTTGGGCATAATAAACCATACCTGGGAGACCACAAATAAATGATGAAAGTCACAGGGATCCTTGTGGCCAAAAAACTTATGAAACTTTATATATTTATCTATATTTTTTTTAACATGAGGATCCTTAAATTTCATGGGAAAATTTGAGCTCCAATAGGTTAAACCATATGAAATACCATTCAAACTAAGTAAATTTATTCTTTATGAGATGTTAAAATAGCTATTGTAGCTAATCAAAACACTAATGATTACGATAATAATGGCAATGATTCTAGTTATTATGCAACTCATGATTATATAGATGATGACACTAGTTAGGGTGATACATATGACTCCTTATATTCATGGTTCTTAGGATTTATGGATGAAGATAACTTAAAATATTATTATTTATGCTATGGTCATCTAGATTGGTTTATTAGTTAACATTGCTTGCTAATCTCATGTGCTTCTTTCTTAATTTCATCTACTCATTATCTATCTCTAGCATGTGCTTTCTATTTTTATTTGTGAATGGTTTTTAATTACATCATGTATCCTTATATCCCTCCATTTATTTTCTCTATTGATTTATTTCTCCCTCTAGATTCTTCTGATTTTATCATCTATCTTGTATGAACTTTAAAGTTACCTTTTTTCAAACATTTTAGCTTGTAGTGTCATTATTCTAGTCTCTTAGTTTATGCTTATTATTATTTTTTCTATGGCCCTTTATTTTTTTTATCATTTTAACGTGTCCTAGAGCCTTTTTTAAAATTACCAATGATGACATCACATATATATTGAGTTCTTCCACCCCAATGTAGACATAGTTATGAGAGAAGATGTAGGTTAGTAGGGACCCTCATCTTCTTCCTTGTCACTTTCGCCTCTTGGCTTATTTATTACTTGATTGATGCTTGTATTCTCATTATTGATATTTCCTCTTGGATTGTTTTCTTACTTTGTTTATTTCTTCTATAAATGATAAAACAAAAATAAAAAAATTATTTACCTTTATCTTTGTGTGTTACATAGTCATGTGGTTTAGCATATCATGAGGATCTATCTATTGCTATAGGTTTTACATATACATTATTTACACACATGTTTTTGATGGTATCATTAGAGTTAGATGTAATATATGTAATTTTACATACTATTTTCACTTATAGTTGTTTAAAACCTTCATCGGGCCTACGTCAGTGTCATCCTTACATTGGTGGCATGTCTTCACTGGGGGAATTTCCAATGGGTTTCAAGTTTTATCTTTATTATTTTCTATTATATTTTGAGGTTTATATTTATTATAAATATCTTCCTCTAAGATACATATTACATGTTTTTTTATGTTGTGTATTATCTTTTTTTTGTTATTATTACTCAAATTGATTGCCTTTATTCATATTGCTTAGCATATGTTTCTTATCTTTTTTTATTGAGGATCCTCTTGTTAATTATTATGTGTCACTCTTTGTTCTATTTATATTTATTTATTTTAATAATTTACTTAACTTGATATATGTGGTTACATGATTGTGTGTATTTACATCTCTTGACTATATTTTGTGATACTATAGGTTTCGTGCCATGATCTATATCACACATATTATTACTTATGGAATTATACACTTGTTACTTACATTTCCATGGTTTCTACCATACATCTATTGGATCATACTATTTTTTTGCTTCATTGTAATATATTTTCCTTATGGGGGCATATTGTTATATTGGGGTATATATCTTGACCATCTTTGCTTGTTACATTGGGGCATATCACTTGCCTATTTTTTCTTATTTTCATCAGGACATTTTACATGTCCCTACATTTTTAATTAAATTGATTATATTAATTTTGATTTAACATATTAGTATTGGTTTATGGATTAGATTTACTAATGACATTTTTATAATTATATGCATGTCTTACAAATATGATTTTGAGATTATTACAACTTTATATTTTATCTATGTTATACATGGTGTGCATAATCCTTTTTTTTGAGATAAGTTAAATATGATAGCATTTATCACCTCAGAATAGGGGAATATGTTGGATTATTCTGTCTTTGGTTACAATATTCAATAGGTTATAGAGAGATACAAGATGTTTGTTTCTTCAGCTAGGAGACATATTTTGTCACTTAACAATGTCAATAAGATCTAGATTTGAGATACTTCACCACATGGCATGTATAATTTTACCCAAAATAGTTTAAATATTTTTAGATATGGAAGCATGGTTCACATACCATCAAATATATTCTTTCCTACTATTTATTTAGCTATATTATTATCGATTTATTTAGACATTCATCAATTTTTAAATATTCATTTTATTTACAAGTACACTTGAGATGTTGATATGGGATAATTGATGATAATTCATGGACCCTTGATGGAAATTGAGATGTTTATTTAGATAGAAAGGAGACTCAGTTTCTAATTTTTAAAGTTGCTAGAACTAGACTCTAATATAAGATAACCTCTTTCATTTTGACTTTTAGACCACTTTCATATTTGATACTAAATTTGAACATAAATTACATGTGTTTACATGACCAAAAATAAAAAAATACCCATTTTTATTTGATTTACTTGAATTTAAATGCACATAGAGATGCATTAAAGTAACACATTATGTAATCATCTAATTTTTATATAAGCCTTGTAACTACAATGCCATTATCATGTTTTCATTCATAGGGATCACTAGTTCAAATATGTCTTTTTTTGGTGCATTTTAATTTATGTTAGACCATGCATAGCCTATCATCATTCACTCATGAACATATTTAAATATTTGTGATTTTTTTGCCTCAAAAAAATCACAAACACTCGTACAAACTCATTGATATAGGTTTTCTAAGCTTTGATCACCTTGGCTATTATTTATATAGTTAAATAATGGTATGAATGTTTTTAGACCATCTTGATTTTGATAATGTTGGTTTTGGGTCCTTTGTTCCATTTCACCATGTTTCCTTGTACCATATTTTTCATCTTTCCCAATTCAAAAATATTGGTTTGTACATGAATAAGGAACTAATTTAAACTCACTAAATATGTATATACACAAGCATCCTAGTACATATTGGAAAAAAGAGAGGAGACATCAATAAAAAATACATCGTAATTACAAAGAATAAAACTAGATGTTTCATCTATAGCTTTCCTTTTACTTCATTGAAAAATTATTGTCACATACTTATACCAAGATAAGGACTTGTGAAAGAGCATAGAGCATCACCCTAGTGGCATATTTAATATCATATCATAAGGATATTGGATGGGATTATCACATATATGCACTTGAATATTGGAATACACAAGTATTGATTTCCAACCTATCAAAAAACATGGATTTGATTGAGACAAGGCCCTAAAAACAAAACCCATTTTTTATGTCTTTGCAAGGCTTCATGGTATGGATTAAGGTTTGAATAAATATGAATACATTTTTACAGTTTAGCACATCAATTTTCTTATTTGGGAGAGGTATCTCTCAAGTGGGTGAAAATAAATGGATTTATAGAGTTTTAGACCGATTTGATCAACACATCCACTATCAGAAGAATATTTACACTTTTGAGACATAATATCACTATTAAAACAATTTGTTTTAATTATTTTGGACTAGGGTGATCTAAAATATTTTAAAACTAGGGACACTTCATATTATGTAAAATATATAAATAACACACAAATTTAAATTTAAAAGTAATAGATTGATATTGCACTTAGATGATTTGAAATTGAAAAAGAAAAAGAGGGGATATGTTCCTATTTGTTTATGATATTTTATCACTCACAACAATTGTCATTGATTCTAAAAATTCTCTATGTATTCTTTGTCATTGCTTAGATAAAAAAATAGTAACTCAAACCCTAATTGGACATTACAAGTAAAATTATGATTGTTACAATACTCGGTAGTATCTTAGTTATGTTGGTAGTGTCCCAATATGTTGTGTAAGTTTCTAATGCCTAAAACCTCCACCCATATGCCTATATATACTTAATATGCATGTGCTTACCTTTGGTCCTATGTTTTGGTCTTTGTTTTCCTTGTCCTTCCATACAACCCATAGTTGTGCTTTTGACCACAAGATGACCCTTGAAAAATGGGTTAGTATTTGATTGGAAAAACTCAATGACTCATTGATAAATGGATAAGAATTTACTATGTTCTAATGATTTGAAGAGGGATCAAACCACATATATTTCTTCCACTTATGTGTCTTTGTTTTCATTTCATCGTGATCAATATATAATGCAACACAATGTTTGGATTTTCACACTTAACACCATGCAACCATGACTTTCATGTGTATTCATACTTGGATCAAGGGCTATTCATTTAAGGGTTTTAAAAATATTTTTGAACCTTTATAATAATGTCTCAAAGGAGTGATAATTTATTTATAAATATTTTAGGTGATTTTCAATGTGATGTCCAAGTGAATAGAACCTTAGTATTGATTTGTATATATAGATGATTCTTCATTATTTTTCACTATGTCTGACCCATGAAACATGTTTATGCTAGCCTAATGGAGACTTCTAAATTTGAAAAATAGTTATTGAGTGTTCTTGGACACTATAATTAGAGTAATAAACTTAAAATAACTACAAGTATATAACATTACCATTATTATCCTACAAGTGAAAATAAGTGACCTAAGATATATAAAAAGATTGTTTAGGATTCTTAATTTTTTGGTATAGACTAGGTTGATCCTAAATAATTGTATTTGTCAAATATGTTTTTCCAAGACAACATGTGGGTATAAAAATAAAGGGAAAGTGTGCACAAGATTCAAATGTGTACACAATGCTAAGTATGTCAAAGTGTGTCAAAGTTGATGTTTCCAAAGTGTCTAATATGAAATTGAGGTGTCTGCACAAGATGATACTAGTCAAAATCTATCAAGATAGATTGATTATTGTCACTTCATTAGATCACATCTATATTTTTGGATTCTATTTTTTAAGGTTTTTTACCTTCTTCACAACACTTTTAATCTCTATTATAGTTTAAGTGAGTCATAAATTACGTATGTGCCTATAAACCCCTTAATCAATTATCAATTATTCTATGTAATTTAATTTTATACCCCATAACACATAGGGTAGATATTTATTTATTGAATTTTATTATATTTAGATAAGGTCTACCTCATGTGACTTATTTTTTAGATTAGTGTTCTTTTACTTAGTGTAATATCCTTTTTACACTTTTTCATCAAAACAATGTGAAGGTATTTTTTGAAATTAGAAATGTTAGATAATGGTTTCTAATTAATTGGCATAGGGATTTTATGTGGGATAAATATGGTCAATAATATAATTACCCTCTACTATGAAAAAATAATAACACCATACTATATGAAACACACACACAATATGCCATTCCCCAAAGCAATACATGGGTATAAAAAAGGATTGTGTACAATGAAGATTACAAGGAACTAATGAACATATAAATAACTAGATCCAAGATTAAAGAAGCGTAAACTATAGTAATTAAAGGAAGGATAATGACATTAGGTGGTAACCAAGACGTTCTTAATCTAATTTTTATAAGGGTGTCATCAAATGGTAATCATGAGGTATACATAAAGTAACAAAAAATGTGAATATAATAATATACTAACAAACATACGCTAATCTAGGCATATAATAATTTAACATATCCATACAAGATATCCACCAAAGTAAAGAAATAATGAGTATGTGGTTAGGAATACCTAACTTTGGGTTGAATTTTTAGCACATTAATCTCCCCATTGGCTCAAGTGGAACTTTGTGAGAGATGTTGTAGGTGAAGCTCAAGATGGAAATAATAAAAGCTAGTTATCTATAGTTGGAGACTCCAAAGACCAGGTGTACATTATTTGTTCAAATTATCTTCTTTATATATTCAAAGATATTGTGTATAAAAGTCTTCATCAAATGTAGACTTCTAATCATTAATTCCTTTTATTCTTACTAAGGTGTATTTTCATGCATGAGAAAAGAATATAAGATGTATTTTTATGAGGAATGATAATGGAGAACCATATGAATATGACTCAAAACCCAAAAATTCACTACTAAAACTTAGCCAAAATCATTACCCTGACTAATGGAGTATAAAAATGTCTAACATGCACAATATTTCATTAGCCTGGATGATGATGTTGACTAAGGGGAATCACCACAAAACATCATTGGATAGCTTTATGACATTAAGGATGAACATGAAATTATGAATAAGAGGAGTGAAAGTGGGAGATAAGAACACTCAGAGGAAAAATAATTATATGATATGGCATAATGAAGGATTTGTTTGGTTCCCAATTGTACATATCTTGCACTCAACCTTGCACACTTTGAAAAAATGGAAAATAAAGATGAAAAACCCACAAATATGTCATTATATCTGGGGAAGGGTTTAGCATCAGGATGGACTGAATGTAGATAATAAATGGAAGACATTGATAGAGGGTATGGTTAGCTCCCTGCTACTTTTGGGTCTACTTGAACCAAGGTGAGAGGACCTAAGGGATAGACTTATCACATGGAGGGATACTACAATTAAATATCCATGGGGATTATTGGCACATAAACAAACACAAATCTAACTAGGGCATAACGAAGTTTGCACACTCCACTTGGGAAGGGTTGTCACACAAAATGAACAAATGCTCTAGGCTAGACACAAGCTAATAAAGACATATGTAAATATGATTGTAACCTTAATTTATATAAAAAAATTAATAACAAAGGGATACATGGAAGATTATAATGCTAATCTTCAAAGAGTGATATATAAATACATTTTATATATGTAATATTGATGCATCTGCAGGTAAATAACACTTAAAATATGTAATACAGTGTATTATTTACAGGGTAGAACATAGTAGGATGAATTAAGTATTTATAAAAGAGTGGTGTGATGGTGTGGTTTTTTAAACAACATGATCTCCTTCAACATGCATGATATCATTCATTCACAAAAATGAAAGAGATTGAAATACAAGCTAAGGAAACTAGCAGGAATGATTTGCATCCATGGGTGCCAACACAACAAAAATATTTAGATGATTATTAAAACCTTAAAGAATACACTAAAAATATAATTTAAAATGATTTCTCCTATCAAATAAATAAACCCAAGGTACCCTTAAGAGGTTATCAACAACACATTTCAAAATCACAATGCAGAAAGGAATTTACAACTTAGATCTATGCCCAAAACAATTACCATTGATTAACACAAAACTAAATACACAATTAACAAAGCATGTAAAATGTACTATTGCATTTCATTAACAAAATATAGAAAAAATAATAGTTATTTTATATTAAATTTCAAAAAATATTACATACATCATTATTTCAAAATGTTACCATGGGGAAAAGCATGGCGAGTTTGCTCTTTTAACAGGGGAGACATATACAATGCTCTTAGAGCTTGCTAATGGTTGTACATCTGAAAGCACCTTAGCAAGAGAGACAAGACATACACACATCATGGATCCTAAAATTTGAAATATCCAAAGACCTGAAAAGAATAAAAACCAACAACCAACAACCTTAGAAAAGAGGATAAGACCTTTTTTAATACAATTTCTCACCACTTTGTAATCTTGAAATATGTGTTACAATTTGTAATATTGTAAACTTGTAATTAGCCCTCAAATTTTTTCCAAGATGCTTCCATCTAGAATATGCTCCTTGCCATGCTTATAATCTTCATGCCTTTACAAGGAAAATGATTCTTGTAACTGACTCTACATGTAATGATAAACATCTGAAACAAACCCTTGCTATGCTTGGATAGAAAAGTGTTTTACTTGAGCTTGAAAGAGAATATTCATTTTGGAGCCAAACAACCTCCTTGTATTCATGTGTAATTTCTTGGCCATGCTCTCCCATTAATTATTTACAAATTTGAAATCTTTGGACAACTGCCCTTCTCCTTGTGAAGGCCAAATAACACCCCTTGCTTTGTCATGATCACATTGAAAAACTCTAATTGTGATAGAAGAAAATAAGAATCCATGGCTATTTGGAAAATATGCTTGAAATAACCCACCTTGGCCTCATAAACCTTGCAAGATATTTTTCCTCCAAAGAGGTCTTCAATACAAGCAAAATATTAAAAATGGCAATACTTAGCTTATTTTTACCTTTTTTCCTTAATGACAAACTTTCCCATGCCTTCCACATTTATATTTTCCCTTTGACCTTTTTAAGGTTGTCATCAAAATTTATAATGCTTAAGTGCATTATTTTACCCTTTCAAAAGCTTGGCTTCACCATTTGACCCTCCATTTGGATTATATTAATAGCATGGCTCTCTTCTATTTAAAAGCTCATGCTTTGAATTTTTTTAATTTCCACTTGGACAGGTCATATATTTTGGAATGAGTATAAATATTGACGTGGCCTCTTGAATGCTTATGTGGCCTTACTTATTTTTCCACATTGACCTTTGATTTCTTTTGAAACTTCACTACTTACCTTTTGGACCATCTTTCTTTTGACTGCATGTTAATTGGTGGGTGGCAAACATTGTCTTAAATTGAAGGCTTTGAACACAAAGTGTCCAAACAAAAAGTCTGACACAAATGTTTTGAATAGAAAAACTGACACAAAAATCCCAAACAAAAATTTCAATGACCAAATCCTTTGAAGCAAGGGAAACTTGAAATAAAATGCCTGACCAAAGAATCTAAACAAAATGTTCGACCATAAAGTCTGACCAAAAGTTCTAAACAAAAAGTTTGACTTTCAAAATTTTCAAAAAATCAAATTTGATAATTTTCAAACAAAAATTTTGAAAATTTAAAATTAAGAATTTTTTAACAAAAATTCTGAAAAAAAATTCCAAACAAAAAGTTTGAACATAAAGTCCAAACACAAAGTCCAAACTTAAGAATTTTTCCAAAAATCTTAAGAATTTGAGAAGTCAAACTTGCATTTTTTACAACTTATTTTTTTGCCATATATTCTTGCAGACCTTTTCACACCAACTGTCAATTTTAATAATGTAAAATTGTATTTAAGCTAAGAAATTATGCCTCTTCAAATCCTTTTAGAAGATGTAAAACATCATACTCAACATTATTTGATCTTCCTAGCTTGATTTTTATCATAGACCTTGCAGTCTTATTAAAACATGAAAACACTAAGCATTAGTTGGAACTAGGATTACACAGGGGTTTTACAAGGCAAAATCTAGATTTTTTAACTTGGGTGAACACTTGAAAATAGGAGGTAACATTTATATATTCATGCACTAATATTTTAGAAAGGGGCACAAATTTCTTAGTGTAATTTTGGGTACTAACATTGGATCTTGCCCAAGGATGTACACCCCCTACGAGTGTGAAAAGAACCTCAAAAAATAAGACAAGGTGCCAATCCATTGGGACTCAGAGTCAACACTTCATCACTTTTATAGGAAACACCCATGAAAACTCAATTGGATAAAAACTAGACTAATAAAAATAGATCAAGAGGATCTGAGAAAGAACACACGACACAAAAATACCAAAAAGAACTGTAAAAATAAAGGCCCAAAAAAATAATAGAACTATACACTATACAATACTTTACACAGTCACAGACTCAGTCAAGGAAGTGTTTCAAATCTCTACCATTAATTGGTAGCTCTAGTATCTTGCCATCTAGGTCTATCAAGAAGAAAGTGTGTTCCCTAATTCTACAGTCAATGGAATAAGGTCCCATGCACAAGGCATCAAATTTTCCATGCTTGCCTTTCTCTTCATGCCTACTATCCCAAAGTAAAACCAAATCACCTAATTGAAAATTTCTCAGAGAAACCTTTCTATCAAATATTCTCTTGAGTCTATCCTTGAACTTGAGGTGTCTTTCATGAGCTTGTCCTCCAGTTTCACCAAGCTTAATAATCTGATTCATTCTACTTTCATAATGGTTTATTTCATCATCTTCCTCTAGCTATTGCATAAATTGATAGGTTGAAAATTGCAAATTCATAGGCAAAATAGCTTGAGCTCCATAAACAAGCTCAAAACGGCTTCTACTTGTGGCTTCCAAAGTACATATAATTATTTTGAACAAGTTTTTGTTATTAGATATTGCCTACCCATTCCCCTGAGGGTCATAACTGGAAGCATAAGTTAATTTGATCCCATACTCTTTACATAATTCCATCAAAGGTTTAGCTCTAAAACTCATGGCATTATCAGTAATTACCTTAACAAGCACACCAAATCTACAAATAATTTGATTTAATAAAAATTCCATAATCACCTAGTGTGTAGCCTTATTTGTAGGGACCGACTCAACCCATTTCACGAAGTAATCCATTGTAACTAATATAAATCTATGTGCAACACTTGAAAAATTAGTGATTTCCCCAATGAAATCCATTCCCATTGTCTAAATGTGCCTTCAATCATCACAAGCTATAAGGGAAGACAACCAAAAGCTTTCAACCTTCTAGCAAAGCATTGACATTTATCACATTTTCTAACATTTTGTGTAACATCCTTGAATAGTGATGGCCACCAATAACCAACTCTCATAACTTTATAGTTGTAACTTTAGGCATAAAATGACCACCACATACTCCATTGTGAAAGTCTTCAATCAAATTGATAATTTCTTCTTCTACCAGGCATCTTAGGATAACCCCATCTAGATTCTTCCATACCAATCCATTTTCAGTCAAAAGATATTTTTGGGAAATGTTTTTGAGAGTTCTCCTTTGGTTCTTATCTAAGTCAGGGGAAAAATTCATATTTTAAAAGTAGTAAACAATGCATTTATACCATAGATATATGTTAATTCTACTCAAAGAATCATCAACATTAAAAAAAATAATGTTTACCTCAATAGCTTTCAAATTTGTTTTATCCATGAGCTTGGCTAGACCCATCCCTCTCACCAACTTGGTGGTTTGAATATCCATGTTGTACTCTTGTAACTTGCTAACCCACCTACATCTCTTTCTTGATACTTCAATATGAGTCAAGATGTCTTTCACCATTTTATGTGGGACGTATGCAACAATCTTCAATATAAAAATGTAAGGTCTCAACATCTTAACAACCTTTAAGAGAGTGAAAGCTTATTTTTCCATGATAGTATAATTTAGTTCATAACCTTCCATAGATTTGCTAAAGAAAGCTATGGGCTGCTCATGACCATCTTCAATCTTTTGCAACAAGATAACAATAATAGTATTATGTGATGAAAAAAAGAATATCTAAAATTCCTTGGTGTAATTAGGGTTGGCCAAGATAGGGGCATACTTTAAGGCTCCTTTGATGTCATTGAATGCTTGCATGGCCTTTACCTCTCACTTGATGGTTTGGTCCTTTTTCAACATGAAGGTAATAGGCAAAGTGATCTCTAAAAAATTAGACACAAACCTCATCACAAAATTGATTTGTCCAAAGAAAGACTAAATTCCCTTCTTAGATTGCAGGATAGGCACTTTTTTAATGGCTTTTACTCATTCAAGATCAATCATGACACCATCCTTAGACACTATATGCCCTATAAATTTGGCATTTGTACTCCAAAGTGACACTTCTTAGGATTAAGATAAATTTCAAACTCCCTACATCTAATGAACACTTTCTCTAGATGCTCTAAATGTTATTTTATAGTCTTGGAGTACACTGTAATGTCATCCTAATACATAGTTATAAACTTGTTAATTACCCCTATAAAAATAATGTTCATATCCCACTGAAACATTTCACTAGCATTCATTAACCTTAAAGGCATCTTCATATAAACATACGTGCCCTAAGGCATTATAAATACAATCGTGGGTCTCTTAGATTCCTTCACCAAAACTTGGTTATACCTTGAGAAACCATCTAAAGTGGACAACATTTTTGATCTTATAACACTTTGTAGCAGGTTATCCATATTAGGCAAGGGGCAATTATCCATCAAAGAATATTTGTTCAAATTTCATAAATCCACACACAAGTGGATGCCACCATTTTTATTTCATACAAGGACTAGGTTTGCCACCCATGATGAATATCTAATGGGCTAAATAATTCCACCATCCCTCATATTCTTCAACTCCTCTCGCATCTTGGAGGCCAAGATGGGGTTGATAGGTCTTTGATTCTACTTGAAAGGCTTACTATCAAGATGTAATGGGACGACATGTTGAAACAAATCTTCCCTATATGGTTTTAATTCAAAATAAGACCAATCTAAATAGTCCTGATACTTCTTTAGCAGTTGCATGTAGGTTTGCTTTTTGCTAAACTTAGGTGAGTGCTCAGCTAGAATTTCTTTGGATTCTCATGAGAACCCAAATTACACTCAATTACATATTTTGAGATATATGAATATCTAGTTTTAATTTGATCTACTCCATCAAAATATACTTCTAAACTCACCAATCCCTTAAAGAGAGTGTTTGTCTTCAACTGAATTATATCCTTCCCAAACAAGGTTTTTTTCCCATCATAGGTTTGAGTCATGGACTCCAAGTTTATGAGATGATCTTGAAATTTAGCTTCACAATTTATAAACCTTATAATCTATTCATCATAATTAAAAACTTGACAATGTTTAATATTATCTAGGATTGAAGGCCTAACAAATACCTCTACTTGATACTAACAATGAGGGTTCATATTTGCGATATCAAACTAAGCACCTAACCTTACAAGTCTGTCAGCTTCTTCGTTAAAAATTCTATCATGATAATAAATGTTAAAATCATCAAATAATTATAAAAACTCCCATACAACATTCTCATACTATTTCAACTTTTTTATTCTAGGTGGCATAAGCATTTTTGACATGCTTAACCACTAGCTCCAAATCACCCTTTATAATCAATCTTGTGATTCCATGTTCATGAGAAATTCATAAACTAAGTAAGAATGCCTCATAATCAACAATATTATTTATGCACTCAAAATATAGCTTGAAAGAAAACTTGAAATATTTTTCATTAGGGGCATAAAAGACAACCCCAACTCCATTTCCAAGATTGGAGCAAGCCCCGTCAAAATACATTTTATAAATAGAACTTTCATTGCCAAATCCAACATCAAGAATAACTAGTTGTTCAACAACATCTACATTCCCAAAGAAGCTACCCAACTCCAAATCCATGTACAAAAATCCATTGAGAGCACATTTTGGATCTTTAAGTACATGAAAAATATTCAACTCTCTATGAAGTTTGACCATCTTACCCTCCAAAGGAATGGTGGTGTAAGACAAGTCCATCTACACACTTCCACCCATGCTAGTATCCCATTTTCATGACAACAACATCCCCCACTTAGGTGGGCAGTCCAAACCTACCACATCCATATTCAAATATTTACCTGGATGAACTGCCAACTACACTACCAACCCTTTGACTTGTCCAACAATTGGTACCTCTCATGAATCCATGGCATAACACTTACCAAAGGTAGATGTGATTTTTAATCCAAGCTCATTTATGATACCCATGGGCATCACATTGCAAGAAGATCTAGAATCAAACATATAATTGTGAACAATTAAGCCATTAATCAATAGGGTAGTGTAAAATGGATCCATATTCAGCTGACTTTCTACCAATGTAGTCCCCAAATAAAATTTTGAGGCTAGTTCAACAACCTCATCTATTCTTCATCATCTTCCTAGAGTGTTTGGGGTGAAGTCATTTAATTTATAGCTATACTCTCACCATATTATAAATATTAAAATGCCATCTTCTTATGTTCAGGTATTAGTAATAATTCAATAAGTGGCATGGTGATTTTCAATTGACTCAAAACCTTAGCCATATCACACGTGCTATATTGAGGAAGGGTGATGACACCTTCAATTGGAATACAACCATTTAAAGTCAAGGGTGGAATAGGCTGGGATGGATTAGCATTTTTTACAATAGTTTTCAGGGGTGGGTTATTTATAACATCACTCACACCCTTAGAGATACTAAATAGAAAAGGTACTCTATTCTTGGCTGGAGCACCTCTTTGTTTGAGAACTTGGGAAATGGGTGATAACTTGGAAGAAGTTGATATTTTTTTAGTTTTTCTAACTTCCTTACTTACATACCCTATCATTTGATTTATAGGGGTAGTCTCTTTAGGAGCAACACCTTTTTGCTTGCTTCTCAAGCTATACTCTTTCTCTTGAGAAATTAATGCATTAATTAATAGCTACCCATCCTCAACTAAAATAATTACCCCATCATATTTCTTAATCATCATGGATAATAAGAGTTTGAAATCATGATTGGGTAACTCATATTCTTGTGTAATGTTAACATCACAAACAACTTCAGAATTTGGGACACATACTTTTTGTACCACACTCCAAAACTGATCAAAAATGGTAGTTCTCAACAATTGCATGGAGGCAGATAATTTACTTTAGGATAATTAACAATCCAACATCAAAATATCATCATCATTAGAAGGAAACTCAAGTTCATCTGCATCTTCATCAAGCGGTTTATAAATATCACATGGAGGATTGGGAAGGAAGCATTTATCACACTAATCATTGCCAATATCACAATTTACCATATTCACTTTGGCATTTAATGGATTAGGTACTTCTTTCCCAACTCTTATATTTTGATTTCTATCATCACATGTAGGCCTCTTCCCTCTATCGTTATCCCTAATGTGTAAATTAGGCCTCCCTTATTATTTATTCATATTTGGAGCCCTCTCCTAACTTTTAGACCCATGAGGCAACACATTTTTAGCTCTAGCTAGCTTGTAGGACATCTTCTTAACAACGAAGGCCAATGTTTTCATGGTTTCTTCAAGGTTGGTTGTCTTAGTGGATTGTGTTTTTTTTGGATTAACCAATTTTACTTCAGCTCTCTTATTCAAGGTCTTACCCACAACCTTTATGTTATTCTCAATTTGGATGGCCATATTGAATGCCAATCTCAGGTTTGTGGGAGCCTAATCTCTTAAGTAGTATGCAACCTTTTTGGCAAAGGCATCATAATATTTAATTAAGTAGGCTATATCACTAGGCCTAATATTTTTAGGTAGCCTCATCATAGTATTGTTAAACGTTTTATTAAAATCCTACACACAATCATTGGGGTTAATTTTTATGTTTTCAAATTCAACAAGAAGGTACCTAGGATTAATTTTATCACCATACTATATTTTGAAAACATTCTTCATTTCTTCCTATGAATCAATGCATCCATGGGGAAGGGAATTGAACTACTCATGAGCATCTTCTTTCAACATGTTCACAAATAACTTAATACAAACATCCTCATTCTAAACCTCATAATCCTCAATGATAATGTGAAAATCCCTCAAGTGTTGATCACCAGTCACTGCATTATTCCCTTGAAACTTTAGAAGGTGATTCCTTACTTCATTCGGGACTTCATTGGGGTACCCATCCATGTCATCAAAATTAATTGGTCTAAATATGGGAATCCTAAATGCAAAATGTTCATTCTCATCTTGATCTTTATGTCTCATGATTAGTTCAATGGTGGGTTCAAGATCAAATGGTAAAGGGTTGTGAGGGCGTGAGTGAGGTGGACTTGGAGGATCAAACTTAAGAGGAGATTCATCTAGTTGAGAAGGTGTTGGGTAATAAATTAGAGTATAAGGATATGAATGATAAAAATAACTATCATAGTCTTTAATTAAAAGAAGTTAAATAAATGAGAGTTTAGGTATACCAAAATCTTGATAGTTTAAACACTCTTTTACTTTTGAACTTTGTCCTTCAATTGGTCTCCAAACTTGTCTCCTTCTTTGATAAACAATTAAGGGTGAGACAAGTTGCTTTGATGAGTTACCTTTGAAGGATGATCTCAGTCCTTCTAGATTTCCAAGAAAAAAAACACTCAAATTTGAATGATAGATATTCAAAATAGGCTCTGATCTTCCTTGAAACTAGATATAAAATTGGAGTTGCCACTAGAATAAAACTTCTAGAATATAAGAGTTAACAAACTTCTTATGATACATACTAAAATTATACTTTATTGAAGTTAGTGATGAGATATGAAAGCAAAGATATTAAAGACCTAGATTTATGTTCAAATGGAGAAAACACCTTAAAACATGAACAAGTTAACATCTCCTTACAAGAAGTATAGTAGAAATTAATTTACCAATTCATTTAAGTCACCAACAACATCCCTAGTGAAGTGCTACATATTTGATGGCCAAGATAGAAAATCAACAAATATATAGACATATAACTTTAAAATATTAATCAATAACAACTCTCTACAAGAATCCCCAACAATAAAAGTGGTCAAGATTATGTCTTTGACAATAGTACCAATAGAGTGTTGCAACATTGATGGCCAAGATAGCATATCAACAAAGATATAGTAGATAACTTTAAAACCTAAATCAATGACTCTCTATAAGAGTCCTCGACAACACAAGTGGATAGGATTTGAATTTAATCCATGGTAAGGGCACCAATAGAGTGTTGTGGTGTTAATGGTCAAGATATAAGATCAATAAAGATATAGGTAGAAAAATTTAAAACTTAAATCAACATCTCTTTGCAAGAATCCCTAACAACACAAGTGGATAGAATTTGAATTTAATCCTTGGAAACAACACCAATAGAGTGTTGGTTCCCAGAAGTACACCTCTTGCACTCAACCTTGCACACTTTGATAAAATGTTGAACAAAGATGAAAACCCAAAAATATGTCGTTATAACTAGGGAAGGGTTTAGCATCAGGATGGACTGAATGTAGACAATGGTTGGAAGACACTCACAAAGGGTATGGTTAGCTTCTTGATACTTATAGCTCTACCTAAACTAAGGTGAGAGGACCTAAGGGGTATCTTGATCACTTAGAGGGATACTACAATTCAATATCCATGGGGACACATAAACACAAATCTAACTAGGGCATAACCAAGTTTGCACACTCTACTCAGGAATGGTTATCACATAGAATGAACAAATGATCTAAGCTAGACATAAGCTACTGAAGAAAGATGTAAATATGATCACAAACTTCATTTCTAAAAAAAATTTTAATAATAGAGGGCCAAATGGAAGATTGCAATGCTAATTTTAAAAGATAAATATATAGAGACATTTTATATATGCAATATTGATGCATTTACAGGAAAATAACACTTAAAATATGTAACAGGGTGTATTATTTGTAGGGTAGAACATAGTGGGATGAATTAAGTATTTATAAAAGAGTAGTGTGGTGGTGTGGTTTTTTAAACAATAGGATATCATTCAATAGGCATGATAGCATTCATTTTCAAAAATGAAAGAGATTGAAATACAAGCTAAGGAAACTAGCATGAATGATTTACATCCGTTAGTGCCAATACAATGCAATTATTTAGATGATTCTTGAAACCCTAAAGCATACACTGCAAGTAGAATTTTAAATGCTTTATCCTATCAAATCCATAAACCCAAGGTTTCATTAATAGGTTATCAAAAACACATTTCTAAATCATAATGCATAAAGGAATTTACAACTTAGATCTATGCCCAAAACAATTGCCATTGATAATCACAAAACTAAATACTCTATCAACAAAGAATGTAAAATGTACTATTGCATTTCATTGACAAAATACAATAGAAATCACAACTATTTTCCATTAACTTGCAAAAAATATTACATACATCATTGTTTCAAAATGATACCATGGGGAAAAGCATGGTGTGTTTTCTCTTTTAAGAAGGGAGGCATATACAATGCTTGCTAATGGATGTACAACTGTAACCACCTTAGTAAAAGAGACAAGACATGCACACATCAAGGATATCAAAATTTGAAAGAGACTAAGACATATAAAGAACAAAAACCAACAACCAACAACCTTAGAAAAGAGGACAAGCCCTCTTTTTATATAATTTCTTAGCACTTTATAATCCAAGAATATGTGTTTCAATTTAAAATATTTCAAACTTGTAATTAGCCCTCAAAGTTTAGCTAGGATGCTTCTAGATAGAATATGGTCCTTGCCATGCCTATAATTTTCATGCCTTTACAAGGAAAATGATTCTTGTAAATGCCTCTACATGTAATGATGAAGTTCTACAACAAACCCTTACTATGCTTGGATGGAAATGTGTTTTACTTGAGCTTAAAAGAGAATATTCATTTTGGAGCCAAAAAAACTCCTTGTATTCATGTTTAAATACTTATCCATGCTATCTTGTTAATTATTTGCAGATCTATAATCTTCTAGATAACTACCCTTCTCCTTGTGCAGGCCAAATAATACCCCTTGCTTTGTCATGATTACATTGGAAAATTCTAGCTATGATAGAAGTAAAGAAGGATCCATGGCTGTTTGGAAAATATGATTGGAATGACCCACCTTGGCCTCATAAACATTGAAATATATTTTTCCTCCAAATAGGTCTTTGATACAAGTAAAATATTAAAAATAGAAATACTTAGCTTATTTTTACCTTTTTGCCTTAATGCCAAACTTTCTCGTGCCTTCCACATTTCTATTTTACCTTTGACATTTTTAAGGTTGTCACTAAAATTTATAACACTTAAGTGCATTATTTTACCCTTTTAAAATCTTGGCTTCACCATTTAACCCTCCACATAGATTATATTAATAGCATGGCTCTCTTCTATTTAAAAGCTCGTGCTTTGATTTTTTTTAATTTCCACTTGGATAGGTCATACATTTTTGAATGAGAAAAAATAATAATGTGGCCTCTTGAATGCTTACATGGACTTACTAATTTTTCCATGTTGACCTCTAATTTCTTTTGAAACTTCATTGCTTCCCTTTAGAACCATCTCTTTTTTGACTGCATATTGACTGGCTGGTGGTGGACATTGGCTTGAATCAAAGGCTTCATGCACAAAGTGTTTGAACAAAAAGTTTGACACAAAAATATTAAAAAAAAAGTATGATGACCAAATCCTTTGAAGCAAGGGAAACTTAGAACAAAATATCTAACCAAAGATTCCAAATAAAATATTCAACCATAAAATTTGACCAAAAATTTTGAACAAAAATTCTGACTTAAAAAATTTCTGAAAAATCAAACTTGAGAATTTTTGAACAAAAAGTCCTAAAATTCAAACTTAAGAATTTCCAAAAAAAAAATTTGAACACAAAGTTTTAACTTAATAATTTTCCAAAAAAAATTAAGAATGTTTCCAAAAAACTTAAGAATTTGAAAAGTCAAACTTGTTTTTTTTGCAACTTGTTTTTTCATGATATATTCCTGCAGACCTTTTCACCCCAACTACAAATTGCACTAATGCAAAATTGTATTTAAACTTATAAAATTTTCCACTTCAAAGCCTTTTAGAAGATGGAAAATATCGTACTCAACATTATTTAATCTTCTTGGCTTGATTTTTATCACAAAACATGCAATCTTATTAAAACATGAAAATGTTAAGCATTAGCTGGAATCGGGATTACACAGGGTTTTCACAAGGCAAAAGCTATATTTTTTAACTCGGGTGAACACTTGAAAATAGGAGGTAACAATTAGATAGTCATGCACTTATATTTTAGAAAAGGGCACAAATTACTCAGTGCAATTTTGGGCACTAACATAACTATATAAAGATGATCTCTCACAAATTACCATGAACTATCCCACCCCAATCTTGGTGCAGTCCTTAGGATGTGCAATCATAGATATTGAGACACTAACAATTCCTCTAAGAGAAACCACTAGTAAGTGAAAAATGATCTATGTAAAGGGTCCTTTTGTGAATAATTTTAAATCTTATTATTAAGATAATCCTCCAAATTCCTCCATACTTACTGGTGAAAGCTACAATATTTGAATAAAAGAATGTTTTTATCATTTCTTATTGGAAACTAGGACGTATTATAAGGCCTTCCAAACCCAATTTTTATATGTTTTTACTAGTTAAAATCTTCCCATATTAGTATATCCATATAGACTTTAATTGTTTTCCAAGCTATAAGCAAACACAATTTTACCCATAGTCCATTTTCCATTAAAATTATTTGTTTCAAGTGATCATAGACCGGCCCATAATTCACTCTCCATTAGGATGGTTGATCCAAATAAATGTAATGGAAACCACAAGAACATTTGATTCTATGAACCTATCCTCTTAGGCTAGGTTAAAACTAATCCTTAGCCAATCCCAAAACAATTCTTAATTTTTTTCTTACGAAAAAAGGTAGTCTTGATATTATGTCTCCTCAAAGTTTTGGAAATATTGTTGGATATTTCTTATAAGGAAGGAAATCCACTTGAGCATTTGTTAGGTATTTTATTGAATTTGAGGAACTGGGAGAATGATAGACCATAATTAGATAAATTATTGTCCAAAATCAGAATGCTATAGATATGCAATAAATGACACAAACTAATTTGAAACTTACCAAATATGGAAATATAATAAATATGGAAAGTAAAGAGAAAAATATAAATTTAGCTAGAAAACCGAGATGTAGATTGTTTATAGATTTTGTATTGATATAGAGGTTATGTTTATTGAGTTTGGATCTAGAAAAAGGAACTAGTAGGGCTCTTAGATAATAGCAGTAGAGTTGGACAATAGTGGGGGGGACATTACTATCTAAATGGGGTGTCCTTGTATGGAAAGTAGGATAGGTATGAAAAGTTTGGGTTATATTCACCTTCACCTATGTGTTTTGTATATTGTGTGGGACCTTTTCATATGATGCAAATACCAATGTATAACTCTTTCTTCACTCGAAACCCTAGCTCAATGACAAGGAAGATGAATACAATCATAGAATAAAAATAGGTTAATTGTTGAAGTTTTACTTGACCTTAACACCCCCTATGTTGAGTGCTTATTACATGCCAATACTATGAAGAGGGATCAAAATCCATGTAGTTATCCCATTCTATGGTGGGGTTTGTGAAATAATGGTGAAAATTTCTAGATATTGGTACAATCCTAATGTAATTAAGTGATTTAACCTTGGAAGTGTGTTCAGACTTTAGCTCAGGGCTACTAGGGTTGTACATAATTTTAATTGGGAGAACTAGGGAATTTTCTCTCAATGTGTAATTAGAATTATGGTGTTTTTTTAGTGTGGAAGCCTCTTGTGTGTAAAATGGTTTGAAATGTAGATTTATAGTGGTATTTTTGGAATTATTTTGGATGGGGCTTGATAAAATTATGGGTTGTCCATTTTATGAGTTTAAATTTTTAAAGCTAGTTGTCAATTGGTAGGAGGATACCATTGGCTAAATTAAATAATAACAAGGAGAGGTAATATCCAAATAGGGTGTTATTGTCCTAAGAGTAAGAACTACTAAACTAAAAGTGTGGGTGAATATAAAATTAATCTTAGGTTTTTTATAAGTTTGGATATGGACATTCCAAGGTCATTGGTCTACTTAGAAGAATGGGTCATTCATGTAAAAAGTGAAGGAAAGTGGTTAAAATTCCCTTGAATAGGTCATGAGTTGAGTGTGTAAAAAGTGGTCACAAGTACATTCTTTTAGATTAAATATTAATTTATATGTCTACATTTTGACCCATTTTATTCTAGTAATGCATCATAGTGAAATTGATAGAGTAAAAGGAAAAGTGTGTACCTCAACTTACCTATGAAGTCTAGTCCTGAATGTAAGCTAAAATGTTGACATGTTATTCACATGAACCTATAATGAAACATGTATAAAATAAATCCTTACTTAAGATGAATATAAATAAGTAGCATACAAAAAAATTATAGATATAATAATAATAATGAATACAATTGATTGGGTATGTGAACTATTGTGTTTTTTTGGTGTAAAAACTAGTGCAAAAACTAGTGACTAAAGAGGGTAGGACCTTTGGAGATTTTATTTACATTGAAAATATTGGATTGGGTTGTGAATTCCCTAGTCCTCATTTTTAGAAGAGTGTTCTTAATAACTCAAGGTGTGCTTCACTCCATCATTACATAACCAAAGTAGTGAAGTAGTTTTGAATCTTTGTATGAATTCTAATAGATTTTTTGTAAAACAAATTGGTGGAAAAAGGTGAACCAACCAATGCAAATTAATAAGGCTCATTTTTGGTTCAAAAATAGTGAAAATAACTAGTATAATCTGGGTCTATTCCATCTATGAAATTGGTGAAAACATAGAGCAAGGAGGAAGTCATATGCCACATATATGCCCTCAATATGATATATGGTGTATATGAATTATGAGAATGAGTAATAAAAAATGAAATTATACATAAAAACTTACGTGCTAACTTATAACACATGTAGTGCATGATGTCTCCAAACTAAGTACATCTAAGATAAAACTTGACTATTTCATGGAAATTAAAACTATGTGCATGTTGCATACTACCCTATACTCCCTCAAATTCTCAGAACTTATGAAATTGATTGATTTATGAAGATTGGGAAAATACCACTATGTTTTATGATGATTTTTTCCATGACATTATGTATCCATGGGCTTACATAAATGCAAAATATTTGACAAGGGATAGACAAGGAACATGTAAATAGCACCATGGAACTTTTAAATAAGAAATAATCAATATACTTAGTCATTATAATAATTATGAACATGGGACTTAGATAATTCATAAATCTAAAACCCTGATAGATGTGATAGAATAGAAGAAGAACCCTAATGGAAAACTAGGGTTTTAGGAAATGTTCAACAATAAACATGTTCACCAATATGCTTTATCAAATTTTGGAAAACTAGGGAAATAGTTACCTAAATATGAAAAAATGTTATGCAAAATTATAATGCTAAAGATATGTAATAAATGATACAAAATGATTTTAAACTTAAAAAATATGAAAAATAAAAATGAAAATATAAACTTAGCTATAAAATTGAGATGTAAAATATTTATGGATCTGAGGTTGATAGGGAGGCTATGTTGACTGAGTGTAGTTTTGTAATAGGAGTTGGTAGGGCTCCTAGAAAATAATGGTAGAACTAGATAATAGTTGGGCATGTTACTACTTGAATGGGGTGGTCTAGTTTGGCAAGTAGCAGAGGTTTAAAAATTTTAGGTTATGTTTATCTTCACCTATGCATTCTAAATATTATGTAGGATATTGTGATTTGATACAAAGACCATTGTGTAACTCTTTCTTCACTCGAAATGTTAGCTCAAAGACATAAGAATATGAATGCAATCACAAAATAAGGGGTCAGTGGTTGAATTTTTACTTTACCTCAACAAACCCTATGTTGAGTGTTACCTACATACCAATACTCTGAAGAGGGATCAAAATCCATGTAGTTTTCCCATGATATGATGGTGTGTGTGAAAGACTGGTGTGAAATTTTATATGTTAGTGTAATCTTGGTGTGATTAAGTGCTTTAATCATGACTTGTGAACTTATAAGTTTATTTAAACTTTAGATTAGGGATAATAGGGATGTATGTAATAATAATTGGGAGAAATAGTGAATTTACTCTCAATGTGAAATTAAAATTATGGTGTTTTTTAATGTGGAATCTTCTTGTGTGCAAAGTCGTTTGAAATGTGGCTTTATAGTGGTATTTTGGGAATTATTTTAGATGGGGATTGATAAACTTGTGAGTTTACCCTTTTATGAGTTTGAGTTTTGTAAATTAGTTATTAGTTGGTGGGAGGAAATTGTTGGTAGAAATGGATAATAGTGAGGAGTGTTACAATCTAAATAGAGTGTTATTATCCTAAGAGTAAAAACTGCTAACTGGAAGTGTGGGTCAATTTTTAAGTGAGATTAGGTTGCTTAGGATTTTGGATAGGGACATTTTGAGTTCATTGGTATGATTATAAGAATGGGTCATCCATTCATGAAGTGAAGGAAAATGGTCAAAAGGCCTTGGAATAGGTCATGATCAAAGTGTGTAAAAAAGGTGGTCACAAGTGCATTTTTTTAGCTTAAATGTTAATTTATGTCTACACTAAGGTATCATCCTTTTTTATACACCTTTAAAATTTTATTGATTACGTGAAACCCTTATAAATTTTTTTCCCTTTGTAACCATTTATCTTACAAACCAAAGCCAAGTGTTTAATCACTTATCTATGTTATCTTCATCATAAATTATAAAAGCCTCCATGGAAAGGGTTTTTAGTACACTTGTGTTTTATGTAGGGTGATTATGAGATGAAACATGCAAACATAGATCCATGTGGGTCCCTTTCCTATAAACACTCTGTGTAATGTAATCATCCACCTTTCATGTTAGGAGAAAATCTAAGAATGGTAAGTTTTTGTCTAGCTCAATATCCTTAGTGAATTTTATGATCTCAACCAAGTTATGTTTGAGTGAAACTCTTAATATTTTTCCCTCCCATGTTGATAGAAAATATTAATGTCATCTACATATATTTTCCATGTTTTGAAACTATTAGTGAAATTAGAGAACCCATTTCCATCCCTTCAAGCTGATCATAAATGACCCTTGAAAGGAGGTTATAATAAATGGATTGGCACAATAGGAAATTCACATAACTATGTTATTCATTGAATAGAGCATCAAAATATGAAATCTTAACATCATTATGGTACCATCCCATGATTACAAAAAATAATGTAGGACTAAGGATAAAATATCATTATTTTTATATCACCATATGTATGAAAGGTTATGATGCTAAGCTACAACAAATATTCAATTGTTAAAGCCCTATTTGAAGCATAAATACACCATTGTTAAATTTAGTAATTAATTTAAATAATATATCTTAAAAGTAAGAATTTAAATATACATGGATTTTAATGGTGTGGCATATTCACACTTGACATGAAGTGTACCTTAGGTAGTTTTATTATCAAGGTGTAATGTGTTATGCACATTTAATGTGGTTGTTATCTTCACATGTGTGAGAAGGGTTAATTGTTCCTATGTAATTCTCCCACCTTTCACATCACTAATAAAATATCCCACTTACCTCTTGATTTTCATATATATAGAATATTTATGTCCTTTATGGTATATTATAGAATGCACTAGTCTTAGAACATTGCATCTAGTACGCTAGTAGACATTTAGTCATTAGGATAACCATAGATCACTCCTTTATCCTCGGTATTATTTTTGTGCAACATTTTTTTTTACACTTCTCCCTCATACATTACTTTGTATAGAATAATAAATTTATATCCTATTGGTGGAATATTTCATTTGAATATTTGTTATTGAGTGGTGTCTTTACATGTAGAGTTTCTTTGATTTTCTCTTGCCTAACTTGGTTTTAGTGTTAAGAACCATTTTCCCAATATGGTATTAGAGTGTTATCATATCTGGTACTAAAATCATTCTTCATAGGTATTCATTGTGTATTTATTTAATATTCATCAAGCTCATCATTCCCACACAACTTTTACAATCCCTTTGTTATTTTATGCCAAACCTCATTGGGGGGTTTTTCGAAAATTACTCACTGGGTATTTTTTGGAGTCAAAACTATTTATTTACCAGTCCATTTGAGGTTTTTAAAATTACACTTAGTATGTATTTTTTTCATGCCATAATAAAATTTTTGTGCCAACCCTTCTTGGTTTTTTTAAATGACTAGGTATTTTTTTAATCTAGATCTACATCTTTGAGCCAACCCTTTTAGGGTTTTTAAAAATTACATTGCATACATTTTTTTGTGTGTTGAGTCTATAATTTTTAGGTAATTTTCAAGGAGAAAATTCTACATTATAGATAGTTCTTCATATGTACCATATCTTATTTGTTTAGATTTAGTTTTTTCTTGAGTTGAATTCATGAACCTATTATAGATTCATGTATGGAAGAGTTACATAGAATAGATTTCTATCAATTTTGTTTTAATGCATTTTTTTGTGTATCATTCATTAAAATTATCTTTAGAGTGATGGAGAAATTCAATTTCAACTTTTACTTCACTTTAATCAAACAACATGAGCTTATTTCAAGGGTAAATATACCATTTTATACATTATCAGGTCATAATGGGGAAAAATAACATTTTCATTGCCTTTACACATCTAAAAACCCATAGGGGGGATTATTATTCCATAAATTTGGTTTCTATTCACAAATTTTTGAGAGATTCCAGTTTTAAAGAGCTAGGTTATAGAGGCATTTCTAGATATTTTAAACATTTTTCTAAAAAAACATAGACGAAAATTATGTTCAATGGATTTGAATTTTTGATATACTTATGAAAAAACTCATTTGCATGATTTGGACTTATGGTGATCCCATGACATATATTTTAAATTGTATTAGAGAGCATGATGGAGTAGAAAAGTTCCCATCACACTATTTGGGTGGCCCATATTTTCCACCATTACACTTGTGGTAACCTATGCCATCGTCACTAATGCCCAACCCACCACCACCTCATATTCCCTATTCACTTACTCCTAACTACCATATGACTATCAATTCATCATATAGACTACCTATGCTACTTGTATACACATAATATTTTAAAACTTTTATCAATTACTGATGCTCTCTATCTTATAGGGACCTGTTGAGTCTCAATCTCTTTGAGTACATGCCTTAAAGGGTATACTGAGAAAGGGGTGGGTAGATCATTGGTGATTTGTAGGATTTTTATCCCTTTTTCCACTTTATATCTACACAATTGTCTCCTAAAAAGATTCCCCTAACCTTGGCCTCCTCTTTTACACACTCCTCTAGTATTTTACCACATTCATTATCCCTTTTTCTAACCTACAACCTCTTTTGAAATTTTACATGATTATGTCAGCTGTGTTGATCTTGTAATATTATTGGCAAAACTTATTTAAGGTCTAGGTTAGTTCTTGGCTGACTTAGTATGTGACTTAATGAGTTTTTGTCAATAATGATACTAGGTTGATCGGGTTGACCCTATTGGCCAATTTTTTTGAAAGGGTTTAGGGTTAAATCCACCTATATAAACACAATAATTTATCCATTATTTATAGAAGAAAAGAATAAGTAAGAGATATTACACATGTACTTATCCACCATTCTACTTGAGAAGTAAACTTAGGGTTTCATACTTTCTTTAGAGATACAGATCTTGTCTTGTGGAGAAGTCTTTTGGATGCATTGTGTTGTCCCCAAAAAATGCCACTCATTTTTGGACAACCTATGGACTATTTTGGCCTTGCACAAACCAAAATTTCTCTCTTACCTTCTCAAAATTTGTTCTAAGCTTTCAAATTCCTCATTTTTAAAGCTTTTTCTGTAAAGGGATTCACAAGTTCAATAGGTTAAAAAGCTTCTGCAGGTGAGTTCAGTCAAAAGAACAAGTTTCCAACACTTAGTCATTTTCAGGATTGGTTCAGCACCTTGGTTCAATCAAAAGAGTTCAATCGTCAAATGATAAAGAACAAAGGCTTGAACCATTAAACTTTGAACCACTTTGGTTCAAAGGTTCAACAGGTTCAATGACTAAGTTGGTTCAATGCATTTGGTGCAAAATATCAAAAAGACTTAGCCAAATAATGAAGAATGAGCCGATTGAACCATTGAACTATTGAACCAAAGTTGGTTCAATCGGTAGGTTCAAGGGGCTGCCCCAAAGCGAAAAAGGCAAGTTCCCTTGCGGAGGGTAGGCAACATTGGTTTTAAGGTCAAAGAAAAGACATAATTCCTTTGAATTTGTTTAAAGGTCCAAAAGGAACAATTCTTTCAGACTTTTTGTCTGGTGGTAATGATTAATTAAAGAAAGCCCGAAGAGATTGAAAGGAAAAACCGGCTAAGGAAAAGAAGCTTTCTTTCAAACTTTTTGTCTGAAGGAAAAGCCTGATAGAAAAAGCCTGAGAGCCAAAAGCCCATCAAAGAAGCCAAAAGCCCGTCGGGGAAGTCAAAGCCTGAAGTCCGCTCGAACATCTCGAAGGATAAGTACCCTTGTGGGGGGCACCTGACGTCAGAATAAGGACCTTTTCCAAGGACTTGAAGGGACACCTTCCCTTTAAGACATTCCAAAGGATGAACAAAGATGCAAAAAGGAATCCTCAAAGACTTAGACACAAAGAGATTCAAAGAATGAACATATTGAGCCATTGAACTGTTGAACCAATTGGTTCAACGAGTTCGCAGGTTCAAAGGTTTAACCAAGCGTCATAAAGATCAAAGAGCTTAGAAAGCAATGATTGAGTGAGACACACAATGAACCAATGAACCGATTAAACTTTGAATCTAAAGAGTTCAAAGTTCAATGGTTCATAGGTTCAAAAGTTTAAAGGTGGCCTTAGTCAAGGAAAAAGCAACAAACAAGTGGTTCAACAGACGGTTCAACCAAAGAGTGAAGAAGTGATTAAATTAAGAAGTGATAGAACAAAAGAGACAAAATGAACCAATGAACTTTCATAAGTTCACTAGTTCAAGGTTCAACATGGTTCAAGTAGCTGGCGACCATTGATGGTCCCTCAGACGTCAAATTTAAAGTAAGGGAAAATTTGTGGAAATTCAAATAGAGCACGAAACTTAAAGGAAGAACCAAGAAATTAAATGAAAAGAGAGCCTAAAGATTTAAATTACTACAGGGAAGAGAAGATCAATGCAAAGGACCAGACAGTCCATACCAAAAAAGAGACATATTAGATGAAGGGACATGCCATAGTTATGGCAGCGCATTGTTCTCAGTATGGTCTCTCTAGATAGGACTAAAGGTGCATTGAAGACGTTGACTATAGCATGGGCTGTTCTATGGGAAAGAGCACCAATCCTTATGTATTTTCTATAAGATTGTAATATCTCTCATTTGTAAAGGAGACTTTTCATTTTTATAGAAATGAAAGTCTGCCCATTTTGAAAGAAGAAGACTGAGACTTTGAGCTCAGATTGTAATTTCATTTCATTTTATCTGAATGAGAAAGTAAGTTGTTTGTAGACTTTGTGCTGTTTTGACTTGTGCTACTTTAGGAAATTGTTCTTATGTCTATTTCTTGGGAGCATTCTTATTGATTTAATTTGACAAGTAGAATTAGTGAAGGTAAGAAGGGAGGTGTCCTGAAAACAACTATGAGAAGACTTTGTGCTTTCACAATTGTTTTTAGCATGTGTTTTTCCTTTCTTTCTATGTTGAGGATTTTGGGATGAATTTGTGCCCCCATTATCCTTCATGTTATACTCTTTGGGCAGTTGAGGTGGAAACTTTGTGTTCTATTTCATCCTACTGGTTATTGTGCCCTTTTGTCACTAGTTACTTTTACTACTTGAAAGAAACTCTTGCTATTTCCTGCAAGAACACTTCTAAAAGAAGAGAAGTGCCTTCAGTGTTTTCACTAGGATTTTCTCCTTTGTCTATGAGCATCATCTCTGAAAGAAGAGAGATGGATGGTTTATTTTACCCCCATGTTTTATTTTCTACTTATTTATATTATATATAGCTCCTATGCATCTATAGGGAACCTCCCCTTGATGAGAGGAGAGACTTGTCTCTGGTTGATGTAGTAAAGCTGCACACTTGGCCGACCAATCTTCCTATTGTGGTTGATCAGACCTATTTTTTTGATCAGTACATTGATTGACAAAATATTCACCCAACATATTTTTGGCAACTCCACTAAGGATGAACATGCAGTCTGAAGCCTCAAGTTTTAGATTGAAGCAGTTCCTTCCCTTATCCATTGTATTATGGACTCTGGAAACTCCATTCCATGTCTTATCCATTATCATTATGGCCTTACCATCTTCCTCCATCTCTATTATATTATTTGGTCTGCAAAACTAGAGCCGCTGAGAAGAGCACGTAGTTTGAAGTCTCAAGCTTCAAGCCAAAGTAGATCTTGCTCTTTTCCATTTTTGTTTTGCAATCTGACAACTCCACATTATACAAGAAGCCAAAAATATCAAGGTGTTGTTGACCCTACTTTTGAGTTGGTGTGACATAGTAATTTTGAGTTGTTTCCTCCACAACCTCACCTTCAACGAACTAGGAGTCTTCCTCCTATCCCTACCAGGTCACCAACATAAGACAGAGCTTTTTTTTATGTTGCTAGCAGAGCTTTGCTTATACATTCTCCACCCAAATTTGTGATCCCACTTCTACATAATCAAATCATGGCTCAAGGCCCCTAGGGTAACTCTTTTGGTCCACTGAATTTGACTCCACCTCTGCATGATCTTCCATGCAGTTCTAGGAAGAATTTCTCCAAATTCTTTGGTGATGGGAAGGTTCATCTTGATGAACACATTGTAGCTTTAAACATAGCCTGTGGTGTAATAGGGGTGGAATTTGAAGACATAGTGATCAAGCTATTCATGGAGACACTATAAGGCACTACTGCAGACTGGTTCTACCACCTATAGGCAGGATCAGTGACTGATTGGGACACTCTAAAAGACAAATTTGAAGCCAGGTTTAAGCCTGTAGAAGATGCACATGCCTTGCTGGTCTAGCTCACATAGATGAAGAAGCCCCATGAGCCTATGAGGGATTTTATTTCTAGGTTTGACAAGTTGAGGCACATGATTCCCATGGTCACTCAACCAACACCTCAGAAGCTCAAATGCTTCTTCATCAACTCACAGCTGTCTGAAGTGAGTTTTTTGTTGAGACGGGCCAGACACATAGACATTACTGCTACTCAAGACTTGGCTACTGAGGTAGAAGATGACCTTATCTTGGCTGAAAAGATAAGAAGAGATCCAAATAGAGGTAAATCTTCTCCTTCTTTTAAATACTCCCCTTCAACCACCACTGATCCAATGGTGCAGAAGTTAGCAAATGAATTGTTGGTCCTCAGAAGACAAATGGCCAAAGTTATGTCTACTTATCCTAATTGAGATATGCCAAGGAGGATATTTCAGAATCAAGCGTACCAAGGCAATGCTACTAGGAATCAAGGGCAACCAAATTGTGTTCCTCCCCCACAGAGGAACTTCACCCTTGAAGCACCTCCAACCAACTCAGTGGTTAGATATTTGGAAAATGAACATGATTTCTCTTTTCAACCTAAGTTTGATCAAGAAAATGATGTTGGTCTCTTCATGGAGGATTAAGAAGAGTCAACTGGCGACTCCCACATTAGTTTCTTGAACTATCAAGATGAACCTAGAAAAGAAGGCAATGCAGATGAGGGGTCATATGCTGTATTCACTCGATCCAAGAATCAATCAGATCAACAAGATGATAAGGAGAAAGTAGAGGAGTGACCTCAACCAATAGTTTTAATTTCTAAGCAGGGATCCACTCTTCCTTTCCAGCCAAAGGACCCAGTGATTGCGAGAAAGGTAAATACCCCAAATGCCCTTACACCTTCTACTTCAAATTCACAGTTTAGTCTTCCTCCTTTCAAAAATCAAAAGGATGAACTACCATCCTCTGCTCTTAGCTCATTCCAGGCATTTGATATCATTGACCATATAGAGAAAACCAAAATTCAAATGTCTAAATTTGAATTTCTGCAGTCCCATCCTGTTAGGTTGTGGAGCTAAAAGCTTCACTGATGTAGACATGGAGGAGGTCATTGGGAGAGGTTGTTGAGTGTCATAGACACTAGCATCAGTCAGGACAACCGACATCAATAAGATTAGATGGGAAGAGCAACTGACATCGGTCAGGGATCAGTCGGCGTCGATCACCTTCAGGCAAATAGGGACTGACGTCAGTCGCTTGTGCAGTTCAAAACTGTGAGTGTTACAGATAGTTAGTTAATGAACTGGTTGTTTGTATGATGAGAGCCAATTTTAGACTCAAAGCTGTGGATCTAATTATTGTAATTAGGTGTCTAATTATTGTTTGCATGAGATTTATATAATAGACTCATGGGCTATATTGTGAAGTGTTCTAGTTTAAGTTGAGAAAAGTTAGCTCCTTCTGTGTGTGAAGTGAGCAAGGGTGTTCCTCCTAGTTCCACAGTAGTGCCAAGTGTGGGTGCTAGTTTTGGAGAATCAGAAGGGTTCTTCAGGTGTGTAGGATCTTGGTTAGTAGGTGTTGCATGGCTACTTTTAGAGATCTACATGGGTAAGTAAGATCATTGATCTGTAAGTGTTTGTGGGTGTGAGATCTAGGTTTGTAGGTATGCAGAACCAAATTGATTTGCAGGTGTGCAAGATTAGGGAGGATAGCAACACAATAGGGAGCAGGAGCAGGTGGGATCTACTTGGAGTACAATGTGTACTCAGTTTAGAGCAAGAGAGGAAGGCAAGGTAGTTCCTTCCATAAGTAAGATCATTGGGTTACAGGTTGTTGTAGTTCAGGGGAGATCTACTTGGAGTGCGTGAAGCACTTGTGGAGTGCATGGAGCACAGGTGTACTGGAAATAGTGGATACTAACTGGTTGGAGGTGAACACTAACTCTATGTTTGAGTTGTGTGTTGGGACCGTAAGAGAGAGAGCTTTGAGGAGAGAATTACTGTTCACTTGAGGTGTGGGAAGCCTCTGAGAGGTGGTGAAGAAGAAGTGGCATCTTCTTTATTGTATTCTTTTCTGGATGAGTATTAATACAAGTTGTGTATTATCTCTCATATTCTATGTTGTTTCTGGTTTCTAGTTACTTGTTACTTCTGGTTAATTCCGCATCTTAAGTTGCTTGTATATGGTAATCAATTGTGTGCTTCCACGGGTTCCTAACAGTTGGTATCAGAGCCTGGTTGTAGGTTCTAAAACTTGATACCACTTGACAGTTGGTATCAGAGCTTTTGGTTGGGTTGACTAATAGGTGGTTCAGATCTAGTTAGTGTTTGTTGATTACAAGTTACTCATAGGGGTTTCTGACTGAGTGGGAGTATAGTAATAGCAGAAGAAAGTAAGCTATGAATGGAGAAATTGAATAGCACGAATGCTCTGATTGATGGAAAAAAAGAGCAGGTAAAGAAAGACTGTTGGTTGGTAGGAGATCAACATGAAGAAGCAGATGTTGCAGGTGATGTAGCACAGGATGCTCTGGATAGTATAGAATCTTGGTTTACAATTTTTTTTGCCTCTTTCCATGCAACCCAAAATAGAGCATCTTTTCATGGATATGTCCAGGGAGACTTTGGAGAGATTTATTTAGGGGTTGGTGAGCCTTGTCAGATTGTTGGCAAAGGGGAAGTGAAGCTGAAATTGCAGACAGATAACACATGGGTGTTGAAGGAGGTCATGCAGGTACTAGTCTTGGAGATGAGTCTAATTTATTTAGAAAAGTTAGGTGATGAGAGATGCACAGTAACTCTCACAGTGGATGCACTTGAATTAGATGGTGGTAAGAAAGTAGGTATCCTTTATCTATCTACTTATATTACTGATTCACCTTTTGTTGTAGAGATGTGGCTTTGTAGGCTTGGTTACATATGTAAGAAGGGAATGCATGTTCTTAAGCGGAAGATAGATATCTTTGACAAACTTAAGAACTGGAAAGCCTTGGTGTTCATGGAGGAGATGACATACAGAGATCAGCTATGGGGACTGAATTATTCTGAGCAGGGCAGCTTGGACATGGGTTTTGATTTAAAGGAGCTCACAGGTAGAAAGTCATCACTCACAGGTGAACAAAGTTATCAACATCGGTCAGGAGGAACCGGCATTGAACAGATAGGTGCCAATGTCAGTCATGTGTAGACCAGAGCCAGTGATGTCAAGTAGGGTAAGAGTGATGTCGGTCAAGAGGACCGATGTTGGCATAAGGTAGACACTAACGTCAGTGGGGTTGGTAGTCAGGATAGGTGCATGGAATTGACATCGGTCGGATGCAGACTGTGTGGTGACTGAGGTTGGTCACTGTAATGGATTTTGGGTGGACAACAAGCTATCAAGGAGTCTCAAATGCCCATGGGGAGGACTGAAAGTGTAAGTAAGCCTCAAATTCATTATTCCTCTTCTTTATACTAGTTGCTGATTGCAGAGCAGGAAGGATCCAGGAAACAGTGGGAGCATGGCATGAACAAGATGTAGGACCAAACGGGAGATTTGGTAGGGTTGCCAGCCGGTATGAAAAGCACTAAGATGAATGGATACCTTGGTTAAAGAATAGAGAGAATGGACATGTGAGATGGAAGGCCAGGTCATATGGTCTTGAGGAAGCTGTAGGACAGTAGGACATGACTGACAGGTGGTACCAGGTGGATGACAAAGTAGGGCTTTAGTCAATGTTAGTATAACCATTGTGTTTGTCTTACCACGTGGATGATGGTTGCAACATTATCTTGTTACTGTATCTGGAGGATGAGCTTGGTGCAGGTTCAGACATACAGGGTTTTGCTGAGCTAAGGGTAAGGTTAATTCAGTGGCATGTCATGAGGAATTTAGAGCAGCAAAATTATTTGGCATGAGAGACATGGAGATCACAGGTTGATTTTGTCTCCAGTGGGAGCTAATGTGAATTAGGTGTTGGTGAGGTTCATTACGTAGGATGCAGAACTGGAGCACACTAAGGGCTAGACAATTTAGTGTCCAAAATCACATGAGGTCTAGTATAGCCCTGAGTTTTCCCAAGTAGTGGGAGCTGTCAGAAAGTTTGTAGTCAATCTGGGAAGGAAGCACTGGAGGGCAGTTCAGTGGATTCTCAGGTGTCTGAGATGGACTAGCAATAGGGATTCATGTTATGTAGGGTCAAGTACTTTGGATGTGGCAGGTTACTTGGATGACAAGAGGTGCACCACGAGATGTGTTGTGGTTGGTCTTCAAGGTTGATCTTGAAGAGGGATACAAGCCAAGAAATAGATTAGATGGGGTACAGGTACAAGTACAGTGCAGCTATTTATCTCCAAGTAGGAGATTGTTAGGTTGTGGAGCTAAAAGCTTCACTGATGCAGACATGGAGGAGGTCATTGGGAGAGGTTTCTGAGTGTCATAGACACCGGCGTCAGTTAGGAAAAATGACATTGATAGGATTAGATGGAAAGAACAACTGACGTCAGACAGGGATTGGCTGGCATTAGTCACCTCTAGGTAGACAGGGACCAATGTTGGCCGCCTATGCGGTTCAGAACTATGAGTGTTACGAACAATTAGTTAACAAACCGGTTGTTTGCATGATGAGAGCCAATTTTAGACTCAAAGCTGCAGATCTAATTATTGTAATTAGGTGTCTAATTATTGTTTACATGAGATCTATATAATAGACTCATGGGCTGTATTGTGAAGTGTTCTAGTTTGAGTTGAGCAAAGTTAGCTCCTTCTATGTGTGAAGTGAGCAAGGGTGTTCCTCCTAGTTCCACAATAGTGCCAAGTGTGGGTGTTGGTTTTGGAGAATCAGAAGGGTTCTTCAGGTGTGTAAGATCTTGGTCAACAGGTGTTGCATGGCTACTTTTGGAGATCTACATGGGTAAGTAAGATCATTGATCTGTAGGTGTTTGCGGGCGTGAGATCTAGGTTTGCAGGTGTGCAGAACTAGATTGATTTGCAGGTGTGCAAGATCAGGGAGGATAGCAACACAATAGGGAGCAGGATCAGGTGGAATCTACTTAGAGTATGGTGTGTACTCAGCTTAGAGCAAGAGAGGAAGGCAAGGTAGTTCCTTCCATAAGTAAGATCATTTGGTTGTAGGTTGTTGCAATTTAGGGGAGATCTACTTGGAGTGCATGGAGCACTTGTGGAGTGCGTAAAGCACTGGTGTACTCACAGTAGTGGATACTAACTAGTTGGAGGTGAACACCAACTCTGTGTTTGAGTTGTGTGTTGGGACCGTAAGAGAGAGAGCTTTGAGGAGAGAATTACTGTTCACTTGAGGTGTGGGAAGCCTCTGAGAGGTGGTGAAGAAGAAGTGGCATCTTCTTTATTGTATTCTTTTTTGGATGAGTATTAATACAAGTTGTGTATTGTCTCTCATATTCTGTGTTGTTTCTGGTTTCTAGTTACTTGTTACTTCTGGTTAATTCCATGTTTAGTTGCTAATACAAGAGGTAATCATATATACTCTTATTGGGGAGAGTAGGATCCTGACAGTTGGTATCAGAGCCTGGTTGTAGGTTCTAGAACTTGATACCCTTGAAACACCTCCAACCAACTCAGTGGTTGGATATTTGGAAAATGAACATGATTTCTCTTTGCAACCTAAGTTTGATCAAGAAGATGATGCTAGTCTCTTCATGGAGGATTAAGAAGAGTCAACTAGCAACTCCCACATTAGTTTCTTGAACTATCAAGATGAACCTAGAAAAGAAGGCAATGCAGCTGAGGGGTCATATGCTGTATTCACTTGGTCCAAGAATCAATCAGATCAACAAGCTGGTAAGGAGAAAGTAGAGGAGTGACCTCAACCAACAGTTTCAATTTCTAAGCAGGGATCCACTCTTCCTTTCCAGCCAAAGGACCCAGTGATTGTGAGAAAGGTAAATACCCCAAATGCCCTTACACCTTCTACTTCAAATTCACAGTTCAGTCCTCCTCCTTTCAAAAATCAAAAGGATGAACTACCATCCTCTGCTCTTAGCTCATTCCAAGCATTTGATATCATCGACCATATAAAGAAAACCAAAATTCAAATGTCTAAATTTGAATTTTTGCAGTCCCATCCTAAGCAATTAGACAGACTGGTTCAATGTGTTAAAAACCAGAACATCCTTATTGAACAAGTTATTCCCAAAGTGACACATGATTCCCCCAGGAATGCACCCACCAAGAACAACCTTGTCATTGCTCCCCCTTCTGTTCCTGATAGGACTAAACCTTTTTATGTCTCATTACTGATAAATAGACATTAGTTGAATAATTGCATCATTGATTTTGGAGCTTCAGACAATGTCATGCCTACTAAAGTGGTAGAATCTTTGGGTCTCACACTGACCAAGAAATTTGGGAGATGTTTCTCCATGGAGAACAAACAAGTTCCACTATTGGGGAAAATTGAAGATGCCCAATTTGCATTTGTTGCCTTTCCAGACAAGCAAATCATGATGACTGTCCTAGTGGCTAATGTCCCAGCTTCATATGGCATCCTTCTTGGGTGGAACTTTTACAAGGATGTTGGAGGGGAATTAAGCATGGACTTGTCTCAAGAAAGAATCCCTATGAAATGTGTAATGCAGAGGTTGCTTCTTGAGAAGGAGGTAATATACATTATCACTCAGACATCAAGGCCTGAAGCTCAAATTCTGTTTGAGTCTTCAGGCAGGGGTAATTATTTTCTATCTACTAAAGACATTCATGTTTCAGCAGATGAAAATCCTGTAGGTGATGATCTAGGAATTGGTTTAGATAGAACAACACCAAGTATTCCTAATAGTGCCAATGATTGGTAGGTGTTGAATGGGAACAATCAAATCATGTGCTGGACTAAACCAGAAGAACAACTAATTATGGTAATGGACCATGCTGTTGTGCATCAAAATCAAGAAAATGAACTTTTTGCCAAGAGAGCAAAGATTCATGGTTTTTAGATTAAAATTCAAGTCTTGCTGTGGGGCAAGAGGAGAAAACCAAAGGGAAGACACATAAAATTGGTTTCCTGGTGGAGAGTTCCATTCACCCATCATTGATTTTGGGGAAAAAATGGCTTCTTGCTGGTTTCTCAGGATAGAGCACCATTTTCACTACCTCTCAGGGGGCAGCATCTGAAGTACTTCAATTCTTGAAGTACCAGATAAGTTCACCTATACATATGTACATTTGTATAGTCTTTTGTTTTCATTTTTTGGAGCCTTTATTTTTGGGTAGCATGACTCCATAGCCCAATGACACACTTTAAGGCACTGGAGATTCTGGTTTCTACTCCCCTTAACTATGTTTCAAGTTTTCAACTGAAGGTAGTTCCCCAACTGGAGCTAGTTGTTGTCCCCGAAAAATTCCACTCATTTTTTGGATAACCTATGGACTATTTTGGCCTTGCACAGACCAAAATTTCTCTCTTCCCTTCTCAAAATTTGTTCTGAGCTTTCAAATTCCTCCTTTTTCAAGCTTTTTCCGTAAAGGATTCACAGGTTCAATAGGATAAAAAGCTTCTGCAAGTGAGTTCAATCAAAAGAACAAGTTTCTAACACTTAGTCATTTCTAGGATTGGTTCAGTGCCTCGATTCAATCAAAAGAGTTCAATAGACAAATGATAAAGAACAAAGGCTTGAACCATTAAAATTTGAACCACTTTGGTTCAAAGGTTCAATGGGTTCAACAACCAAGTTGGTTCAACACGCTTGGTGTAAAAGATCAAAAAGACTTAGCCAAATACTGAAGAATGAGCCGATTGAACCATTGAACCATTGAACCAAAGTTGGTTCAATTGGTAGGTTCAAAGGGTTGCCCCAAAGCAAAAAAGGTAAGTGCCCTTGTGGAGGGCAAGAAACATTGGTTTGAAGGTCAAAGAAAAGACATAATTCCTTTAGATTTGTTCAAAGGCCCAAAAGGAACAATTCTTTCAGACTTTTTGTCCGGTGGTAATGATTAAGTAAAGAAAGCCCGAAGAGATTGAAAGGAATAAATGGCTAAGGAAAAGAAACTTTCTTTCAGACTTTTTGTTCGAAGGAAAAGCCTGATGGAAAAATCTCAAGAGCCAAAAGCCTGCTAAAGAAGCCAAAAGCCCACCGAGGAAGTCGAAGCCTGAAGTTTGCCCAAACATCCTGAAGGATAAGTACCCTTGTGAGGGGGCACCTGACGTGAGAAAAATGACCTTTTCCAAGGACCTGAAGGGACACCTTCCCTTTGGGGCATTCCAAAGGCTAAACAAAGATGCATAAAGGAATATTCAAAGACTTAGACACAAATAGCTTCAAAGAATGAATCGATTGAACCATTGAATCGTTGAACCAATTGGTTCAATGAGTTCGCAGGTTCAAAGGTTCAACCAAGCGCGATAAAGATCAAAGAGCTTATGAAGCAATGATTGAGTGAGACACATAATGAACCAATGAATCGATTGAACTTTGAACTGAAAGAGTTCAAATTTCAATGGTTGATAGGTTCAAAAGTTCAAAGGCGGCCTCAGTCAAGGAAAAAGCAGCAAACAAGTGGTTTAATGGACGGTTCAACCAAGGAGTGAAGAAGCAATTAAACCAAGAAGCGATATGAAAAAAGAGATAGAATGAACTAATGAACTTTCATAAGTTCACTGGTTCAAGGTTCAACATGGTTCAAGTAGCTGGCGACCATTGACAGCCCCTCAGACGTCAAATTTAAAGTAAGGGAAAATCCATGGAAATTCAAATAGAGCGTGGAACTTAAAGGAAGAACCAAGCGATTAAATGAAAAGAGATCCTGAAGATTTAAATTGCTACAGGGAAGAGAAGATCAATGCAAAGGACCAAATAGTCCATACCAAAGAAGAGACATATTAGATGAAGGGACATGCCATAGATATTGCAGTGCATTGTTCTCAGCATGGTCTCTCCAGATAGGACTGAAGGTGCATTGAAGATGTTGAATACAACATGGGCCATCCCATGGGAAAAAGTGCCAATCCTTGCATAGTTAATATAATATTGTAATATATCTCATTTGTAAAGGAGACTTTTCATTTTTCTAGAAGTGAAAGTCTGCCCATTTTGGAAGAAGAAGACTGAGACTTTGAGCTCAGATTGTAATTTCATTTCATTTTATTTGAATGATAAAGCAAGTTGTTTGCAGACTTTGTGATTTTTTGACTTGTGCTACTTTAGGAAATTGTTCTTATGTCTATTTCTTGGGAGCATTATTATTGATTAATTTGACAAGCAGAATTAGTGAAGGTAAAAAGGGAGGTGTCTTGAAAACAACTGTGAGAAGACTTTGTGCTTTCACAATTATTTTTAGCGTGTGTTTTTCCTTTCTTTCTGTGTTGAGGATTCTGGGACAACTTTGTGCCCCCATTATCCTTTGTGTTATACTCTTTGGGTAGTTGAGGTGGAAACTTTGTGTTCTATTTCATCTTGTTGGTTACTGCACCCTTTTGTCACCAGTTACTTTTACTACCTAAAAGAAACTCCTGCTGTTTCCTGCAAGAACACTTCTGAAAGAAGAAAAGTGCCTTCAATGTTTTCACTAGGATTTTCTCCTTTGTCTATGAGCATCATATCTGAAAGAAGAGAGATGGATGGTTTATTCTACCTCTATGTGTTATTTTATACTTATTTATATTATATATAGCTCCTACGTATCTATAGGAAACCTGCCCTTGATGAGAGGAGAGATTTGTCTCCAGTTGATGTAGTAAAGCTGCACACCTGGCCGACCAATCTTTCTGTTGTGGTTGATTAGACCTATTTTATTGATCAGTATGTTGATTGACAAAATATTCACCCAACACATTGATAGGTTATGTAGACTAGAGATGATTTATCCTTGTCATCCTTGCATACCATAACAACCTCTTGTGAAGTACCTTGGTCAAGGGAGAGATTGAGGCTTGATGGGTTCATATTTAAAGGTAAGTATTCCTAAATTTGTTCCTCCTTTGTAAGAGTAGATAGATATGCATTTGCACTTATCTTCCATGCATAAGGATTATGTATACATTGACATGAGTATATGTCTCATATGCATGTTTAATTTTTTTATTTATTACCCCCACTTTGTGCCACAAGCTTTGGTGAGCACTGGATTAGATTTTTTTTGCTTTACTTGTAATTATTATAGTGAATATGTGAACATAGGAATTAGTTAAGTTTATTTCATGATTTTACTTGACTGGAGGCTTTGGAATCCTCCCTAGTAATATTATTTATGATAACATATCCCCTCATTAGGTATAATAGATCCATATTGGTCATGTTTTTGATTATCTAATATATCCTCAATTGTAAGTATAAGTAGGATGAGCTAGGATTGATTTGTAGATATGATACATTTTTGATTACATACATTTTGGTGAACCTGACATGAATCTAACCCTTACAAGTTTTCTTTCATGCTTTTCATTTGTGTCATTTTATTATTTTTCTATATTTGTGATACTAGGTCAACTAGGATAATATAGTTTCTAACTTTTGTATATAGGTTTAACACACAATCACATCAAAATGACTCTATTCTTTCTATGGAAGTCTTCATAAAATATAGGTTACTAGATCAAACAGGTTGACATAATACTCTTATTCACTTCTAGATAATAGACTATGTCGAATAGGTTGACTTAGTCTCTTATTCAGCTCTAGAAAAACAAACTAAGTCATTCAGGTCAACTTAGAATCATAGTCAACTTCTAGATAACAAACCAGGTCAACTAGGTCAACAAAGTCATGTTAATAGGCTTTAACAAATAGGGAATTATAGAACTAGGTTGACCCAGTCGACACAGTTGCTAGAACTTGAAAGTAGCATTCAAATCACTTCAATAGAAATTTCAAAATCTTTAACATCTTCTAACCCACCAAGGTTCCTTTATTTCTCTCTCTTTCAATTCAGTTCTTCATTATAGTTCTATTTTGCCCAAGTTTGCAGTCTTTAAAACTATAATTCTATAACAAATTAGGTTGACCTGGTCGACCTAGTTATGTAGTTTGTCTTTTGTATGAAAGACTAAATTGACCTAGTCAACTTAGTTATTAATGACTCTTACTTCTATAGTATAGTAGTGACCCTATTGACTCTATTTTGTAATGTTTACATATAGTGTCATCTAAACCGACTATATACTATGCTTAAATTGGGAATTAATAACTATATGTTATTAATTAGTTCACACTTTCACTTTCAGTTGTTTGCATGCTTAGAATAGCTCACATAGTCTAATTAGGTGTTTTTTCAATAGTATATTTAATTTCGCTACTTTTTTATTTCTTGCACACATTACCAAATCACATAATTTCAAAACACATTTAAACATTTGTCTACCCAAGGCCTACCTACTTGGATTTCATCACCAAGAAGGAAGCCAACTTAATTTTCTTTGCAAGTATAAACAAATGGTTAATGGTATATATTGTCAAAAAAATCAACACCCTTATCACTATGAGATTATGAATTGAGGGGGTAGGACCCAATACCAAGCTAGTACCATTACTAACATAGATCCTTTTCAACCTAAACATCCTAAAACCATCCATATATTGCCTTCTAGTTACCTATTTTCAACCAAATTCCCTATCACACTTAAAATAACACTTTATAATAATCTAACAACATTTAGGATGACCACTTAGTTAGCATTTACTTTTTAGTTGACTGCTTCCTCTTTGCTCATTATAGTTGTATTACAAAAACTTGCATTGACTAGTGATGGTGCAAGGTTTTATTTTATGTGCCCCAATTAGATCATTATCATTAACCCAATTATTTATGAACTTATTTTCACTTATTATTTCAAGTACATCACAATTTCTTTTATTTTTAATGCACAATCATTCTGTTTGACATAGTCTTTTACAGACTATCTTTTTCCCTGTCTATAGTATTGAGTCAACTTTGTCAGCCTAGTACTCATTTTTGTCTATTAGTTTTTAGTACTAAGTCAACATGGTTGAATTTGTATCCTTATCAAGCTTCCCTTTGTCCTAGGCTATAATAATAAGTTGACCTAGTCGACTCTGTATCCTTGTTGGCTCAATTTTTCATACCCTATTTTTAGTAATAAGTCAACCTGGTCAACTATATACTCTTATCTTCATCTTGTCTCTCCTTGATTTACATCAACTTTGATTTTCCTAATCTCCTCTTTCATCATGAAATTCCTGTTTGAAGACAACACTAAGTTGAATTCAACATATATGATGAGTCTTACCAACCCTAATAGGTTCTCCCATAAGCAACTTGTGGCTCATATCATAGATGAAAGTAATGTGCATATAACCACTCACACTACAAAATATGGGACCCATCCTCATTCTTATTTGCTTCATAATCCTCTCTTCTCACTTGAATATCAACTTGAATTAGAGTATACACCAAAAATTCTCTTTTTTATCAATGAGTTTCCTCAACATCAAGGAAATGATCCTTTTACTATCTACCATCTCATGATAAGTGGTTAAGTTGAAGAGCCCCATTCACCTTCTCCCATGTTGTCACATGGATTTGAGGATACTATATTCTTTGATTTTTATCTTCTTCCCTCTATTTTGACCCCTTCTCATACCATGACTTCTTCTTATTTGATTTCCTCTACCTCCATGCCTAGTATCTCTACTAACATGTCAGGTTCCACATCTAGTGGGCCTCTTCCAAGATGCACTCTTCTCAATTATTCCACTAGTGCATCATTTTATACCCAAGGTAATCATGCCTCTATTATTTCTTCTTCTCATCCATATACTAGTCCATATTTTGCCACACAAGTAAATTATACCACTAGTGGCTCACTTACTAACATTTTTTCTCAATTTCCTACTAACACCCATAGTGGTACCCAATCCACTACTACCAATTCTAATACTTCATAAAATTATAATAATGTAACTCAAGCCATTAAATCCTATTACAAAATCTTAATCGAATGAATGATTTTCAAGATAACAATGCAAATCAAATGATGTAAATGCAAAATCACCTTATCTATCTTCAACCCACCCTCAATAGATTCCATGGGGCACACATAATCAAAATGTTCCTCCACCTTCTCTTTGAGATTCCCATGGTAATATTATCCCTCAACCTCTTCTTGTTAATAAAACAATCAAACATCTTCAAAATTCTCCTCTTACATCTCAAATTACTAATATTTATATAGGAGGTATCACCCCTACCATTTCTTATAATGGGTTAACCAATCCCACTCTTCATTTAAAAACATTTGTAAATCTATAAAAAGACTGGGTCAATCTAAATACCTTTGCTGCTACCAATATATTAGCCAAAACTGTCATGGGTGATGCTTTATATTGGTAAAACCAACTCAAATCTCACTCTATTACTAGGTTGGAAGATTTAGTCAATGTTTTAGTCCAAGAGTTCTAAATTAGTGATCTCCCTGAGAATACCTTGGCCCATTTTATTAATTATAATCAACTTGAGACTAAAATCACATAAGATTTCATCAAATGATGGAATACATTATCTAATAAATAAAAACATAATATGGCCCATGATAACTTTTTTAATCTCTTTACCAATGCCCTTTTTATCAAGTTGTAATATTGTGTCCATAATCTCTCTCCTTATACTTTGGAAGAGGCTATTAACCAAACTAAGCATCAATATTTACTTATGTGTCAATTAAAGCCATCCCAAACTTCTATGGGTACTCACATGTTAATCAAGAATAAGAATCATCACACTACCAATGATGGTGTCATCGACTCTTATGATACCAATCATACTATTCAAGCTATTATTCCCAACCAAAATTTAAAACAAGTATCCCCTCCTAACCACATCACCGATCCTCATTTATATTCAACAAATAACATCAATGTTCATAAACCTTTATCCCTAGTGAAGTTACAAAAATGTCTACCAAGGTCTCTCCCATGAGAACTTGATCCCAATCATCTCATGAAATCTTGGTATGACCCTAATAAATTTTGTTGGTTTCATGCTAGTTGGAGTCATTCTCATAAGACCTGTAGGCAACTTTGTAATTTGGCTATGGATTTCCTTCTTAGTCACAATTTTGACCATGAATCTATCATTCATCAATGTCAATAAGCCTATGACATTTATTTCAAATCCCATTAAACAAAAACTAAATCTCAAGCTCTGAACCAGGCTAATGCTCATTTGGCCATCTATAAAGATCCTCTTCAAAATCACCAAGATAATCAAGAAAAACCTATCCCTTATACCAATAATGTTGAAAATCTTCTTGACCCAACTCATAAAGAGAATGTGGTCAATATGACTAATATACAAAGGGTGGTTGATTTCATAGATCCTTAACCCATCCACAAACCTCAATTGTCTAGCATATTTCATGCTATCCAATATTATTTTACAACTCACTTAATAAAGTTGGGGAAAGAAGACCTTATATCTTTTGATAAGCATATTCCAAAACCTCCCTTGGATAAAACTTCCCATACCATTTATACCATACCTTTAGCCTCTTTACCTATCACCAATGATACTCAAACTTCTATCAACATTTCTTCTCAAACCACATTTGCATCAGCTACCCCATCTTCTCAAACTAATCAAAAAAATTATCCTCTAATTTAACCTTCTACTTCTTATCATCATAAATTTACATGTACTTTGGCTCCTCCTTCTGAGGACCTCCTTCAACACTATGCACCTCTTTCCAATAGTCCTATTATGGGTTATGATGAATGGGATCCTATCATGGAGATTAATAATCTCCCATCTCAAATCCAATTTTTTGAACTTATGCAAACCTCTCCATGTCATCGTAACCATGTTATGTAGCTTTTATTCAAAATGAACATCCCTCATCCTCCCCTAGAAGGATGTGAATCCACCTTATTTAGATTAGAAGATAGTATTTTACAATAGTGTGAAGATATGCCCATACATGTTGATGAAATAATGGACACTTCTCTTTCCATCAAATTTACCATTGCTTCTATGATTCTTAATGAGATTCTACTTTGTGTAGATGATCATCCTCTTTTTATCAGTTTCCAAATTAGTGATATCCAAATCAAGCATGCCTTTATTGATGAAGGTTCTGACACTTGTGTTGCCTCTCTCAACTTTATCAAAACCCTTCTAAATGTAATCTTAAGTCCACATAAAACATGTGTCAAGGCTATGATTAAAGGAAAATGCATCCTTTAGGCTATGTGTGGCTCCCCATTAATGCCCCACCTATAATAGTTCACATGAAGGTGATGATCTTTAATTTTTCTCTATCCTATAACATCTTGCTTGGTAGGCCATGGACTCATTTCATGAGAGCAGTTGCCTCTTTTGCTTTCCAATGTGTCAAATTTCATCACAATGGAGCCATATATAGGATTAAAGGTGACACTAACCCTTAAAAATTCAAATAATTCTAAGCCTATGGTGTGTTCATTATTCCTACCCTTGAACCTTTGCCAAGTGTTCCATTTCATGAATCTCAATAGTTTAACTTTCCTATCAATTCCACATGAGGTTACAATGGTCACCCTAAACTCATCATGAATATACCCCCTAACCTCTTAGATTCCAATGAAGATGAGATTGATGAGATCAATATAAAGATTAAAACCTTGGATCTCTCACCTCATCTCATATCTCATCTACCTGCTTCTTTGCAACCTCATTCTCATCAACCACATTGTGATGACATCCTCATTGTCTTAACCAATACTCAACATTCCATTCATCACACCACATCAAATGACAAGGTCATCCCTACCTATGCCATTGATATTCATACACTTGATTATGATGATGGATATACCTTAGATGATCCATTCTTAGGAGGTCTAGTTCAGGAGTGAGACATTGAGATTATTAGTTATCATTCCTCTTTTCTTCAATCTTTAGTATATCTCCTAGCATTTTATCCTATATTTTTCCTAATTTTATCATTTTTACTCTTTATTCCATGGTAGAGATGATGCACACACCTCAATTTTTTGAAGAACCTCATAGGAGTATGCTTATGGATCATGTTATGACTAGTCCCTATCATTTTTATAAATACCATGACCCCTCTATCTGACTTATCCTAAAATGCTTGCAACTATCCTTTAGATTTTTATGGACCCTACCCCTCACTCAATAGAGCCTAGTTTGGATCCCATTCCCACTCCATTTAATCTTAGTCTCTTACTATTTCCAATCCTATTACTCCTTTAGTCGAACCTTGTCCATTCTCTCCACCAACCCCACCTTCTCTCGATGATGGTTTTCTCCCTTTACCACAACTAGCTCCTTTACCGACCAAATGGGTTGATCAGCCTTATTGTGACATTCATAAAGTTATTGGTCATTGAATTAGAGATTGTTCCTTTTACCAAGCTTCCTTGGCTTTCATTTCCACTCCTCTTATGAGTATATTTACTAAATCTACTCACAAGCATATTTGTTGCTTCTATGACATAGATAACCATTCCTCCATACATTATCAAAAGTTTTGATAATATATCAACATCTTGCATCCCACTACTCCTTAGCCCTCTGAAAAGGATACACCTCCCTTAAAAGTATTACTTGAGTATCTTCCTAAGTACAGAGAGGTATACTGTCTCTGGCACTAATGTGGCACACATCACACTAATCATTGCTTCATCCTTTAAAATCATCTTAAGGACAACATACTAACCATTAATTCACCTTCTACCCTTCCTCCCATAGGTTTATCTTGAAATAAGGCTCCCCCTTCTTCCCTAGTGGTTCCACCTCCTATGGTTCCATCTCCACCCTGAGTCCCTCACCTTTGGACCTTCCCTCACTAGTGGATCCCTCTCCATAAGTGTCTCCTTCACTGATGGTACCTTCCCCACCAATGAACCCTTAATATCTTATAAAAATTGCTCCCATGAATTCTCCTAAGCATCCCCTACATGATATCCCTCATCATGATGATCCTTCAAGCATTCATACTTTTTATGTTGAGGAGATTTGACGTGAAGTATTTGCTCAACTTTCCTTGAAGATCGATGAGACATTAGTTAAAGTTTGCATTCAACTTCTTAGAGACTTATTATATGTTATGGATAATGTGTGTGGACAAAAATATCAATACTTATGAACACATGTATGGTGTTGTTACGTCTACATTTGGATTGGACGTGTGCTCCAAATCTACATTTATATTTTTTTTATCATTTGACATTGTGTCAAATTCTTATCTATCTTACATGGTGACTTTTGTTTTACATTTCATGTTTTTTATGATTTCATTATTTTATCTTATGGATTATTTTCATAAATTACATATTTTCTCTTCTTGAGTTCATTTATTATAGTTTACTTGTTATTTTTATTTGTTATCTTATCTCTATAAACATGGATAATTATTATTGTGACTTGGTTATTCAAAACTTTATCCCTTTAGTCACTACTTCTTTCCCATGTGATTAGTTAACAAATAATTCATCTCATTCTAATATTCTTTTACCAGTCCACTTTGGATCTCCCTTTATTCCGTTTTGCAAACTAAGCATACACATGGTTGAGACTTGATATAACATGCTAGTTCATCATTAAGCCTACGTGTTTTAGTCCATCTTGTGTTTGGATACTTAGATTCCTTTAGCCAAAGCCTAAATATCATTTGTGTGTATCACTATATCTCTCATGATTGCTCATTTTAAGTCTGTATGGAGGAGGAATCATAAAAGACATAAAACTATGCAAAAGTCAAATCATTTAACAAAAGGCAATGATCTAAAAGGCAACATTTAAAATTATCAAAAGTAAAATCACACTAAAAGACATGATTCTAAGCGCATATCCTTTTTCTAATCAAATCTCAAACTCTAAATTTGGCCTCACAATAAATCCAAGGTCCATTGGGGTGTGGTAGGCCAATAGATTATAAAATGAGAATAAAAAAATATTTTAATGCTACCTACTTTCTCATGTAAGTACCCAATCTTCATAGTAGACTGACAAATCTATAAGGGGTCTTGAGGAATGAGGAGCACATTATGGGAAGGTAGGTCCATTTTAATTTTAATTTTTAAAACCTCCAACATGAGTTGGTCTTAGTAGTACACTTATTTTCCTACACATCTTTGTGTCTATAGTGAACATGTATCCTCTGTATATTGATGATCACTAGTTACTTAGTGTATTTTCATATCCTTAGTGTGCTTCATGTCTCCTAATGTTTTATAATAAGATGCATATGTTATGATTCTTACATTCCCCTTTTCATTCCCTACAATCCCAATGTTTCCCCTTGATACATATTTCTTTATTCACTAATCACTCCCTTAGGGATACCATTTATGAGTTACAGTGTAAGACCATGGATAGGATCTAACCCTCCTCAAAAATTACTAGAATTTTAGATTACCATCTCAAACATCCCATTTTACCATATTTTCACATTATTTCCACCTCATTGGTGTGCCCTTTACGAGTTACAGTGTCACCATGGATAGGACCTGGCCTTCCTCACAAAATTTTCCAATATCCAATTCACAACAAAATTACATGTGTGAAATATGAAATAAGATGTGATTGATTATGAGTTACACATCATTGACATGATTCCCATATTGATTTAGTATTTTTTATGCTTAATTAATCTTTTAGTTTTATCTTCTTATTTTATGATTGCATGTAGTAATCTAATCACTTTTCTTAAATTTTTCATACTTCCCAACTTGAATTAGTGTGATTAATTTAAGACCATTTTTTAAATTTTGTTTTTGTTTTATGCTTCCCAACATGATTTATTATTATTGATTGACTTAATTGATTTATTTTTATACCATTCATCTTTCACATGTTTTCCATTTTATTACATTCTTTTCATACTTCCCAATGTGATTTAGTGTGATTTTACTTGTTTTAATTTGATACCAATCTTTTTCATGATTTAAAACCAATTTTTACCCTCTTGTTTACCACTCTTTGGTTTCTTATACTTAGTCATCTTTTTGTTATTACATATTTTCCAACTTGAAATAGTGTGTAGTGCATTTGTTTTTGTTTAATTATACTTTACCAAAGTCCTTTTTGCCTGTATCTTTTTAATCATGCATGTGTCATACATAATTATAGAAAAGAAAACACAACTCATATATTTAATACATCATTTAAAACAAAACCAAAATACATGTGCTATAAATAAATATATCCATGTATCCACAACCACAATACAAAACATAAGATCCACATTAAACTATCAAAATAAGATATCTCTATATATATCATGTGTTTTTACAAAGTACACAAATACATCACTCCAGTTCTAAGCCTAGGCTCTATCATGTCTATCTAATGGCCTAGCCACATTTCACTTAGATGTCTTAGATAGTCCCCTCTAGATAGTATGCTATAATGAGGATGTCTGAGATCTTAAGCTTACTACCTATCTGAGTTGTATAGTGGTAGCCAAATGTGCATTTTTCTAAGCCAAGTCCTACCATATTTGTGCCTCTCCCACTCCCATCCCTGTCTATGGTTATAGTCCATATTTACATGCCTATATCTTCCTCACAGACTCCCCGACTAGTCTTAACTAGCTTACCTGAGATGGGGTAGATGGTACCATAATATCATCTAATGTGGTAGGGTCGTATGGTGCCAACACCCCATCTAGAATATCATGGTGTGCTCCCATCACTAGGGATCACCATATGACCTCCTACTCATCTATAGGATCTAAAAAAATCAAACTAGATAGACATTAGATCACACACACAAACACACAAACACACAAACACACACACACACACACACACACACACACACACACACACACACACACACACACACACACACACACACACACACACACACACACACATGTCTCACAATCATACACAACTAGTATTTTATCACAAAAAGTAAAAATCATAGGCATTTATTACACTAAACCCTTTCAACCCAATTCCCTATTTGACCTCTAGTTTCCCTAACAACTTCCTATGGTTCATTCTAGTATCTAGATTTGGTATAATTAACATTTTTTTATAAAACACTCAATTTCAAATAAAATACTCAAAATAATTTGAAATTCTTAGTTGTTTACTTGTGCTGCACTTGTTGTGGCTGCTAGGCATCTTCCTCATCTCAACTTTCAATTCCTCACAATATTGGTTCTGTAGGCTTTCACTATGTCTCTTAGAGATCTAATTTTCTCTCATAATAGTCAAATAATAGAAAATGAATTATTTTTCACCCTATTTAAAATTAATATTCACAATTATTTACCCTTCAAATATTTACCATCAAATTCTTGGTTTTGATCATATCTTTGTTTTTACTAACTCATTTTTCAAACCATAATTTTTTTTGGAATACTAACGTCATAGAAAATATTTTTCACTATTATATGGCTATATTTAAAAAAAATTGATTTTTCACTATTTTTGCACTAATCTCTATAGGTTTGCCTAATGTTCCTCACATTGGATGACTTCCCATATCTCGCATCTTCTTCTTTATCTATAACACTAAGGTAAGTAAAGGTATGTGTTTTTCAATTATGTCCTTTCATTTGTCTTATTTTATCCTTAATACACTTTATTTAGAATTAGAATTATGTGTCATCATGTTCTATTCACAAAGCACTATCCTCTATTGCACTTACATGACATGTGATGAGATTTGAGTGGGGTATATGTATACACATAATATTTTCAAACTTTGATCAATTATTGATGCTCGCTACCTTGCAGTAACCCATTGAGTCTCAATATCTTTGAGTGCACACCTTAAAGGGTGTACTAGAAAAGGGGTGGATATACCATTTGTGCTTCACAAGATTGTTGTCCCTTTTCCCACTTACTATATACAAACTTGTCTCCTAAAAACATTCCCTTAACCTTAGCCTCCTCTTTTGCACACTCCTTCAGTCTTTTACCACCTTCATTATCCCTTTTTATAAATAAAAACATATTTATACAGTTTACATGAATATGTCAGTTGTGTCAACCTTGTACTATTACTGGCAAAACTTATTTAGGGTATAGGTTGGCTATTAACTGACCTAGTCTATGGCCTAGTGAGTTTTTGTTAATAATGATACTAGGTTAACCATGTTGGCCAAAATTTTTATAAGAGTTTAGGGTTAAATTTATCTATATAAACATAATAATTTTGCCATTATTTAGATAAGATAATAAGAATTAAGAGTTATTGCACATCTATTTCTCCACTATACTACTTGAGGAGCAAGCTTAGGGTTTCATAGTTTCTTTAAAGATACAAATATTGTCTCGTGGAGAAGTATTTTGGATGTATTGATAGGTTGTGCAGCCTAGAGATAATTTATCCTTGTCATCCTTACATATCATAAAAACCTCTTATGAATCACCTTGGCCAAGGGATAGATTGAGGCTCGATGAGTTTGTCTTCAAAGTTAAGTATTCCTAACTTTGTTCCTCCTTTGTAAGAGTAGATAGATTTGCATTTGCACTTATCTTACATGGATTAGGATTTTGTATAAATTAACATGAGTATATGTATCCTATACATGTTTTATTTTGTTATTTATTACATCCACTTTGTGCCACAAGCTTTGGTGAGCACTAGATTAGATTTTTTGCTTTACTTGTTATTAATATAGTGAATATGAAAACATAGGACTTAGTTAAGGTTATTACATGATTTTTCTTGATTGTAGGATTTGGAACCCTCCCTATTAATATTATTTATGATAATATATCCTCTCATTAGGTCTAGCAAAACCATATTGGTCATGTTCCTAAATATCTAATGTATCCCCAATCAGAAGTGTAAGTAGGATCTATCTTCTCTAAGCTAGGATTTATTTGTGGATCAAATGCATTTTTGATTGCATACACCACTAACCACTAGAGATATTAACCATGGTATGTGATCAATAAGCTTAAGCACCAGTGGCTAACCACTAATTGTTATCATTAACCCCTTAGTATACCACATGATGACCCATTGGGTGATTTTAACCCCTAAGAGATAGCTCCTATCCATCGAGCCTCAAGTCTAAATTATTTAAATTTTGGGGCTCATATATTTTGATTTATGAAGCTTGGAAGAGTGAACGTTGTGTACACCCTACTAATTTTTTGGAGATCTACATAGTGATGGGGCTAATAGTTATTATTTTTGGACTTTCCATAAGTCTTAAATTTTGAAAAATAACTTGGATTTATGTGTCTTGATATTTAAAATGTGTGTTTTTTCACACTTATTATAGCTATAATATCTATTTATTCTGATTTTGTCATAGATTTTTTATTTTTAGTTTATTGGCTTATTTTTAAACTATAAATCACACTACTTGTAATGAATATAGATGACACCTTGTTTTTAGAGGGGATCACTCTTAACTACTTCATACAACTTTTGGGTGGTTTTTTCATATGTATACAATACTTTCACTGATTATAAATTAATATTTGGGGTTTGTTATTTTATCCTCATCTACCATCATGAATTTGTGTACTTTGTCATACACCATTTTTTTCATATCATTTGTTAGATACTTCATGTGGCATATTGGCCACTTTCACTTGAGAAATTTTCCTTTTGTAAACATTAGAAGGGTGTGGTGTACTACTAATACTTCCTTGGTTCTTTGAATATTGTATGTACCTAGTGTTTTTTTCCTATATACTAAGTGGATATAAAGGTTAGTTACTAATTCAGTTTGATTAGATGGAACATGTACCATATAGTCACTTTTTTTCATACAACCAAATTCATGGAAGCTATTTTTTTATAATTCTTTCTACATCTTTTTCAATGAGAAATGTTTTTCTTGGACCATGGTCTACCTTGTCTGTGCTTTCATTTTTTTTCTATTGCAGTGAGTACCATTAACTTGGTCACTCTTCTAATTGATTATGTTGAATTAATTAGTAACATTTTTGTTTGAGTTTCATGTAGTTATTCTCTTATGAAAATAGGGTTTGTATTAGTACAATGACATGACATTTTCTAGTGTCCATAGTTATTTTCACTTTCATTATTTATTTATTTCCTTAGAAAACATTTAATTTTATTTTAAAATTCATCAGATTTATCAATCATCCACTTCAATAGTTTTATTATTGTCTTTCTCTTTCATTGTACATGGGTACCTCATCAGGCCTAGTTACTAAGATCCATACATATGATCTTAAGACTTATTATCTTATACCTCATCACGTTAGTTGATAAAGTGTGTAGGTGGGGGGGAGGGGTTGTGTGTCATATTCAAACCTGATGTGAAGTTAACCTCGTGTAGTTTTTTTTATCAAGGTGTGATGTTTCATGTACATTTAATGTGTGAGATGGGTTAGGTGTACTTAGGGAATGATTCAACCTTTCACATCATTGATAAACATCTCCTACTCACCTCTTTATTTTACTATATAAGGAACCTTTATGTCATTTATGGGAGAATATATAATGCACTAGTATTTGAGCATTGCATTTAGTGATTTGGTAGAGATATAATCATTAAGAGGACCAAGAATAATTCCTTGATCCATGGTATTATTTTTGTGCAACATTATTTTGGCACGCTTCTTTTTTGTACATTATTTTGTATCAAATAATACATTTTTATTTTTTTGGTGGGATCTCTCATTTGAATGCTCATTACTGAATAGTGTCTTTACATGTGGAATTTCCTTGGTTTTCTCTTTCCTGTATGGTTTTAGTGTTAATAACCTTTTTACCAATATGGTATTATAAAATTTTCCTATAATTTTTACCAATCAAGAATACTAACATGGTGAAATTTTGTAATACATGAGATATCAACACATGGATATTTAAGTGTTGGAAAACAACTCCAATAAGAACACAATGAGAGCTCAACTTTAGCACATATATAAATAATTTATACATGTATATTTATTAGTTGTTCCTTTTATAAAAATTAATTTATGCAAGTGAGAGATGGAATTCATATTTATATGGATAATAGAGAATAAAGTTTAGAGATTAAATAAATGTGACAAAATAAATTTATTATAAATATGGGAATAATTTAGAGCTTACATAAATGTGACATTAATTATATGCATAGTCTTCATTAAGTACATAAAAAATATTTTAACTCCACCGATTAAACTTTATAATTTAATATTAATTATATACATAGAATTATTCTACCCTATAAGGATGTGTTCTCCTTTAACATTACACTCTATATTGATTGATTACAAGAAAAAGGTGGCATAACCACTAGATACATAACACTTTTAAATAAACATTTAGAAATAATTCAACAAAAGTAACTTTGATAAAGGTGTAAAGTAGTATAGGATCAACAAAAGTAATCAAACATAACTGGATTCATAGGAAGGGAGATATTTGGGGTTTGTATTTTATAGTTATAAACTTTTGGAAAGAAGAAAGATGATTGGGGTGTTCTTTTGCTCCACGAAGTATGCCAAAAACTTCTCCTTTCTCACATGGAATTCCAACCATTTACCCTATGTCACAAATATGAATTAAATGTCTATAGAATTTTTTTTACCATGCCCATGTGTTTAATCTCCACAAAATAAGGTGGTGGCCTTTTAAGAAACCCCTAAATATTTATAGATCCCTTTCCACACTGAATCTAATAATCTATAGAGATGGACCATCATATTTTTTGGGTAGACATTTGCATTTTAAAAAGTAAGGTTGCTTCCAAATATGTTTAAGAACATGAATAAAATGATTATAAACCTAATTTATACCTTGGAAAATGAAACTTTAAATCAACCTTTCAACATGCTTGAGACAATTGACATCTCTATAAATTTGTTTCTCAATACTTTGTACATAATTTTATTTCCCCTTTGGCTCACTGGTGGATGTCATCTAGTAAATCCTCCTCTAGAGCCAAAGGAGAAATAAAATAAATGTCCTCATCTTAAGTTTCAATGAGTATTTTAAACCTGTATATTTCTTAAATATCCTTTAGCTACTCAATTTTTGGAAGAGTAGAGGGGGTAATATTTTTATGGGAAGTAAGTTGAAACAAGTAAAAAGATAGAGTAATCATGGTCAAGAGTCACAAAAATAATCTCTAATTAAATTAGAATATTGTCCAACTATGCCAAAGTCATCCTAATCCACATGACCCAATACATGGTAGATTAATCCCTCTTCTAACCCATTGAATTTTAAGTTAATATGGACTGAATTGAATGTAATTTAATAAGTAGATGGAATATAAAGTTTGATCGAGGAAAACTATAAGTATGAGAGTTTAAATAAAGAGTAGACAATGTGATTCAATTCATCCATTATTTTATCTTTGTTTAATTTTTTAAAGGTTATTTTAAAATTATGATTCAACTCAATAATGAATGGATTCCAATCACCAATACCTCATAAATTAATCACACATAAATCAATGAAGGAATCCTAATCATGTGTTATGTATAATTTATAATAAAAGGCCAAGAAATCATAATATCAACAAGAAATCAATGAAGAGAGTATAATCACCAAAGCTAAAAGGTGGAGAAGGGATTATAATAACCAAAAATTTGATTAAGGAATGAAGGTAAATGATGATTTTTTAATTTATATCACATTATATTTCTATTTTCAATTCTTCTTCTATAACATCTCTCAAGGTGTTATCAATCTATCTTTAAAAACACTGATAACAATGTTTTCACCTATCTTTTGAAGAAAATTTAACCAAATCATAATATCAATAATAAATTAATGAAGAGAGTCTAATCACCATGCCTTTGATGAAATAAATAAAGGGAATGATGATGGAGAAATTAATCTCACACAAAAAATATAACAAATACTTTGAAAATATATTTTTAGTGGGATCTCTCATTTGAATGTTTGTTATTAACTGGTGTCTTTGCATGTGGATTTCCTTGGTTTTCTCTTTCCTGTATGGTTTTAGTGTTAATAACCTTTTTACCAATATGGTATTATAAAATTTTCCTATAATTTATATAAATCAAGGATACTACCATGGTAAAATTTTGTAATACATGAGATATCAACACATGGAAATTTAAGTGTTGGAAAAATAACTCCAATAAGAACACAATGAGAACTCAACTTTAGCACATATATAAATAATTTATACATGTATATTTATTAGTTGTTCCTTTTATGCAAAATATTTTAATGCAAGTGAGAGATGGAATTCATATTTATATGGATAATAGAGAATAGAGTTTAGAGATTATATAAATGTGACAAAAATAAATTCATTATAAATATGGGAATAGTTTAGAGCTTACATAAATGTGATATTGATTATATGTATAGTATTGATTAAGTACATATCAAATATTCTAACTCCACCCATTAGAATTTATAGTTTAATATTAATTATATACATAGAAGTATTTTACCCTATAAGGATGTGTTCTCCTTTAACATTACACTCTATATTGAGTGATTACAAGAAAAAGGTGGCATAACCACTAGATACATAACACTTTTAAATAAACATTTAGAAATAATTTAACAATAGTAACTTTGATGAATGTGTAAATTAGTATATGATCAACAAAATTAATCAAACATAATTGGATTGATAGGAAGGGAGATATTTAGGGTTTGTATTTTATAGCTATAAACTTTTGGAAAGAAGAAAGATGATTGGGGTGTTCTTTTAATCGACGAAGTATGCCAAAAACTTCTCCTTTCTCACATGGAATTCCAACCATTCATCCTAAGTCATAAAGATGAATGAAATGTCTATAGAAAATGTTATTACCATGCCCATATGTTTATCTCCATAAAGGAAGGTGGTGGCCTTTTAAGTAACCCCTAAATATTTATAGATCCCTTTCCATGTTGAGTCAAATAATCTATAGAGATAGACCATCATATTTTTGTGTAGACATTTTCATTTTCCAAAGGAAGGTTGATTCCAAGTATGTCTAAGAACATGAGTAAAATTATTATAAACCTAACTTATACCTTGGAAAATAAAACTTAAAATCAACCTTTCAACATGCTTGAGATAATGACAACTAAACAACATATCTAATCCTCGGGAGTGGAGGAGCGAAGCGTGTGGACAATATTTGAAACTAGTTTTTTCCCACCTAGTTGGGCTGCCTGAGTGCGACAGGTGGGACCACGGATCTAATGGAGGTCACTGTGGGTAGCAGTACCTCTGGTGATCTATCCAAGAATCTATTAGGGGATAGTCCATCTAATGGATGGAAGAAGGAACTCATAGGTGAAAAGATGTGTCCATCAAAAGGCATGTCGAGCCTCCCTGTTCTCTTGGAGGGCAAGGTGTTGAGTATCCCAGATGATTTGGTGGAGGAAATAGTGGCATCCATGGACCTTACGCTGGTTGGTAAATTTTTTTCTTTCTGTCCTAATACCGAAATGCTTAGAAGATGGATTATGTCTAGGTGGAAAATCAAAGGTAGTGTTTCAATCACATCCATGACTAGAGGTCTATTCCTTTTTAGATTTATGAATAGGGAGGACATGATCGTTACCCTTGCTAGAGGTCCCTGACTATTTGGACCACATTATCTAGCCTTATGCTCATGGAAACTAGGATTTGATCCTAACTCAGACCTCAATAAGACAACACCTGCTTGGGTAAGATTACCAGGATTCCGTTTGGAATACTGGGATGAAAAAATCTTCAAAGCCATTGGAAATTCTATTGGTCAATATGTCACCTCAGATCATATAAACAGAACTAAGTCTAGATGTGTGTATGCTAGACTTTGTCTTAATGTTGAAATAAATAAGACTCTCCCTACATCCATTGAGCTAAACTCTAAATATGGAACCTGGACTTAGCCAATTACTTATGAGAATGCTACCACTTTCTGTCAAATATGTAAGAGGAAGGGATATCTAATGACACAATGCAAAGTGAAGCAAAGGGAGATGAAAGAGGATTCCCAGAATGTAGAGGAGGAGCAAGCAAACATTAAGCAAGAAATAGAGAATAATGTGGAAATTCTTGACAATACAGGAAAAAGAGAGGAGGGGAAGGGAAAGGAGGCTACCCCTAGCAATGAAGGTGAAGTTGTCCCAAAGGAAAATATAGGATTAGATGATAGTCAGAAGGCTATAGAAAAAGGAGAGGAGGAGAAGAGAAAGGAGGATATCATCAGTAGTGAGGCAAAAGAGGTCCCAAAGGAGAATATAGTTTCTGATGACAGTCACAAGGCCACATTTAACATAGTCTACACTTTAGAAAAATAGACTAATATGTTTAAGGAAGGGGCAAGAGGGGACCTTTTTCTAAAGGAAGTCAATGAAGATGACATAATTTCAAGGATTGGAAGGAAGAAGTAATACCTTAAAGTCACACTCAACGAGTACCAGATCCACAGTCAAATACAGACTTTTTCCATGATCTGAAAGATGGAGGCTAGGTAGGAAACTACTTGGCAATAGAGGTAGTAGGACAAGATGGCAGAAATGAATAGGAAGAATGGGTTACCCCAAAGAAAAAGATCCAAAAAAGTAAAAAATATGCAGATGTTGGTACTGAGCCCAAACAAGGGAGGCCAACCCTAAGGGAAACAAGACAAAGAGAGATTGCTAGGGAGATTGCCAATGGAAAATAGAAAACACTAGAGTCCCAACCCTCCAAACTCTCTAAATGAGAATATTATCATGGAATTTGAGGGGATTTAATAGTCCCTCAAAGTAGTTTGAGGTTAAAAACTGCATTTAAGATAATAAACTAGATATTTTATTACTCCAAGAAGTCAAGATGAAAGAGGAGAATTTTGCAAAAATTGTTGACTATATATGGCCTAAGGTGGCTTTTTGTATTAGTCCTGCTGAAGGGGCTTTAGGAGGGATTGCACTATGTGGAATAGTGATAAAATCCAAGGATTTCTTATGGCCCATAATAAGCACTTTTTGATTACCAATTTTTCCATGAATTCCTTGAACTGGACGTTGGTAAATGTTTATGCACCGAATAATAGAGCTTTGAGACAGAAATTATGGATAGATCTGAGTAGCTATAGGAATAATCCTCAGAATTCTAAATGGATGTTAGCCAGATATTTTAACACACCTTTATATCCTTCTAAAAAATAAGGTGGAATTATTGATTAATTGTATAACATGTTTGACTTTGCTAAATTCATCAATGATTGGGGATTATTAGACATAGAGTTGCAGAACCAAAATTTTACTTGGACCAATAGAAAAAGAGGAGATCAAATGATTTAAGTTAAATTAGATAGATTTCTAATATCAAGCAACTGGAATGATTATCAGAATATGCAGGTGCAGGCTCTACCTAGAACCATGTCTGACCACTGCCCGATTATCCTCAATTGGAGAGATTAGGGACATCATGGACCTCCTCTATTCCATTTTGAAGCTATGTGGATTAAACACAAAGGTTTTAGACAAATGGTGGCTCAATGGTGGAATATTCCCATTCAAGGTACTCCCATGTTTAGAATAGTCAAGAAACTCTAGCACATTAAACAAGAACTTTATGGCTGGAATAGATACAGTTTTGGGCAAGTTTTCCAGCAGAAGAAAAATATAATGGGAAAACTCAAGGTTATTTAGCAACTGATTGATCAAGGGTATGAATCTAAGGGCACCTTAGAAGAAGAGAATAGTTTATCTTCAGAATGGAAGAATCTGATGGAAAGGGAAGAGGTTTTCTGGAAACAAAAATCCCGTGTTCAATGGCTTAAAGAGGGTGATAGGAACACTAGTTTTTTCATCTCTCAGATATGAAACATAGAAAAGCCAACTCAATAACTAAGCTTGTCTTGGATAATGGAGACATTATTACTAAGGATAACGAAATAGGGGAGCAAGCCAGGGTGTTCTTTCAAAATTTGCTTACGGAAGAAAATAATAATGATAGAATTGATAGATCTATGAGTCAATTCATTGATAAAATCCCCTATTTGATAACAGAAGAAGATAATCTAGAAATGTTAAAGCCTATATTTGATGAAGAAGTAAATGCTTTTTATTTTCCATGGGTGCTTTTAAAGCCCTAGGTCATGATGGCTTTCCTCCTATATTCTTTCAGGAATATTGGGAGATTGTTAGAGCGGACCTCACGGTTGCAGTTCATGATTTTTTCAAATCTGGAAAACTTTTGAAACAAGTCAATAATACCTTCATTGTACTTGTTCCTAAAAAATCTCAACCTTTACACCTTGCCGATTTTAAACCCATTAGCTTATGCAACACTGTGTATAAGATATGTACTAAACTATTGGTTTTGAGAATTCAACCCTTACTTGACAAAATTATTTCTCCTGCTCAAAAAGGTTTCATCCCAGGTAGATAGATTCTTGATGCTGTGATCACCACACATGAGACTATCCACTCCATGGATAAGAGCAAAATCCCTGGGATGGCCCTCAAGCTTGATATATCCAAAGCTTATGATAGAGTCTCATGGACTTTTCTATTCCAAGTGATTAGAAAATTTGGGTTTAATGATAAATTGTCTTGCTTATTATGGAATGCGGTCTCTTTTGCTAAATTCTCAATGCTGGTTAATGGTGTTCCTAGAGGGTTTTTCTCCTCCTCAAGAGGAATTCTTCAAGGAGACCCTCTCTCCCCATACTTACTCATCATTATGGCTGAGGCATTGGGAAGATACATACAAGCTGATATAGTTTCAAAAAAGATAGTAGGCATCAAACCTGCCTCTTCCCTTCATCCTATGGTTATACAATAGTTTGTGGATGATACCATCTTATTTGGCATCTCATCAGTGATTGAAGCTAGAATATGGAAGAATATACTTAATGACTATGCTAGAGACTCAGGACAAAGAATAAATTTCTAGAAAAGCAATGTGTACTTCTTCAACACTCCCAATGAACTTAGACATATAATCATTGATATCTTAGATTGTGCTGAGATTGGCATACTAGCTACCTACCTAGGTACCCCACTCTCAGTCAAAGAGGTATCTTCAAGTTTTTGGAATGGTATTGTGGAATGTACACAAAGGAAACTTCTTGGGTGGAAGGGGAAACTACTCAGTAGTGCGGGTAAGCTGCAACTTCTTCGGGCATCCTTGTAAGGTATTCCTACTTACTTCATGTCTTTTTTTAAAATTCCTACGTATTTTGCTGAAAAGCTGGAACAGATCCAAAATAAATTTTTATGGATAGGAGTGGAAGACAAATAGAGAATGTCTTTAGTCAGATGGGAAAAAGTGTGTCTCCCAAAATCTCATGGTGGACTTAATATAAGATCCATCAGGAAAATGAATAAAGCCCTCCTCTCAAAAGTTAGTTGGAATCTAATTCACAATAATAATGAGTGGGGGGAAATAATGTATGCCAAATACATGCATAGCATTGATGATTCAAACTTTATTCAACAGGTGGGATTACCCTAGGGGTCTGTGATATGGAATAAAATGCTAAAAAGTAGAAGTCTTCTCAAACAGGGAATTAGGTGGAAGCTTGGAAATGGCCGATAGATTAAATTCTAAGAGGATAATTAGTTAAGGGACAAGCCTCTCATCTCCCAAGGAAACTATGGAGAAATTATAGACTTGACTACTCAGTTCTTTGGTGATAGGGTTAGTGATTATATGGAAAATAACAATGGGATAAGGAGCTAGAAAAACCTTTTGGATTGTTGTGTGCACAGGCCTGAGCTTATCCCAAGAATTTGGGAGATCTAGCAATGTGTTTAGGAGATCAAAATCACACTCTTCCCTTAGGAGGATGAACAATACTGGTGGCCGGATAAGAATGGATCATTCTGTATCAAATCTACCTATCATCTGCTTACACCTAAAGCTCATAATAAGGAGTTATGGAAAAAGGTTTGGAATCATAAAATCATTCCAAGGATTAACTTATTTTGGTGGGCTGCTACCCATAACAAAATCCTTGCTGAGGACAACCTTCAAAAGAGGGGGTTTACTTTGGTCAACAGATGTTTTCTATGTGGTTCTAGAGAGGAATTAGTTTCACACCTATTCATACACTGTGAGTTTACCCAGGATTTATGGGGCATAATACTTAACAACTTTGGCATTGAATGGGTTTGCAATTCTGACCTTAAAAAAGTATTTCTCAGCTAAAACTCAACCTTCACACATCCCTGGATTAAGGAATTATGGAAGCAAGCTCTGCCATGCTTGAGCTAGACTTTATGGAAAGAGCAAAATCACAAAATTTTCAGGGACACTACTAGAAATGTTGCTCAAGTGTTTAACTCCTTTTCTAGGACCATCTTGGAAAGTGTTACAACAACTCATATTAGTGTTGTGGAGAAACCCCTATCTAAATTTGAAAGTCAAATTATGGCCAAATGGAAGGTTTTAAACCTTATCCCTAGGCATGATAATTCCAAAATTCTTCAGAGACTTCATACTAAATGGATACCACCTAAACCCAATTGGATGAAACTCAATTTTGATGGGGCATCCAAGTTCAGTGGTAAAGTAAGTGGAGGAGGAATAATAAGAAATGAAAAAGGAGGGATGTCTGCTGTCTATGCTAGTGGCATGGTTTGCCAGAGCAATAACTATGCTGAAGCTATGGCCTTACTTTGGGGATTAAAGTTAGTTATATCCCTAGGAATTAGAAATTTGAATATTCAGGGAGATTCTAAGTTGGTCGTAGATGTTGTTAATAAAGCATATAATGTTGGTATCCATCTAAAAGACATCATTATGGACATCCAATTTCTTTTACAAAAGTTTTTTGAAGTTGAGATTACCCACACCTACAGATAAGGTAACAGGGTCGATGATGCTTGTGCCAACCTTGGTCAGCAATTCTCAGGATGGAGGGTATGGCAACAAGGGGCTCATATACCCCCAAACATTAGAGAGATCATTCAAAAGGAGATGACAGAGCATGAATGATGCACTTTGATGATGAAGATAACTTTCGAAGGTGGTCCACGTGGAGAAGGCCATTGCGGATCATGGAAAATGATAACCTTAGTACTTCCTTGATTTTCATGATTAATTCCTTGTATCATGAGGTGGAGGTGCGAGATTAACATCATGAAAACCAAGGGGAAATTATTTTCAAGCATGAAAGTAGACATCACTGCGGTGAACCATTTTGTAAAATGAGCCTTCACATCTGCATTTAGTGCAAATGGAACTGAGGGCTTGTTACTTGTTCGAAGCTCAAGGTGGTAATTAGGGTATGAAGAGCCAAAAATTCAATAAATTTTAGAGGACACTAGTGGGAAATAGGCTTCTCAGGTTTATAAGGTCACTGAAGAGCAGGGTGCTGATTCTAGGGGTACTGCTGATAATAAGGAGAAGATGCATGTAGAAGAAGCTGGTGAGGGTTCAAAAAATGAGAATGATTGGAAAATAGATATTGGGGCCTTGAAGGTTCACATTCAAAATCTAGAAAAGGTCTTCTCCAAAGGCCTTCGAAATAACATTCTATTGAATATGACTATGTTGGAAGCGGTGGGTAATCCAGGGAATGTTGATAATGCAGACAATGAGAATCTTAAGGATCTTGTTAATTCTATAGTTATGTAGTTTCATCGTTTCTGACTCTGGTCTTTCCAGTGTTTTATTTTTCTTCTATCTTTGTTTCTCGGTTGTGTTGTTGGTTCGGTGCTAGCATCTTTTGTTTACCAGCCTTCTTGTCTTTTTTGACTGTATAGGGTTCGGCCCCTAGTTTGCCGCCTTAATTAATCAAAAAAGAAAACATGCTTGAGATAATTGACAACTCGACAAAGTTATTTATCAATACTTTATACATAATTTTATTTCCAATTTGTTTCACTAGTGGATGTCATCTAATAAATCCTCCTTTGGAGCCAAAGGAGAAATAAAATAAATGTCATCATCTCAATTTTTAATGAGTATTTTAAAACTATATATTTCTTAAATGTCCTTTAGCTACTCAATTTTTGGAAGAGTATATGGGGTAATATTTTTATGGGAAGTAAGTTGAAACAAGTATAAATATAGAGTGATCATGGTCAAGAGTCACAAAAAAAATCTCTAATTAAATTATGATATTATCTAACTATGCCAAAATCATCATAATCCACAAGACCCAACACATGATAGATTAATCCCTCTTTTAACCCATTGAATTTTAAGTTAATATGGACTGAATTGAATGTAATTTAATAAGTAGATGGAATATAATATTCAATAGAGGCAACCTATAAGTATGAGAGTTTAAATAAAGAGTAGAAAATGTGATTCAATTCAACCATTATTTTATCCTTGTTTAATTTTTTAAAGGTTATTTTAAAATTATGATTCAATTCAATAATGGATGGATTATAATCACCAATACCTCATAAATTAATCACACATAAATCAATGAAGGAATCCTAATCATTTATTATGTATAATTTATAATAAAAGGCCAAGAAATCGTAATATCAACAATAAACAATGAAGAGAGTATAATCACCAAAGCTAAAAGGTGGAGAAGGGATTATAATAACCAAAAATTTGATTAAGGATGAAGGTAAATGATTTTTTAAAAATTTATATCACTTGGTATTTCTATTTTCAATTCTTCTTCTATAACATCTCTCAAGGTGTTATCAATCTATCTTTAAAAACATTGATAACAATGTTTTCACCTATCTTTTGAAGAAGATTTAACCAAATCATAATATCAATAATAAATTAATGAAAGGAGTCTAATCACCAAGAGATTAATTAAATAAATAAAGGGAATGATTGTGGAGCAATTAATCTCACACAAAAGAAGATAACAAATACTTTGAAAATATTTTTATGTTTCCTAAAGAAACAACTTTGTCCTGTAATTGTAAAGGAAGACCCCAAACTTATTGGCTGAAGATAATATCCCAACATACATGGTTAATGAAACATACCGTTGGTGATTTATAGTTTCAAGATGGAGTTAAATACCTTTTTTTGTTTTATTTTGAAACTATTAATTATATTTTTATAGTTTCATTAGTTTTTTTAATTTCTAAACACTTGCAACAAATATAGTAGTTTAACTTGTTTATGGAGGCCTACTTTTATGTCTTATTTAATTTTTTATTTAATGTTGTATTCGGCTAAATATTTGAATTTTTTATTGAACATTTATTTTTGTTGTTAGAAATGCTTTGGTTTATCTCTAATTTATTAACTATATTGAATGATATATTTATGTAGTTACTATGATTTAATCTATCAAAAAGGAAAAAAATATATCATTTATGGTTATTTTTATAGTTGAGGGCATGGAGATTTGATTCTTACATAAATAAGTGTTAAGTTATAATATTTGAGAAACATCACATGATAATGGAAAAACATCATAGACTTCCAAAGGAGTACTGGATTCAGAAACATTGTATGCTTTAAAAAACATTGCATGCCTACAAAAGCATCACATGACTTACCAAATCATAGTGGACCTTGAAAAACATTGCTTTCATGTAAAGTCATTAAAAGCCTACAAAAACATCACATTTTTAAAAAACCATTGCATGTCTAAATAATCATTTCATGCCTACAAAATCATCATAATTTGGAACATACTTCACATGCCTATAAAAACATCACATCCTTTAAAAATCATCACATGCCTTCAAAAGCTTTGCATTTTGTGAAAAACATTATAGAGTTAGAAAAAATCATAGGCTTAGAAAAAAATCATGGTGATGGAAAATCCTCATCTCTTAGAAAAGTAACTCTATCAAATAAAATTTCTTAAATATATGCAATTTTAAAAATGATCAAAAACATGTTTTGAATTCGATCAATACATTTATCTACATGCTATAAATTTTAATACTTAAATATTTTTGACTTGGATCAATTTATTTCTTGATTTACATTTGCAAGTGTTTTATTTATATATATGTTAGCTCACCTATTTGTATAATGAAAAATATAACTTAATTCCAAGTATATACATAACCATATTTAATACATTGGGTAGTGTATAACTCATAAATTTAATTAAATTTCAAAATTTCCCTCTTAATTTTAAATAAATGTGATTTGAGGGCCCAAAGAATGTCTAACAATCCAAACATTTAGTAAAATCCTAGACCATCAATTTATTGATGATACACAAAAAAATTGGATTAGAAATAATTTGGATATTCAAGTGGGAAATAATAACATGTATGTGTTTTTTAGCAAAGTGTTATGTGTGAAAACCTACTCTAAATAACCAATCACTTGTCCAAAAACACCCAAAATTATGATTACACATTTTCATTGCTAAAATTTACCCTAGTTTTAATTAGTTTCATATTCCATTGAGATCCTTTATTTCAATTTTTTTTTTTGAGCTAAAAACATTTCACATGTTTAGAGAGGTGGTGACCCTCCAATTATCATCCTAAAATATGACATATAGGCCTCATATGATTTGTTACATTATCTCTAATTTGAGGAAAAAGTGTTCATAAAATGGATATTATGAAGAACTAATTGATATATAAAACATGGCATGATTATCATTGACAAGTATCAATCCTATAAAACTTAGGATTTCAACATGGTCTTGTTATCATGATACCATATTGTTATCAACCAAATTTTCACCCTTGGAATATTTTTCAATCCTTCCAAGTTTGGGGTAAGATGAAGACAATCCTAGGCTGTGGGTGACTTTTAGGTGGATTGAATCTCCATGTTATAGGGCTAGCTCCCCTTGATTTATCACTTAGGATCATTCACTAATATATAAAATTACAATGAAAAAGTAGAGAAACCTACTCTAATGGAGGTGATGAACCAAAATAATTGACCACTACAAACTAGTTACATGTGTACATTAACCATGAGATTAACCTAAACAAACACTACACCTAATCTGACTCTACATCAGGACTTCATATGAAGGTTTTGATAGATGCTTGGGCTAGGAAGCCAAATAAATAGGTCATAAAATGACACTAATGAGTAAACAATGCATTAAACCTTCAAACTTCACTTGGAAACTTAACATGACCTAAAAATAAGGTTTAAAATTGCATATGAATGTTATAAAAAGATAACATGCCAAAGAAAGCTAAGCAAAACACTTGACATGATCAACTAGTCATGCACACACACTAAATTAGTTAAAGGAGGAGGTAAAACTAGTAGTTTATCATTGATAAAAGGCATAAAAATGGAAAGGGATTCACCATAACTAGGTAGAGGATGAATACATAGCCAATCAAGGCTGAATTTATAGAGAAATGAGAGAGGAGGAAAGAGAAAGGCCTAGAAGTGAGACATGACATGTGTCAAGTGAGAGTTACAATTAAGAAAAGAGTTGGAGAATAATTTCATAAGGTCTCAAAAGGCAAGTGTTACTTTATTAAATATGTATCCTCTTCTAAATGGTGTAGGATTTTTTATATTAGATTGACACCTTGTCTTCTTCTTCAAAACTACCCTTCTCTTCGCTTAGAGAGTGACAAGTGGCACTCTTTAGTCATCAAATCATCTTGAGTTGTCTCTTGCTCTATTCTTTGACACCTTTTATTAGTTTATAATATATCCAAACTGACATTTTAGTGGTGATTTTTTTCATTCAAGCTTTCACCCTATAGAGGTTGTTTAAGCCTTATCTATATTGATTGAAACATTGGATTACCTCTAAGCCTATGGGTTGCCTATAGCAGAGGTAAGTCTATATGTTTAAGGGCTAGCTCTCTAGATATGTCTTTGATATCTTATCACCTACACTACTTTATTACTTGGGTGAAAAGAGGGAGAGTGAACATAAATCAAACCTATCATAAAAAAGTGATGCACCAATTTTAACCTAACCACTGCCAACCAACTACAAGTACACTTCAAACACAATCCTAATCTACATATGACACTATTACAAAATTTCCCTTGCATTAGTATTTATCATGGAGGTTTTTGAATCTAAAATAATCTATGAGGAATAAACAAAAGTTCATAGCATGACACTTATACATATACAACTCAATAAACTCATGAAAATACACTATAACACTTCAAGAGACCTGCAAAAGGCTTCCAAAGTTGAAGATGGATGCAAGCAAGGATAATATGTTAAGGAAGAGAAGTTGTCACTTAGAAAGATCAGTTAACTCAACACACACATTGAAAACAACTTATATAAAATGTAAAGTAGATCATTCTTTATTGATTCAAGGCTGAAAATGAGTAGGGCTTTGCCATACTCAGGTGGAGGATACATTTCTAAGCCAAAGTGGCTCAATATATAGCACAAGTGTGAGAGAAGAGAATAAGTGTGTAAGAGAGAGAAAATAGACAAGTGTCATATAAGTTAAAATAATAATATGAGTTAGGGAACTATCATAATAGACTTCTAAATCCATGTGTAGCTCCTCTTCAAATGCTCCATCTATCCAAGTGGCATGGGAGGTTGAAATGCATGCTTGACACCTTGACTAGCTCCTTGAAACTCTTATTCTTATTAACATGTTGAAGGAAAAGAGGCCTTATTAGTTATTAGATAAGTTTATACTACATGTTTCCTATATTATTGACACCTCTCATCTGATCCCAACCAATAGGTTTCCTTGACACATCACCTCTTTCTCTTGTAAGGTATCTAGGAGGTTTTTCATCTCCTTAGGCATACTTTGTAAACAAGTGTCAAAACTTGGTTTCAGTTACTCTAGATCAAACAAACTTAATATATGGCCTCTTGAAATTATATTGGACCTAAATCAATTAATTTTGAGGCCTCAAACTAGCCCCAATATATCATTCTCTACTAAAAGCCTCAATTAGGCCTAATTCCTTATAGCCTTTTTTTCTTGTTTTTCTTCTTGTGTGGAAATTTTATAGAGTATATTGATAAAATAAAGGAATATTTTATGACCCTCTATCCTCTTATAATTTCATGTCAAGTTTAATGAGCTGAATCCAAGTGGAAGTCAACTTTTTTTGCCCATCTCTTCTGCCAGTTAGGCCTCTAGCCCTAGAAAGTGAATTCCAGTTCAAAACTCTTCTTACACTTATTAAACCTTTTATAAATGTTTTATTAACTTTAACCATTCTAATACCAAACTCCATGTCAAGTTTTAACTTTTGGAATAATGTGCTTATAGCCAAACCATGAAATAGCCAAAAAACAAGCCTTTCAATAAGCCTATTTGGATTGCCTTGCAAAATGGAGTTGGTTTGGTCACTTAAATGGGTTAATGAGTAAATTTATTAGTTTAAAAAGTTATTACAAGTCCTAATTTACCTCATACCATTAGTGGTAATCTTTCATCTTCTTTTAACACCTTTAAAACATTAAAAACATGTAAAAATAGGGTATTTTGAGAAATCTATACAATAGTCTATACAAGTGAAGTAAATTTGGATGAGATAATTTGAGTATAGAACAACTTAAATAGGTTTTAGGAGAAATTTGTGGTATTTTATGTGCTTTAGGAGTCCATCTCTACAAACTAGTCACTATCATTCTCTTAGGTAGCCTGGAAGTGCTTTAACTTCTTAGTGATGATTCATAAAGTTAGACATATGCATCCTCAAACCAAGTTCAAAAAATTTAAGTACATTAGGGTTCAAAAATTTTACTAGGAGGATAAGGTCCCATGCATCTCCTATGTTCTGTACCAAGCAAAATAATTTAGCCTCTCGAGTTGGCAGTGAACATTCTGAGAGATCTGAGATAAAATGAGGTCTATTGGTACATGTTTTGAGTTGTTTATGAGATGTAATGACCTTAATAATTACATGATGTCCTTATTGAGTTATTATAATGGGTTTTAGACAATTATATCTCAATTAGATTCCCTATATCCTTAACTAGGTTTAGGTTTTACAATCCAACATGACTACCATACCCTAACTCACTATTTTTACCATATTCATTCTCCATTAGGGGTTTGTGACATAATTTAATGTTTATACCAGTCCTTTTACATATCTTAAAGGTTTCTAAAGCTTATGTTCAACTTATACTAGCCTCACTTCAAGGTCTGCCCATATAAGGTTGTGAATGCACATTAAGATTATTTTCAGAGAACAAGGTATGTGTTTGTTTTAGGTGAGTCAAAGACTCATGTGATTATTTTTAAGTCATTTTGAAAATTATTCCCAGATTATTTAATTCCCTCTTAAGTCTATTCAAACTTCTTCATACAAGAAACTTCCTCTTTTGACCAGGCATGCAACCTTGTTGCTAGTTAAGGACTGTGTATGGAGTTACATGGCCTTGTGACCCCTATTTATAACCTACACTCTCATTGCCTAGATAATATTTATATTCTTGATTCATTTTAATTACATATATAATCCTTTTAATGAGACTTTTTAACCTCTACCCTCACTATCTTCTTATACACAGGCTATAGGTGGATAGTCAGGGCAACTAATTATGTATTATCTCTTTACTATGTTCTTTGATTTAAATTGGTTTGAGAATTTTAAATGACTTAATGAATTAAGAACTAATTTCAAGAATTTAAGTCATATATAAACCACTTTCAGGTTTTGACAAGATTTTAGTCATCTAAATGGACTTATAGGCGGCCAACTGCCTGTGTGTATGCATTTAGGGACTGGGACTGCTCACTTAGGTTTGATAGGAGAAGTATATATAAAACATTGAATTATTATAAACTTAATAAATTGATGTTAAATATATTCTCAAATTTTTGAAATCCATGACATTATAAATCTTTCAGTTTAAGGCCCATCCTAGACTGATTTTCCAATTCGCTGTAGATGTTGTTCTAAGGTCTGACTCTGTATATGATTGCCTTTTGATTATCCATTGATAGTATCACAATTATTAATATTTTTTTCAATTTTTACTGATGTATTTTTAAATTTATCAATACATTATAATTTCCTATGTCTTTGTAACATCACTGTCATAAGACCAAATTCAAACTATGTGGTTGTAGGTGTGTATTAGGAGCTGGATTGTATGTGAAATGGTCCCTTGACCTCAAAATTCACTTTTAAAAATTAAAATAACTATAAACATATTTTATTGATGTACAATAATTTTATAAAACCCTAAATTATTAAATGTGATCAGCTTTTATTGTTAAAGGACACCTCTCTCACAATAGGTTGTAGGTAGTGTTAAGACAATGGACTGAGTTTGAAGGGTTTCTTGATCTCGAAGACCAACCTTAAAGCTTATCCATTGGATTTAAAAATATATCCATTATGATATATTTGTCTTAATACTATCTTTAAAGTCCTAAAACTCAAAACTTATCATCTTCTCTGTCCAAAGTAAGCTTGAACATGCCTATAGGTGACCCTCAAGAAGACAATTTGACTGCATTTGGTATTTCAAATCTATATGTCACTTTGAAGCAATCAATCCTTATTAGGATTTCATTATTAGTGTATTTACAAGTTAAAATCATTATAAAATAAGTTTATTCATCCTCTGTACTCTTGTATTCACTATTTCCCATAGTTACAATCATGTAGGCAATGTTCATGATAGTTTGATTATGTTCACACTTGAGTTAGGCCTAGGGTTATAACTAAATCATGGAACCTACAATGGATAAAAAACCATCAAGAGAGTTTCATCAATTAATTACATGAATAATAAAACTCCAAATCTCCTTGAAAAACATATTCAGACACTTCAAATCATCTCAATTAGGCAAATATAAGAAACACAGTCCACAAAAGTAAATGGAGAATTGATCATTCTTAAAGCTTGTACAAAATACTTGGATTATTATAATTACACGAAGGGATTGTGTAGGTATTATAAAACACTATAGAACCATACAAATACATCAAACCACTTGGAGAAATTCGAAATGTATAAAATTTTGACAGTCACTTACAAACTGCTCACAAGAACCATTTTGCTTGCCAAAGGACATCTAATTATACCACCATGAGGAATTAATGCATCGGGGGAATCTAAAGATATATTATAATCTATTCCAAATATTTTTATGTAGATAATATTTCATAATTTGTTTTCAAAAACTCATAAAAAACCTTTATCATGATTGACTAACAGATTTTGGACCCTTAACTTCTTAGTGATTGTTTGTAAAGTTAAGAAGATGAATCTGAGAAATAATTCCCAAATTTTGAATCTTACCAATACTAAAATAAACTCCCAAATTTTTAGGCTTCCATCTTCTCTCTCCTGGTCATACCATCTACTTAAATTCTACCTATGTGAGCTTGTGAAGGATTTGATGAAGGAGAGAAGTGATATTCTACAATTTTTAGATATAAAACTTCCTTATAATACTTTTTTTGATATTTATAAGACCAAATGACACATTTTAAATATTTTCACTTGAACATGACATGAACATGTCCATAAAACTTCCTCTAACTCTTCAAAGTGGCATTGAACTCCAAGAAACTAACCTTTTTTGACAAGTTGATAGGTGTGGTAGTTGAGTAAATAATCCAATATATTTGGAGTGGGTAATTATTGATTTTTAATTTTTTTTACTTTTAAAAACATCAAAGTTAGCCAAAAATCACATTTTAGTGCATTTTCAACTCCTTTAAGTTAGCAAATGAACCTTAGAGTTTCCAAAACACCATGAAACATCATTAGAAGATGTTTTAGACATGAAATGACATTAATATAAAAATAATAACCTATGAAACATATTTACCATGTTTTATCTCTCCATGACACCCCTAAACCACTATATGATCACAATATGACTTTACTTTAACTTCTCCAAACTAACCTTAATAAATGCTAATAACGTCAAATGAAGATTACTAGGGAACATATGTCATGACATGAAAACATAAAAATACCTTGGAAATTTTTAATTTACATATGGGGGTGAAAAATTTGACTTGGAGTCAAATTTGGTCAACAGTGATCATCAAACAATGCTTTAGGTGTCTTGAAACCCCTTTGGCTTCACTACACCTCTCTTTGCTTACAAGTGTCAAATCAAGATTTCATATTTACCAATAAAATATATATCCATGGATGGAATATGTAATTCATAACATACTTATAACAACTCATTTGGATCCATAAAACACTCACCAAGACCTCATTTTGCCCTTAAGCTCTCACTAACCTTCAATTCTTTATAGCCCTGAAAACACACAAAGATCATTGTATATAAAAATGTATAGATTAAATTGTAAAAATATACATATTTTTGAGTACCCAATATTCTATTACATCTTTGTGCCAAATTTCATGACTTGACATTGAGTGGAAGTGTACTTATTCTGCTTGTTTCTCTCTCCACTTAGGCCTCTAAGCCTAGAAATTGAGTTTTGGCTCAAATGACCTCCTAAACATGTGAAACTTAGAATAAGTTTTTGATTAAATTTTAGCATCCAATTATTATGTTCCATGATAAATTTGGGCTTCTAAAACCTTGTTTAGATAGGAGAACCATCAAATCACCAAAAAACCTAGCCTTTCACAAGCCCTTATCACACTGCCTTCAAGAATTAGACTTGTCTGAGCACTTCCAGATGAAATGTATGTATTTTTTTATTTTAATATGTATAATACAACTAAATCCATAATATCTAATTGTTTTCATCTATTCATGAGGTCAAATACCCTATTTTGAGGCCAAAAACTCATAAAAAGACAACATTTATGAGTTTGTATAGGTGCAAGTATAGGTAAGTGTCATGGTTATAATACTCCTAGAGTGAGGAATATTTAAAAGTGGTTTAAAGATTAATATAGTTCATTTAAATCACTTTGGAATCTAATCTATCTCAATTTGTCATTACTAGTCTTCTTGGTAACCAAAAACGTGCTTATCATCTTAACAATGATTCATAAACCTTAGAGCCTTGATCAATGAAAAAATACCAAAAATAAAGTGTAAAAGCCCCAATAATATCTCAAAATATATTAGGCTCCCATGTAACCTATCTGTACTATTAAAATCTTTGGAAAGTGCTTATTGGGATAGAAAGAATGCATTTGGTGAGGTTTGATCTGGGCAATAATTCAGGCAACAATTCGGGTGACGGTTCTACCCCAATTGATGATAAACTTCCAAGAGCCATAAATTTTGCACTGTAGCTCCAATTGACTCCCCATTTGAATTTTTATAAATATAAGAATGAGGATAATGTAGTGAGATGGCATTGAGATCTGCTCAATGGTTTTTGACCCCCCAAAACCTAATGGAATTGCCCCAAATTTTAATTTTAGTAGTGTAGTCTAAAAATAATAAGTTTATAAAAATAGTAATTCCTCTAATTTTGTATTGTTTTAAATCATGGAAGTCAAACCACTTAATCTCCCTCGAGATTGGTGACCTTCCATATCCTCCTCCTACTTTCAAAATGTGTATAAATGAAGATGTAACCCAAAATGGAAATCAGACATCTCTTCCCATAGATAAGCATATAGTTGTATTGCGATCTTGAGTAATAAAAAATCTCTTCTTAGAGAATTCATTGTTATTGTATTATTTTTGTGTTCTTGAAATATTTATTAATCAAAACTTCTGAGTTTTGGATCAGGTCAAGAGAGAGATTCATGAATGAAAAGGCTCAATAGTGCTTAATTTTGGTATCAAACACTTCAATGAGGTTTTTATCATCCACATTGACCTATTTAAATAGTATTAATTTTAATTTATCTCCACAATCCTACTATGATCACCATTAGCTCTTACCTAGGGTTTATAGGCAAACTACCAAGTATGACCTTAAAAGCCCATGTTTGAGCTATTTATCACTATTGAAGACTTTTAAAAATTCATGGAATGATTCCTTAAATTCCTAATTATCTTCTTAGCTCATTAATTTTTCATACTTTCTTAAAAACATTCCACCTTCTACAATGTTTATACACAAGCCTCTATAGTCTTCACTAGACCTCTTGACTGAGTTCATAAGAACTCTCTATTTATATTATCACAAATCACCTTGTGAGCTATTTGAAACTATAAAAAAGTGTTTTTAAAATATATATAATTCTTTTCATACTTTCCATGACTTCTCTTAATAACTCCCAACTTCACTTCTTTTCACTGTATGCTCTTCTACTTCACACTACCTAGAAACATGCATGACTATGGTTTGCATTAGGTGTATAGATTGCATTTTGGACATATAAATTATCTTCATGGATTTATAAACTTTGAAATTATTGAAAAATGTTGAAGGTATATTAAAAATACATTTAACCTCTCTTCCTACTAATTCACATCCCATCTCTAATGCATATCTTGCATATTCTTTCTCAATGCTCTCACATAGGCCTGAATATAGGTAATGGGTTGAGTGACTATAATCTTGAGATGAATTGTAATTATATCAATATTAATATGTTTTAAATACATTATTAGTATTTATGGATTCCATGTATAGTTTTTATCCATCTAGAACCCAAACTTCCATGCAAACACTGTACCTTCTCTTCATGCATTTATACAAGCCTGTATGAATGTGGGCTTCAGAATTGGTTTGTTGGAAACCAAAATGAATCTTCAAATCATTTATCTTCCTTAATTAAACTTAATATCATTCCATACTATGTGATTATGGTTTCATTTTTTCCTCTTTCCATCATTCATAGTTTTTATCTCCAATACATATCTTCATTGCATCCATGTGAAAATGGGGGACCTACAGTCTACTTTTGGTCACTTTAGGCTCTTTTTTCAAGAATATTAGGTCATGTTATCAATGAATAAAAACATACATTGTCCCATATATTTTTCATGAGATTAAAAACCTCAAAAAACACTTATAATTTAGTGCTTGTGACCCTTTTGGTTCATCTCTATGAAGGCTAGTTTACACACAATCCAAACACTTTATGACAGTCAACTTGTCTTGATAAGATGATGATAAGATTAAATTTTTTGGAGTGTCCTAGATGTTTGATACTTCATTTCATTTCACATGAGTGGGCTGATTATTATTATTATTATTATTATTATTATTATTATTATTATTATTATTATTATTATTATTATTATTATTATTATTATTATTATTATTATTATTATTATTATCATCATCATCAAACACTACCTTCATTTGGTGACTGTTATGATCTTGTTGGTGGCAATCTATAACAAGCTTCCAAGAGCATCTAAACTTTGGAGAAGGGAAAGAATGTTGAAACATAAATTTGTACCTACATTCCCATATCTCATCTAGCCTTTTGAACCTATTTCCTAATGCATGTTTTCATTACATTTCATATGAACAAAATACCTATAAGTATGTTCTTTGTCCATCCTTCTTGAGAGTGTACAAACCTTTTTATGAATATTAGACTCTTTTAGGTGTAAATACTCATTTTTAGGGTTTTTGAGGTATAATATATAATTTTGGAGACTTAAAGACAATGCACATTCATTAGTTCAATCCATCCATATATGAAAACCTCATAAAAAACTCTAAAAATTACCTACAACTCAACATAAATGGAGATTTTACCTTATCAGATGTTCACACATGCCAAATGAGTGTTTTAAAACATTATTATATGTATATTAAAAATCTATAGGACCTCTTTGAATCACCCATTTTGTTCTCTCTCTTGCTCCTTATTCGAAAGTGCTAGAAATTGAGCGTATAGGGTTTATAGGTAGTTTTAGACCACCCTACCTTCTTAATGATTGTTCATAAAGGAGGGGTAACCAATTTGATGAATATTTACATTAATTAGAATTATATTAGGACCCCCTCATTTTGAAAAAATATCAAGTCCCAACTCCCATCATATTGTACAAAATGAGCACTTGAAAACTCCATTTGTGAGCTTGCCAAGGGAGAAATGGAGAAAAGGAAGCATTTTTTTCATTATTTGGACCTATACATAAAATATAACTATGTATTTTTAATTTTTAATTTGAAGATACACCTCTAAAAATTTTTCACCTAAAAGTGGATTTCCCAAGTCTGTACAATTAGGTGACAAGCTCTTCTTAAGCGTTGAACTACAAGAATCTGATCACTCTCTGAATTGTAAATGTCATACATGTTAGAAAAATAATTTAAAATATTTTAAAAGTGTGATTTATATATTTTTTTATCTTTGGTTACCTTTGAAAAACATTGGAGTTAGTTACATACCATTTTACCTCCACTTCACTTATCTTAAAGTTTGTAAAATAACCTTAACTTTTCCAAACAAGCATAAAATATTCATGTAAAGTGATTAATGGGAAAGGTTAGTTTGAGAAACACTTAATAACCTTTGACATCATATGGATCAACTTTATTCACACCATGGGATGATTAGACTAGTACAAACCATAATAAAACATTACCTTAATTTTGTCAAATTAACCTTAAATTATGCTAATAATACCTTAACAAGACTATTTAAGACCTAAAAAGGCATGTAAAGGACTATGAACAAGGTTTATAAGACACTAAAATCATTTTTTTTTGTTATAGGGGTTGACCTTTTGACCTTGGGGGTCGAAAATGGTCAACAAAATGGTGATTCATAGGGGTAGCAGGCATGCAATGCTAATAGACTAGTGGCCTTGTCCTTTTATTGGGAAATGGAGTCACTTTAAATAAAAATCAGACCTTGACCAAGACAAAATAAGTAACTTGACCTCCAAACACACACAAAACAAAAACAACACACCAAGCAAAACAACACATAAAACAAGACAAAACACACATACTTGTGTTCACAAGCACTTAGGGAAGACAAGACACAACATAAGTAACTAGTATATACAACTAACCTAAACATTTTCCTCTTAGATAAAAATGAAACATTATAAAAACACTCCCTCCATGAGATAGACAATGATATGGAGTAATTTATTCCTTGGACATGATGTTTGGTGGAGTATTCTTCTTACTCGCCAGCTTATTTGGCATGCTCTCAAGTGAACTATTAGCAATAAACATGTTTCCAATGAATATGAACTCATATTGGGATCCAAGATTTACCTCATGTTGCTCTTCTTGACTTTTAGGTGCATGAACAACTTGAATTCCTAGTGTCTCCTTGAGAAGGCATGTTTGGCCTCGAAAGGCTTCTTGAGAACTTTCAATTTGATTTTCAAGAAGGGAAGTAGCCTTACCAACACCTTCATTCCATTTTATATGAGAGGTAGGTCCTTTAATGGTTTAAAACTCATTAAAAATGTCTAAATATTATTTCCATAGGTCCTCATCATCTTCATGACTAGTTTTATGAAGTGGAACCAATTGATCACCTTCATCTTCTCCCTTAAGAGTCATAGGAGTACCAAGGACTTCAAAATCTTCTATGTGATCATGTTGTAGCTAAAAATCTACCCTCTCAACATTTGTTTATTTATCATTGGAAATTATAAATTCATCCAAGATGTCACCTTGTTGGCTTAAGGAGCCTTCACCATTAAGACCAAGTGCAATCTCAACAAGATTATATGCAATTGGATCTCCCTCTTGAAGCATTCTATCAAGGCCATATCCTAGAACTTCATCTCTAAAAAGTAATTTTCCATTTTCTTCTCTAAGAGGGGTGCTAATGAATATATATTCCTCATACACACTTGAATCATATTCTTTATGTTCACTTGAAACTACAACTTGATCTTCTTCATTTTCTTCCCATAAAATAGGTTCTTCCTAAAAAAGGGAGATGGTGGGGGGGGAGGAGGGGGGTGATGAATATGTTCATGAGTTTGAGAGGGAGTATGAGGTATGGTATGTTCATCATGAATAGTCTTTGTAATTAAGGGAACATCCTTACAACTTGAGGTCTTGGAGATGGAATAATCTTGTAATAATTCTTGAAGAGAGAAAATTTAATTGTGTTATGATTGCCTCATTCTTCTCAAAAAGAACTTAATTCTTCTTATAGTATTATTGAGGATAATTTATAGCTTCAATTTGATTTATAACCTTGTCAACTAGGACCTAGTTATCTTTGATGCATTTTTGGATAGACCTCCAAGATGGAAAAGCTTTAAGTTATTGAGGAAGGGGAAATGGGGCTTAAATAAGCACAAGGTACTCTTTGGCTTCAATTTCTAAATCTAGGCTTGATTCAAGATCTATGATTTTCAATTCCAAGGCTTCAATTTGCTTGTCTATATTCTCTTGGAATATCTCTTCTTGAGGATGGTCAATGAATTCATGAGGATAAGGAGCATAAAAAGGTTGATAAGGAATACAAGAGGGATATTGACATATATGATCCAATTCATTTTTTTGCCTCTCCCAAGTCTCTATCTTCTTTAATACACATGTAAATAAATCATTCATCTCTAATGGATCACTAGAGGATATAGATGCATCTTGAAAAATCCCAATCACTTATTTATATTGAGAAGTTTAACAAACCCTTATTTCACATGCTAGTATCTTATTATCCATCTCATCCGTTTCACCTTGATAAGCTTGGAAAGTTAACAGAGGGGGAGGATGCTAGCATGGTTGAAGACAAGGCTATTCATATGCATCACCATAGCCATATGGGGGAGTTGTAAGATGATCATAGGATTTCTATGGCTCATAAGGAGGATAATAGTGATGCTCTTTATATTAAGGAGGGTAACAAACATAAAAGGTTGTTGAGGTATATAATTGGGGTCAAATTAAGGTTGATAAAGAGTAATATAAGCTGATATGAATCATCATACTGCTAGTATGGCTCATTATGGGACTGCTAGGGCTCATTATAGGACTGATAAGGAGTACCATAGGATTTATAAGCCTCATCAATTTGAAATAAATTTAAATTAACTTAAAACTCATCCATTACAACCTCATCAAGATAGTGAATTAAAGATATAACTTACTTTGAGCAAGTGCATGGGCTACTAGAACCAGTTGATTGAGCTTCAAGTCTCCATTGATTTTTTTGAATGCCTCCAAAGGTTGTTATATAGAAGGATAAAACCAATAGTCCTTCAACCATTTTATAAAATGTCCCACCAGGAATGCAAAAAATATTATAACCCAAATTTCTACCCTTGGAAGATGTTCAAGCCTTCCAAATTTGGGGTAACATGGAAATAATCTGAGGGTGTGGGTGACCTTTCGGTGGATTGAATCTCTAGGTTATAGGGCTAGATCCATTGATGTATCACCTAGGCTTATTAGATAATATATATATTTGAAATTAAAATGGAGAGAAACATAATTTAATGGAGGTGATGCATGAAAATAATTGATCACTACCAACCAGTTGATGTGCACATTAACCATGAGACTAACCTAAACAAACACTACTCCTAATCTACCTATCTATATCAACACTTCATATAAAGGTTGTGATAAATGATTTGGATAGGAGGGATAATCAAGATGTCATAAAATGACACTAATGAGTAGACAAATCACTAAACCTTCACACTTCACTTGGACACTTCACATGACCTGCAACGAAGGTTTCAAACTACATATGAATGCTAGAAAAGGATAATATGCCAAGGAAAGCTAAGCAAAACACTTGAAAAGATAAACTAGTCATGCACACACACTAAATAAGTCAAATGAGGAGGTAAAATTAGTAGTTTCTCATTGATAAAATGCATACAAATGGTAGGTCCTCACCATACCCAAGTGGATGATGAATACATAGCCAATCAAGGCTGAATTTATAAAGAAATGAGAGAGGAGGAGATAGAATGGCATAGAAGTGAGACATGACATGTGTCAAGTGAGAGTTAAAATCAAGAAAAGAGTTGGATAATAGTTTTATAAGGTGTAAAAATACAAGTGTTATTCTCTTTAAGATTCATCCTCTTCCAAATAGTGTTAGAGTTTGTCTAGTAGTTTGACACCTTGTCTTCTTCAAAACTGCCCTTCTCTTGGCTTGGAGAATGAAATTATTTGGTCATAAAATAATATTAATTTGTCTCTTGATATACTATTTGACACCTGAATCATTTTATAATGTCTCCAAATTGACATCTTAGTGGTGATCATCAGATAATTCTTTAGGTGTCTTGAAACCCCTTTGGCTTCACTATGCCTCTCCTTGCGTGCAAGTGTCAAATATTGATTTCATGTTTACCAATGAAAAATATCTCCATGGATGGAATATATTAGTCATAATATACCTTAAAAACTCATTTTAATCCATTAATCACTCACTAAGACCTCATTTTTCACCTTAAGCTCTCACTAGCCTTCAAATCCTTATAGCCTTCAAAACACACAAAGCTACTTTTATAGAAGAATGTACAGATGATATTTGTAAACTAGGAATATTTTTGAGTACCCATTATTTAATTACACTTTTTGAAACATTTCATGACCTAACATTGAGTGGAAGTGTACTTATTTTGCTTGTTTCTCTTTCTATTTAGGCCTCTAAACCTAAAAATTGAGTTTTAGCTCAAATAACCTCCCACACATGTGAAACTTATAATAATTATTTGATTAAATTTTAACATCCCATGATAATTTTACATGCCAAATTTTGGATTCTAAAACATTGTTAAATAGGAGAACCATGAAATGGCCAAAAACCTAGCCTTTCATAAGCCCTTTTCACACTGCCTCCAAGAATCAAACTTGTTTGATCACTTACAATATGAAATGTATGAATTTTTGGACTTGATGAGGTATAATACACATCAATTCATCCTCTCCAATGGTTTGTATCTATTCATGAGCTCAAATACCCTATTTTGAGCCCTAAAACTCACAAAAACATTGCATTTAACGAGTCCATATAGATGCAAGTACAAGAAAGTTTCATGGTGATACTATTCCTAGAGTGAGGAATGATGTAAAAGTGGTTTAAATATAAATACAATTAATTTGAAATATAATCTATCTCAATTGGTCATTACTAGTCTTCTTAGCAGCCAAAAACGTGCTTATCATCTTAACAATGATTTATAAAACTCAAAGATTTGATCAATGAAAAAATGACACAAATCAAAAGTGAGAAATCCCCCCCAACATATAAAAATATATTTGACTCCCATACAACCTATCTATACTATTCCAAGCTTAGGAAAGTGATTTTTGGGCAAGAAAGAATGCATTTGGTGAGGGCAAGAGAGAGATTCATGAATGAAAAGGGTCAAAATTGTTTATTTTTGGTATCAAAAACTGCATTGAGGTTTGTATCATCCACCTTGACTTATTTCAATATTATTCCTTTTAATTTATCTCCAAATCCTACTATGACCACCATTATCTCATACTTGGGGTTTATATGCAAATTGCCAAGTATGACCCTAAAAGCTTGTGTTTGAGCTATTTCTCACTATTGAAGAGTTTTAAAATTTCATGGAATTTTTCCTTAAATTCCTCATTATATTATTAGCTCATTAATGTTTCAGAATCTCTTAAAAACATTCCACCTTCTACATTTTTCATACACATGCCGCTATATTCTTCATTAGACCTCTTGACTGAGTTCATAAGAGTTCTTTATTTATACTACCATCAATCACCTTGTGAGATATTTGAAACTATAAGAGAGTATTTTTAAGAGATATGTTATGTTTCTCATAATTTACATGACCTTTCTTAAGAACTTCCAACTTCACTTATTTTCATTGTACACTCTTCTACTTCACACTGCCTAGAAACAAGTTTAACTGTAGGTTTGCATTAGGTGCTTAGATTGAATTTTATAAATATAAATTATCTTCATGGATTTATAAAATTTTATATTCTTTACAACTAATAAATTTATATTCAAACTCATTTAAACCTCTCTTCCTACTAATTCACATCCATCTCTAATGCATATCTTGCATATTCTTTCTCAATGTTGTCACATAGGTCTGACTGTAGGTTATGGGTTGCATGACTATAAGCTTGAGATTAATTGTCATTATATCACTATAATATTTTTTAAAGACCTTATTATTCATCAGGTCTTCCATGTATCTAGTTTATCCATCTAGAACCCAAACTTTGATGCAAAACATAATACCTTCTCTTCATGCACTTACATAAACCTGCATGACTGTGGGCATCAGAATTGGTTTATTGGAATCCAAAATTAGTATTAAAATAATTCATATCTTCATTGAACCTAATAACATTACAAACTCTATGATTATGGTTTCATTTTTTCCTCTACCCATCATTCACACTTTTCATCTCCAATACTTATCTTCATTACATCCTTGTGAAAAAGGGTACCTATAGGTTTATTTTTGGTCACTTTAGGCTCTTTCATCATGAATATTAGGTCATTTTATCAATGAATAAAAAAATTCATTATCCCATATATTTTTCAAGATATTAAAACCCTCAAACAACACTTATAATGTAGTGTTTGTTACCCTTTTCATTCATCTCTGTGAAGGTTGGTTTGCACACAATCCAAACACTTTATGACAGTCAACTTCTCTTTATAAGCTGATGGTAAGATTTTTGAAATTTTTGGAGTGTCCTTGAGGTATCATATGTTTTTTTATTTCACATTAATGGGCTTATTATTCATTCTTATTCTTATTTTTATCAAACACTACCTTTTTTTGGGGACTGTTAGGAGCTTGTGGGTGGCAGTCTATAGCAAGGTTCCAAGAGCATCTAAACTTTGGAGAAGGGAAGGAATGTTGAAACATAGATTTTTACATACATTCCCATATCTCATCTAGCCTTTTGAACCTCTTTTATAATGCATGTGTTCATTACATTTCATATGAACAAAAGACCTACAGGTTTGTTCTTTATCCATCTTCTTGAGAGTGTAATAGACCTTTGTATGCATATTAGACTCTTTTATGTGAAAAGCCTCATTTTTATGGTTATTTATGGAGAATATATACTTTTGGAGACTTGAATACAATGCAAATTCATTATTTCAAACCATCCATATATGAAAACCAAATTAAAAACTCCAAAAATTGCCTACAACTCAACATAAATGGAGATTCTTCCTTCTCAGAGGTTCACACATGCCAAATGAATATTGTAAAATGTTTTTATATGTATATATAAAATATATAGTACCTCTTTGAATCACCCATTTCGTTCATTCTCTTTCTCCTTATCTAAAAGTGTTAGAAATTGAGCATGAAGAGTTTATAGGCAATTTTAGGCCTTCTTAATGATTGTTCATAAATGAGGGGTCACCAATTTAATGAATATTTCCATAAATTTTAAGGCCATTATGACCCCCTCATATATAAATAATATCATTTCCCAACTCCCACCATAATGTATGGAATGAGCACTTGAAAATTGCCTTTATGAGCTTGCTAAGGGAGTGATGGATAAAAGGAAGCATTTTTACATTCTCTAGACCCTACAATCTAATTATGGATTTGTATTTTTTAATTTGAAGAGACACCTCTAAAATTTTTTACCTAAAATTGGATTTTTCAATTCTGTACAAGTGGGTGACAAGCTCCTCTTAAGCATTGAACTACAAGAATCTGATCACTTTCTAACTTGTAATTGTCATATACACATTAGAAACCTCCTTTAAAAGCCTTGAAAAGTGTGATGTATGTATGTTTGATATTTGGTCATCTTTGACAATCATTGGATTTTATTACATACACTTTTCCCTCAACTTCACTTACCTTAAAGTTTGCAAAATAACATTAACTTTTCCAAACAAGCATAAAATATTCATGCAAGGTAACTAAGGGGTAAGGTGACTTTGAGAGACACTTAATAACCTTTGACATCATGTGGATCATATTTATTCACACCATGGAATGACTAGACTAGTACAAGAATAAAATAAAACATTACCTTAATTTTGTCAAATTAACCTTAAATTATGCTAATAAGAACTTGTCAAGACCATTTAAGACCTCATAAAGCATGGAAATGACTAGGAAAAAGGTTGATAAGACATGACAAGCAAGTTTTTTTGTTACAGGGGTTGACATTTTAACCTTGGGGTTCAAAAATGGTCAATACACACTAGAATAATTCTGTCAATCATATGATGCTTTATAGGATGATCCCTTCAAGTATTCTTATTCTAGATAATATAGTTACCCATATGGTTTCATCATGTCGTACCACACAATTTTCTAGATAGAGGTGCCACCATATCAATACCTAAAAATTATCTTCTTTAGTGTTTGAAATACCATCCAAAAAATATTCTAAAAATTTTAGCCTTAGACAAACATTATACAATGGATTTGAGTCTACTATTAAATCCCTCTTATAAAAATACACAAAATAAATAAATGACAATCAATTTGGTGTTTGTAAGAAGTTAGGGTCTCAAAATGTTATCATTATCAAGATACCACACTTTTTGCTTCAACTAATTGTCACCTATTAGATACAAAATCCACTGTAAAATTTTATGATGCTTATCCATTCCTATTGAAAAATTACATAATTTAAAAATAAATCCACTTAACTTTGAGTCTGCATGACTAATTTATGGCCTTTGAAAGTCTCAAATCATTAACCAAAAAATGATCTCATGGTCATCTCAAGATGGTTTCAAACATAGTCCTATAAAAATACACTAATATAATATTAAAAAATGTCACCTCTATGAGGCCATATAATGGTCTCAAAAATGTAAGATTACATTACTTCATACTGGTGCTCATACATCAGACTCCACATAAAAATCTGGTTTTAAGATTTATGATTACAATTATAAGTATAGGAAATCATATATGGTCAACCATATTGGCCATGCTCTATATCTAACATCTAGTAACTTCTTCACTACTACATTAAGTTCAATTTCCACCATAAAATGCATCAATTTTGTGTTGTTATGCCATTTGGTTTTTTTTGTTATTCTTGAAATAAATTGAGATGCAAAGGTAGAGAAAAAAGTGATGCATATTACCCCACATATGCACCACCTTTATGTCATATTTTTTGGTACCAATCCATGTCTGACATATTTATAACATTTTAGAAGTGCCATTTTCATTACCTTAATGTCATTTTTAGTGTTGGAGAGGAAAAAGGGAGAAAGAGTGAGTAGGAAAGAGTCTTTTTGCATGTTGTTTTTGGTTGAAAATAAGGTAAGTTTATTGTTTCCTTCTTATTTTTTTGTTAAATATTACCAAATGAATAAATTAGTCTTAAAATACATTATTACTTTTAATATTTGATATTAAGTGAAAATTAGGGTAAATAAATGAAATTTAGGAAGTACATAAATTAATGAAAGGCATGGTAAAATTAGAGAAATTAGATTTACATTTTAAAAATAAGTATAAAATTGTAGACACTTGGGTGAATTTAGAGTCAATTACATAAATTAGTGGTACATTCAGAAAAATAGATAAATTAGTGAAATTTTGGGAAAAGAGGGATTTAGAGAAAAAATAGTGAAACTTGGAGAAATTCAACTAAAACTAGGCCAAACTAATGAAATTAGTGAGAAATAGTGGAAACTAGAAAATTTTGGGAAATTACAAAAACTAGTGAAATTTTGGGAAAATTAAGGAATTTGGAATTAAATTAGGCCATACTCGACAAAATTATGTAACTTAGTGAAAAATAAGGGAAAATAAAGAAATTGGGTAAACTATTGAAAATTATGGAAGTTAGTGAAACATGGGGAAAATAGGGTAAAATTAAGCCAAATTTGATGAAATTGGGTAAATTGGTGATAAATAGAGAAAATTGGAGAAATTGTAGAAATTTGAGTTACTCAACTTTGGAAATTGGCTGTTTGGACCTACTTAAACAAGTCCATCAACCTTGGATGCCTACACTAGATGAGGGCATTTGAAATTTAACATAGATGCCCATTTAACAAATCTACTATTTTTGTGAGGATCATTGTCTACTTATAAACTATCATCTAGTGTGATATCAATAGCTCACTTTATGTGCAAGTCCAAAAAACCTTTCCATTTCACTTTGAAATCTAGTTCCACTTTTGATGCTAGGTTTAGACATGTAAAAAAATATTAAAGATGGTTTGAGAGGGGATTCCAACACCCCATTTAGTGGTTGAGTGTTGCCTACATCTCCATCACTATAAATAAGGTTCAAATCATAAGTAGTTCTCTTGGTTAGGTTCATGTGTGCAATAGTGTTTATTTAACATTGATGCAACCTATTATCTAGCTTTAAGCACTTTACAATGGTGAAATTGACTTAGCTTAAGTTATTTAGACTTATCTAGGCTGTACTCCTTGTGATTGATTTATAAATTTGAATATTTAAGGTGGTATTTCTCATATGAAAGTGTCAAATGATTACTAGATAGAGAATAGGCTTAGACCTATTGTGTATAAATAGATGATTCTTTGGATAACTTCTCATTCCACCTATATGTAAAATTTATGGGCTGGCCTATAAAGCAAATTATAATAATTAAAATGACTATTGTTAGGTGTGTCGATAGGTCTAGCATAAATGGATGACTTTATAAATCCAGAACCATCCAAGTATGATCAGAGTGCCCAAAAATACATGAATAATGATACATGATATAGATTCAATATGATTATGATAATAATAAAATTAGGCATAAATTATGGAATTCTTGTCAGTGACTAATATAAAATCAGAAGGGCCAAGCCCATAGAAGGAAAGTGGATAGGAGATAAGGCTATGCAAGAACCATATGTGTACACACAAGTCATGTAAGGTAAATATAGGTTGATATTGACATTTTCAAGTATCTAATACTATATTTTAGTGTTTGAAAATACCTATCTATTATTCTAGTATTATTAACGCTAGAGTACAAAAGATAAATATTATGTATCTTAGTGTGTAAACACACTTTGTCTTAGGGATAAGGTTCCAAGTGTGCATCTTACTTCATGAAAATCTGAAATAAACATGCATCAATCAATGTCCACATATGACATGAAATCTAAAATAAATTAGATCAATCAAACATTTGAAATTTCAAGAGTAAGGAATACACCTATAAGTGGGTAAATCATGTTGCCCTTTGAAGTGTTGGATATTAGGTTGATTATGCCCCAATGGATAATGTCATGGGCTGATTATTACCCAATGAATAGCCTCATGGGGTGATTATTCCCCAAGTCAAGTGTAGTTGTTGAAATTATAGGGCTAGGATGTTGAGAAACATAGAACCTCAACCTCACTACTCATTTAATCTTGAACCTCAAGATGGAAGGTGGAGCCCCATACTAGGCTCATAGGTAAATTGAATCAACAACTAAAAATGGATTTTAGATTCAAAAGTTTACCTTCAATGATTTCAATACAAACTTAAAAATATAAAATGTCATGCATGAACAACATTCATGCCCCATAATTTGATCAACTTTCCTAATTTGTTATAGAATTTCATAAGTCTGTATTTCACTCTATCCCAGATATATTAAATATGATAACCTATCACTTATGTAAATGTAAGTTTAAATATGCATTGCATATGTCCTAAAATTTATCTTAGTCTATATATATGTCCCATAATCTAAACCATACTAATAATTTGACCCAATATGAATCTTTTGAATCATATGATTTGTCCCAAAATATTAATTATCTATGTATGTAGATTTGAATCTCTATGACATTCTCACTAATATCCCCCCTTTTAAGGTGAGGAATGTAGTATGTGAATTAATCATCTCAAAATAAAAGAGATAAATGATTCATTCTATATATAAAGATGTAACCATTTAAAATCATGTGACAACATGTGGAGAATATGTCATAGTAGGACTAAATCATCAAAGCATATATGAATCATTTATCCTTAGGCATATAAGTGCCATGTTAAGATAGATATATCAACTATGTATATAATATTAATCATCACATATATAATTAGTGAATGGTGACCTATGTAGAAAGGTGCATGATAGGGATAATGACTACTATGTACATAAGGATATGATATATTAATGTATATGGGTTGATGGAGATGCTAACACATGGCACACACCCCCCTTAATTAGTTATATGAGTCCAATATTAGGATAAATGAGTAACTTATAGAATTAGTACATTTGATAATGTTTTTCTTACATTGGTATTATAAGTTTACCCATCCATTGTTAGTTATTAGAGGTCTATATATAAGATATGAATATCATTGTAAATGATATCAATCAAGTGTTGTGTCTTCTATTTGGTAGAAGGATATTGAAGGTTTTAATATTAAGTGCTTAGGGATATGATATATTAATATATATTGGTTGATGGATATGTTGACATGTGGCATGGCACACATCCCCCTTAGTTAATTATATGGGTCCAATATATTAGGATAAATGAGTAACTTATGGAATTAGTACATTGGGTAATGGACATCCTACATTGGGATTAGGAGGTTACCCATCCATTGTTATTTATTAAAATGATATATACATACATACATACATATTTATGAGTGTGTGTGTGTGTGTGTGTGTGTATATATATATATATATATATATATATATATATATATATATATATATATATGCACACACACACACATATGTATGTATGTATGTATATATCATTTTAATAAATAACAATGGATGGGTAACCTCCTAATCCCAATGTAGGCTGGCCATTACCCAATGTATTAATTCCATAAGTTACTCATTTATCCTAATATATTGGACCCATATAATTGACTAAGGGGGATGTGTGCCATGCCACATGTCAATATATTGGTTGATGGATATGTTGACATGTGGCATGGCACACATCCCCATTAGTTAATTATATGGGTCCAATATATTAGGATAAATGAGTAACTTATGGAATTAGTACATTGGGTAATAGCTAGCCTACATTGGGATTAGGAGGTTGCCCATCCATTGTTATTTATTAAAATGATATATACATTCATACATACATACATACATATGTATGTGTGTGTGTGTGTGTGCATATATATGTGTGTGTGTGTGTGTGTGTGTGTGTGTGTGTGTGATATCAATAAATTAAGTGTTGAGTCTTCTATTTGGTAAAAGTATATTGGAGGTTGTCCCCTCAAAGTGGAATTATGGAGTTATTCCTTCTACCTTAAGGGTGTTATTCTAATTCTACATATATTGAAAATTTGGGCATCTTGACCATCAATATATATTGTGTTGTATTGATCTACATTATATTCTACATATTTATAATTATTATAAGTATGGATCCTAACAAGTGGTATTAGAACATCTATTTTAGTGAATATTGTGGGTGAAACCCTAATTTTAGAGAATTATTTATATATTACAATCTTTTGTAAATTTTTCATAAAAAAATTTACTGTCATTGAAGATAATTTCAAGGACATCATTGTAAAATAATAGAGGTTTTATGATTAGTTTGGATGGAGATATTATTATTTTAGTGTTTTAATAAATTCATCATATCTACCAAAATTTTAGGAATTTTTCTATGATATTTTTACTGACATATTATCATCATACGAAAAATATACAGTAGAAAATTTATAATTTTTTGATTATTTTTAACTAAGTTATTGTGATTTTATGCTTTTTATAAAGTTTCCACCAAATTTTCATTGAATTTTAATTATCATATATGGAAGCTATAGTAAAATCATTAGACTATTTCAATTAGTTTCACATGAGTTATTAAAAATTTAAGGGTTTTTCATTAACCCTAATTTTTTCATGAATAATGGAGTTAAATTAGTTTTTAGGAGAGGATTATAGTGATGCTATAGAATGGTGGTTAAAATTTAATTAAGCTTATATTGAATCACGATCATGGATAACATCTTTTGGAATTCATATAAAGAGTCTTGTATTTTCATGGTGTGTTGAGCTTCTTAAAACATGGAAGCAATTGTCCTTTGAATAAATGGAATGGGTTTTCCTAGACGATGGAACATAAAATAAAAAGAGGATTAAAAAGAGAAAGAAGATAATGAAAATGATGATGATGGTAATTTGGAAAACTATGCAGATGATGAAAACACTTATGATGAGAAGGAAGCTATAGATGATGTAGAATGAGAGGTAAAGGATTTTAAAGAGGAAAAAGAAGAGGAGGATAAGGATTCAAATAAATTAGATCTAAATATAGATTATTATATATTTAAATTTCAAGGATACATTAAAAATAATAAGGTCATTGTTTTCATAAAACCTAACATCAAGTATAGATTCATCAACATGGATGTGGCTCAACATTTACATGTTTAAGCAATGAATAATAAGGAGGATCAAATAGATGATAATAATATTCAATTTTTTTAAGATTTTAAGATTAATATGGACAAATATGCTTTAAATTGATATTTTTATGCTTTGGATATGAATTTGTGGATATGGTTCTTGGATATCCTTGGTTATAGACATTGGGAACAATAAATGTTAATGTGAAAAACCATTTCATGAAGTTTTGGTACAAGAAAAGGAAGGTTAATTTACATTATATCATAGTTGGAAAGGAATAGATAAAAAATAAGGTAGGGCATGAATATGACATTAAATTAGGTAAATAAGAACATGATGAATATTCATATGAATACATAGATGAATAAATAGTACAAGAATAGAATAATAATTCATCTACTCAAGAGACAAATGAACCACCAAATAAAAAAGTGGACAAGGTAAAATAAAATTTTATAAAGTCATAATAATAGATAATGATACTAAATTTGGGGAATATATACACCTACATAAACATGCTAGGAAATAATCAGGGAGGCTTGTCAAGGAGAATAATAGCAATAATCACTTTGATTATACATGGAATCCAAAGAAGAACTACTATGATCATGTTTGGAATCAGAATAGTGCAACAAGCTATGGGACATGAAATTAATGGATAAATCACTATGACTATGAATGGAGGCCACATACTAATTAATATGGTCATACATGAAATGAAAGTATCACAATAAAATATGTAACATGGAATCAAAGGAAGAATCACTATTCATGGAAACCAAGTAGGTATAATTATGATTATAAATGGAATCATAGTATCATGATGGAATTTGGAAATAATATTTGATAAATATCACCTAACAAAATCACATATGGGTGTTTGGATGATTGAGCATGGATAAAGTGTGCAATGATTTGAATACACTTATTATTTGGTTTATTCTTATGTTTTAAGGATGAAACATGTCAAGGAGGGAAGGAATGATATTTACATATGGATATGATATTTAATGTATATGGGTTGATGGATATATTAAAATGTGGCACACATCCCCCTTAGTTAGCTATATGAGTCAAATATAATAGGGTAAATGAGTAACTTATGTAATTAGTACATTGGGTAATGGTCAACCTAAATAATGATTAGGAGGTTACACATACATTGCTAGTATATATATATATATATATATATATATATATATATATATATATATATATATATATATATATATATATATATGAGATGAATATCATTTTAAAGGATATAAATCAAGTAAGAGTTGAGTCTTTTATTTGTTATAAGGATATTAGAGGTTTTCCCCTCAAAGGGATAACTCCACAATGCCACTTTGAGGGGACAACCTCCAATATCCTTCTACCAAATAGAAGAATCATCACTTAATTGATTGATATCCTTTAAAATGATATTAATATCCTATATATATACCTATTATAACTTTAAATATATGGGTAACCTCCTAATATCAATATAGGTTGACCATTACCCAATGTACTAATTTCACAAGTTACTCATTTATCCTCATATACTGGACCCATATAACTAACTAAGGGGATGTGTGCCATATGTCAGCATCTCCATCAACCCATATACATTAATATATCATATCCATAGGCACTTAACAATGAAATGATATATAATTATAAAGGTGCATGAGGTGGATCATGGCAACACAATCTCAACATACAATCCTAAATCTATCCACTCATAAGCACACAATGTCATGGACATGAATCAAATAATAAAATCACATTAGAAAAAATCAATGTCAAGAAAAAGAAGAGGCAAACATAATAAACTAAATGAACATGGAATGTCACACAAGGTAAGATCCACATATACTGAGCAATCAATTATACACTATGAACAATCAATGTTACTCAAGGCAAGAGCCACAAACAATGTCACATAATAATTCAAGAGCCAAATAAAGAAATATTCATACAATTATACACTCAACAAATTCATGTCACACAACTAAGGTAACATCCATATAAATCATAATCAGTGATTAACTTATATGAAATTAAATAAAAATAATGAATCATATAAAAAGTCAAGGTAGTCTATGCCATCAAACCATGTTAATGTCACATCATAACAAAATAGCTTATCCATAAAATGTATCATTGTATAATGTCATATGAAATTAATTAATTTATCCCAAAATGGTAAATGGAAAATTCATAGAGAGATAAAACTTATAAGAATGTAATCTATGGAATGAGATTCCCCCATAATTGACATGAACCTTGGGTATAAGGGTGTCATGCATATATACAACCATATATCATTTATAATTTGTATGTCCTAAATTTCACTCATATGTACCATTAAATGAATTTTCATATGAAAAAATATATTTAATCTATCAAACATGCGATAAATAACATAAAATCATGCAGTAACTAGAAAAACATGTCATGCTTAGGTCCTATTTTTTAATTTTTTGGAGTATTTTATATTTTTGTATTTATAAGATATTTTGGTTATGTTTTTATTAACTGTTAATCCCATCGATGGGATGCTCATATGGATGTCCTATACCAAACATAGTAATGGTCCCATATGTATGTTATATCAAAATCCCCATATATATCTATAGCAAAATCTGAGAGGTAATCTCATGTTGTAGTATTTTTCATTGTCATCATGACTCATAAGATATTGTGTATGATGAATAACCTTAGTAAACATTGTATCTTATCAAATAAATTATATGTTATTAACATGTTCTTATGTTTACAATGAAATATGTGTAACTATCTATAAAACTATTTTATGACATGATGGAATGTATAATGGTTTCCATGAATCCTAAATAAACCTATGATGTAATGGAAATTTAAGGATTGGTAATATAGGAAATTCAATTATCTTCCTTTAAAATATTTGCATATAATTAACTTGAATATTTTGTATAAATTATTGTAATAGTGGTGGATGTGGAGGAGATCCTTCTTGATAAATAGGATACTCATATGGGATCCCATTAAGTGTAACCATGTTATTTCCATGTATATACTTTACAATTATATATATTGAATATGGTATTTCACATAAATTTTGTATCCAATAATGTCTTAATAACTTATCAAATGCTTGTATAATAGGTAAAACTAATAATGGAGTAACATATACAACATGACCCTCCTTAAGTGGTAATATAATTCTCCCTAAAGTGTTTTATCTCTCTTCATCTAATGTTTTAATTATTTTGGTTGTATCCATCAAATCCTTGAGTGTATAACCAATATTATTAATGAGTGCCATAGTGAAAACATTTTCACTTGAACCATTATCTAACATAACAATATGTATAGGCCATGAATCAACATATGCATGTGAAAATAATGATGTGTAACTAGAATAATATTTCAAAATATCACTGTCATAAAATGTAATTTTAAGTTGTTATACATATACAACTGTAATTTTAACAATAGTAACATCTAATGGATGCTTATATGTTGGAGGAGAAGGTTGTGCATTGTAAGTCATATGCACCTCAGGATTTGATGTAGGAGCATCAATGGAAGGAGAGAGGAAATGATAAAGTATAGTTGATGTTTGGTTTTAAAGGTTACAAGGGGTATTAAAATGCCATTTATGAAATTTTTATAATGTGTGAAGTCCTTCTAGTTTGTGTGTTTAAGGCTTATTTTGGTTTCCCACCAAAAAGCCACTTTTGAATATTTGAATTTATAAATGTATGCTAGGCTAGTGTATAGATGTTATATGAGGGGTTAGTTTTTGAATAATGTTTTAATAGGTATTATGAAACATAAGGGTTAATTTTTAAATGATTTTAGTGGTAATTAATCATGATGACTCAATCTAATCTAGAATAAGGCAAGAATCAAAAACATATTGTAAGAATAAACTCCTACGTTGAATTAGTTTTCTTGGAGGTAGTTATCAAGAGAGGGGAGTTATGAATGAATGTAGGAATGATTGAATATACATATATAAAATTTATAGATTCATTATAATATAGATAGAGTGGAAATTATTTTAAGAGTTAGAGTTGGTGAGAAGACAAAGAACAAGAAATAAATCAAGAACTTTATCCTTACTATGGGAGAGAAATGTATTGTGAGATGCATGAATAACGTGAATTTTTTTTATAATTTTGAGGAATATTTTAATATAAATAATAATTATGAATTTTAATCATATCATATTACTTAGATACATGCAATTATTCTACTCTATTTGAGGTTATAATTTGATATGCACAACATGTATGAAGGTGGAAAGCCACTTTGTCAATGAAAAGGTTGGATAGAAGTTGGTAAGATTTAATTTAGACATGTTATTGATATAATATAATTAGTATATGATTATTATTTATTTTTAATGGAGTATTTTTATATTACTTAACTTTAATTAAATAACTTACATTGTTCAAGTTATGAGAATTTTGTGTGCATAGTCAGAAGACTTTGTTTCGATCTAAGTTGAGGAATCTCAAAGTGTTTGGAATATGAAAAATGAAGTAGAGAGAATATATTAAATAATATATATAAATTAATAATCATATTATTTTATATAAACCCTTTTTATTCTCAAACTTCCATACAAAAATCAAATAGTATAAACTTTCATACACACCTAAGTGTCTTCATACAAAGGTTTGCATATTTGTTGATAAAATTAACTTGAGGGAGTATTTACATAATATTGTAATTTTATAAAGATGTTATAGTTTATGAAAAACATTATACAACCAAAACATAATTTTTAATAATTAAAATCCTTCTTGAAGACCAAAAACTCATTCAAACTATCATACAGTCCCAGAAAAGTGTTTAAAATCATGTGTATTTGCATTTATTGAGTACATTGTGATTGATCCTCCACATATAACTATTTTAAGAGTTTATATATGTCTATTTAGACCTAAAAATTCTTTTTTTTTGATTGAAAAGTTTTTGAAACTTTAAATTTGCATTTTGATAGCCTCTCGACCACTTACAGGCCTGAGACAACCTTTGAAAGGAAAAGTTGAATAACTTTTGATATCTTTAGTGGAATATCTTAAAAAAATTAAATATATTAAATTTTGACATGGGATACAATATTAAAAGTGTTTTGGTTTTCTATATTATTGTATGATATATTTTTCAAGGCTATATCAGTTATCTAGACCTAAAGAAGCCTTAAGAGGCCTAATTACACAAGCAAGCGATTGATTGAGGGTTATAATTTGAGAGTTGTGTCATGTAACTATGGGTGAAGTTAAATGGGGGTAAATGGTACCTAAAAATTATTTTTTGAAATCAATAAACCCTATGGTTTGTTTTATACTAGGATTTTTGTATGTTTTAAGGGATATAAGGAAAGACTAACAAGATATTAAAAAAGGTGCCTATGAGGGGTTTAAGAGTGAAAAAAGGATCAAAGTAAGTGGAAACGTGTTTTATTACAATAAAATAAGAAAATTTAGGAAAGATAATGATGGTATGGAGAGTTAAGAAATAAATGGTCTTTTGGAGCATGTTGGTGATAGACCAAGTATCCATAAGAAAGCAAGATTGACTTGTAAAGGTCAGAATAGTATTGAAAGTTTAAAGTGAATGCAAGAGTGATTATTTAAGAGGATAAATAGGAGTAGAGAGTATAATTATCCTAAATAAGGTAAGAATAATTAATCATATTAATAATAAGATAGCTTACAAGAGCCAAGAGAGCAAAGGTGATGTTACTAGATGTACCCAGATGATGAGAACAGATAGCAAAGTGGTTGTGTAAGCTTGAGTAAGAATAGTAAATAAGATAAATAGAGTTAGAAATTAGATTAGGTAGTTTTAGGAAAATAGGAATCTACATAAAATTAGTATTAGATCCATCAAGATTTTGATAAAAAAGATTACAAGCATCCTTCAAGCAAGAAAAGGTACATTTGATTTGATAAGTTATTTCTCCTTATGTTTATGTTATATGAGTAATGTGTAAGGACTGTGAAAGGTTATTGAAAATATGAAGTAAGTAAAAGTTTAGCCTATTAAGTCTTTTCCAAGAAAGATAATAGTAATCCAAGAAGCTAAAGCCCTAATTCCAATGTTAAGGACTTGATTAAGCCCTCTTTTATAAACTAAATAGATGATGTGAGTATTGAGAACAAAAGAGTATGGAATTAAGAGAGTGCAAGTTAATTTGAATTAGAAAGGTGTAAAATAAAGTAGATGATTTGCATGATTGGTTGCTATATATTTTATAAGGTGAAAATATTCCAAGATTAAAATTTGGTGAGCAACTCAGGTAAGAGAATTGTAACTCCTAGGGAACAAAGATCAAGAATAGAACCAAAAAAGAAGTTTATAGAGGATGTAGGCCTTGGGTCTACATTAGTTGGTGTCATAATGAAATAAACATATAAGGAAGATGTTCAAACATGGAGGTATGAATAAATTATCCTAACATGTGGACCATATTATGAGGTGAGAAGAAAGACTTGAGATTGGACAAAAAGAGTCTAGAGAAGATAGTGAGAAAATAACATAGAAGCTCAAGAAGCAATGAAGATAAATATAGGTCCAAGTGAGGCCTAAAGAGTGAATAAATATAAGAGTGAGACCCAAGTGTGAAACCTAAAAATAATTGGTTATTGGTGACCCAACTGAGGTACTTGAGAATATTGAAAATAGAAATAAAGGGACATAGTAGCCTTGAGAAGATAAAAGATCAGCCAAAAGAAATGAAGATGAAGTTGAAGAAAAAATTAGAAATGGATAGGGCAATAGTTGAGTTAAGAAGTGAACTTGAGAGATGTGAGAATATTGAGCTCTTAGTGAGATTGTGTTCAGAAGAATAAATACAAGTATGTGGATGGTCAATGAAAATAAGAGTACAATGGCCAATAAATTTATTATTCAAGAGGAAAAGAAATCAAAATAAAAAGTTGGCAAGTGAGCAACAAGAAAAGGAAGTTGTAAGAGAGTATTCATTAAGGAGAACATGAAGGAAGACAAGAAAGTGTCCTTGAATAAGACACTCAAAAAGAAATTTTGATCTCTTATTTTGACATCTCACATTGTGTTTAAGTGTGTGTATGAAGGTATGGAGCATAGTTGGATGAAGGTCAAGGAAAGGACCTTAAAGCTTGTTATAAATGGGTCAAGTAAAACACCCATGAATAAAGATGAAAGTGAAATAAAATTGAGGTATGTTATATAAGCCCATAAAAAAGAGATGGAGGATGAGTTAGAATTTCATGATGCTTTAAGAAGCATTGCAGTAGAAGAGAAGAAGGGAACACGCAAGAAAGAGGTGATTCTAGGCAAGGAAGAAAATGAAAAGAACATGACCATGCATTAGGTCATAGAATAGGTACATAGACATTTGAATCATACAAAATAAGATGTAAATGCAAAGGTACAAGTTGGAAAGGTAAATAACAAGGTTTAACTCTTAAAACATGCAATCAATCATGGATACATAGTGCCAAAATGGCTCAAAAAACTAGTCAATGAGATGAAGAAGGAAAACCTCAAGAAAGAGGTCATTGAAGTTGAGAAATCAAGTGGAGGACAAGAAAAAAGCATTAAGAATAGGATAGAGAGTAGGTTAGATCCATCATACATGATAGGTTATCAATCAAAAAGGCATGAAGAAGGTGTTAAAGGGTAGAATTTAGTTTTTGATTTAAGTAAAGAAGATGATTCAATGCATAGACATTAGCCCAAGTATATGAGTGGAAAAATGTGGGTGGAAAAGAGCATGAAATATATAAGCAAGGATAGTTTTGTAGGTATAATCCAAGAGAGCATGAATACAGAATAAAGTTTCAAGCCTAAGAAGTAAGTTAAAATCATAGAACCAATAAAAAACAAGGATATGTTATTACAGCCAAGCATCCCAAGGCAACAAGATGAAGGGAACATAAAAAAATGGCAAGGTATGCAAATTAATTGTGACATGTTAGATGATTATAACTTTGACTCATTGAATGAAGTCATGAATGAAGACCACATAGGTGAAGAAGACAATGCAAAGAATATAAGACAAGTTCCTAAGTTTAATGAAGATAATGAATAAGTGTATGCTCTCACATTGAGAGAAGAATTGAAGATGTTGGAGAAGTTATTTAGTCCCTCAAATGTGTTTTATATAGGTGAAGAACAATATGATAAGATCATGAGTGAGATCAAAGAAGAGCCAAGTGAGGTTGAGGAAGAGCTAGATGGTATTGGCATGAGGGAGCAACAGAAGAGTTTTCAAACTAAGACAAAGACACAAGCAAGTGAAACTTGCAAGAGAGAACCAAATCCTCAAGAAGACATGAATGCAAGAGTAAACAGGGAAGAAGATCCTCTAAAGAATAAGTTGAATGAAGAGGCTAAACATATTGAAGAGAAGTCAAATATAGCTAAGAGTCATTTCAAATCAAGTATTAAATCTCAAATAACTAGTGAAAAGGTAACTTGGCCTATGAATGAAGGTGTTCATATAGGTAAAATTGAGAAATAGCATGCATAGAATGAAGAAGTATATGTAAACCATGATATGTCTGAGAATGAACTAGATGCATGGAGACTTGTAGTAGATAAAGAGATGAGAAAAATAAGATGGAAGAATAAATAAAAGAGAAAAATAATGAAGACCAAGAAGGACCAAGTTGAGAAATATGACCATGGGGAAGGCCATGAAGAATTCAAAAAAGAGATGAAAGTGAAGAACAATTGGAAGAAGAGAAATAAGGATATTGAGTTGGCATTCAATTCTCTCCCTTCTAGGGAGTATGATGCAGAATCATCAATGAAAGGAGAGAGAAAATGATAAAGGATAATTTATTTTGGTTGTCAATGTAGAAAGGGGCCTTGAAATTCCATTTTATGCAAGTTTTATGATGTGTGAATTCCTTCTAGTTTGTGTTTAAGGCTTATTTTGGTTTCTCACCAAAAAGCCACTTTTAAATATTTAATTTATGAATGTATGCTAGGCTAGTTTGTGGATGTTCTATGAGGATTTGGTGGTTGAATAATGTTTTAATAGGTCTTATGATACCTAAGGGGTCATTTTTAAGTGCTTTTAGTGGTCATTAGTCATGATGATTCAATTTAAGGCAAAATAAGATAAGAATCAAAAACATTGTAAAAATGACCTCCTATGTTGAATTAGTTTTCTTGGAGGTAGTTATTAAGAGAGGGGAGTTATTAATGAATGTAGGCATGCTTAAAAATACATATAGAGAATTTATAGAGTCATTATATGAGAGATGGAGTGGTAATTATTTGAAGAGGTAGAGTTGGTGAGAAGACAAAGAACAAGAAATAAATCAAGAACTCTATCTTTACAACGGGAGAGAAATGTATTGTGAAATGTATGAATAAAGTGAACTTGTTTTATAATTTTGAGGAATATATAGATATCAATCATAATTATTAATGTTCATCCTATCATATTTATTAGAAACATGTCATGATTCTACTCTATTTGAGGTTATAAATTGATATGCATAACATGTATGAAGGTGAAAGGCCACTCTGTCAATGGACATGCAACATATAAGTTGGTAATATTTAATTGAGACATATTATTGCTATAAGATCATTCATATATGCTTATTTTTTATGTTTAATGGAGTATATTTATGTTACTTAACTTCAAGTAAATAAATTGCATTATTCAAGTTATGGGAATTATGTGTGCACAATCAAAAGACTCTGTTTCAGTCTAAGTTGAGGAATCTCAAAGTGTTTGGAAGATAAAAATGAAGTAGAGAGAATATATTCAATAATAGATATCAATGAAGAATCATATTACTTAGATATAAAACTTTTGGAGTCTCAAACAAACAGTATAAACTTTCATACATAACCAAGTGTCTTCATACAAAGGTCTGCATATTTGTTACTTGAAGTCACTTGAGGGAGGATTTACATCATATGGTCATTGTATAAATGTTTTATACTTCATTATAGACCCTATACAAGCACCACATCCTTTTTAAGAATTCAAATCTTTTTTGAAGACCAAAAACTCATTCAAATTATCATACAGTCTAAGAAAAGTGTTTAAAATTATGTGTATTTTCATTTATTGAGTACATTGTGATTGATCCTCCACATATAAATATTAGAAGAATTGAATATGTCTAGGAAGAACTCAAAATTCTTTTGGTTTGATTGGAAATATTTTGAAACTTGAAATTTTCATTTTAATAGCTTCTCGGCTACCTGCAAACTAAGATAACCTTGATTAGGGTTTTGAAAGGAAAGATTGAATAAATTTAGATATCTTCAATGGAATATATTTTAAAAAATTAATATATTACATTTTTACATGGTATATAATAATCAAATATTTTTTTTGGGTATATGACCATACGATATAGTTTTCAAAGTTATATCAGTTATATAGACCTAAAAAAGCCTTAAGAGGCCTAATTACACAAGAAAGTGATTTATTTGAGGGTTATGATTTGATATTTGTCTCATGTAACTATGGTTTAAGTTAAATGGGGGTAAAGGGTACCTAAAAATGGTTTTGGTTCATCAAGAAACCCTGTGGTTTGTTCTAGACTAGAAGGTTTGTATGTTTTAGGGGATACAATGAAAGACTAACAAGATATAAATAAAAGGTGCCTATGGTGGGTTTAAGAGTGAAATAAGGATCAAGTTAAGTGGAAATATGTTTGATTTCAATAAAATATTCCAATCTAGGCAAGATAATTATGGTATGGAGAGTTAAACAAGAAATGGCCTTTTGGAGAATGTTGGTGATAGACCAAGGATCCATAAGAAATCAAGAATGCCTTGCAGAGGTCAGAATAGTATTGAGGGTTTAAATTGAATACAAGAGTGAGTATTTAAGAGGATAAATAGGATTAAAGAGTATATAAGAATTAATCATTTTAATAAGAGGATAATTTATAAGACACAATAGAGACAAGGTGATGTAACTAGATGTACCTAGATTATGAGAGCAAATAGCAGAGAGGTTATGGAGGCTTGAGTAAGAATATTAAAGAAGATAAATAAAGTCACAAATTAAATTAGTTAATTGTAATAATAAAGGGATATACATCATGAGTAACCTTAGTTTATATGACCACATGGTTTGGAAAGGGATTGGAAAATATTTTCAATTTTGAATTCCCATTAAGTTATGGTTTTAAATCATTCATAGGTAATTGATATCATTAATCTCAATAGTATTATCATCCATGAGATCCTGAATCTTATGCCTTAGTGAAAAACATCTATTTCTAGAGTTCCCCTTATATCTATGTTAATCACAATATGCATTACTATCATATCCCATTCCATCAAGTGGATGCCTACTCATATCAACCTATTTTTAGGGAGGGATAGATATAAGGTTGCATTCAATTAAATTATGCAATAGCTTATGAGTAGGTTTGGGTAATCATGAAAATTGTCTTTTTTGTGTAATGAATAAGACAAAATTAATTAGTAGGTTATGATATTGAAATAACTATTACTTTTTCCTCATTATTAATAAAAATAATTTTGGCCTTATAACTTGGTTCGATTTTATATTTTTTATTTGTAGTAGTTTGAGGAATAAGAACATACTTTAACTTATTCATAGATATGATTTTGACTTATCAATCCCTAAATGTAAGGCATAACTTGTCACATTATTTTAATATCTTGAACATAATAGACTCATGGAGAGGGGAAAGCAAAATTTTATTGAATGTATCTTGTAACTTGTTTTTAGCGATAAAATTTGTCATATTAGAAAGAATGATATTATACTGAATAACATAATCACTAATTGGTTTATTGTATCCTTTATTTATCTTTATACTTTGGGCATAAGATAATTTCTCACTAATATTAAAGAAAAAATGTGCTAGAAACTGATTTTCCAAAGGATTAGATGTATTAATTGATTAGAATGGGATGTCATAAAACCAACACAAATCATAGTCCTTAATTATTTATGAAAATAACTTAGTTAACAACTTGTCATTAGAGACATAGTCCATACATGTTGCGTGAAAATATATTAAGTGTTTTTCTAGATCACATTTACCATCATATAATGTAATCTTAGGAGAAACAAAACTTATAGGTAAGGGATAAATTGAAATCTCTAGGGATAATGGATTATGAATCAATGCATAAGAATCAAACAAATGAATCACTCTAGAATCACCTTGATATAATTACAACACCTTAGTCTACATTAGGGATTGGGTAGTAGGCATGGATGATCATGAGTAGTGATAGTAGGAGGTACATAATTCTATTATGTAGGGATAAGTATAAAATTTTGAGGAAAACCTTGTGTTTCCCCCACATTATGGGTGAGCATCACATGTGTAACATAGTTTTAGACATAGGAATAATAGTATTAGTATTAATATAAACACCAATTATACATTAAATACCTCTAAAAGGTTTATGGATATAATTGAAGTAATCACATTTTTCGTCAAATGTGACAAACTTAGCATTTGCTATATTTTTATTTCATCTCTAGTTACATGTGTAAACATTAAAACCTATTATTAAACACTTAAAAATATTAGTATTGACCTACCTTCACCTTACATTAATTTTGTGTACACATATGCCTCTTAGACACCATTTTATTATATCCAAAAAAATTTATGGGTATTATCTTCTTGATTTATTATGATTCACCTATAAGAATTTCCTAGTTTATGCCTAATCTATTCATTATCATACTCATAATGTCTCTGGTCATCATATCAAAATATGTGTATCTTAGACAAGTATGATAGAATTAGACACTTACATAACTATGTAGGTTTCCAAATTTGACAAACTTGTCCCTATGCTAAGAAACCATTAGTTTTCAAATTATAATCATCTCTGTGGATTGGTCCATAAATTTCACATGCTGATGGTAGGATAAAGTACCCAAAAAATTTCATATAAATACACAATATTAATAAGAATAATTGGATCTTATACCATAATATATAACACCTAAAAGATACATCTATACGCATTTTCACATTTAAAAGGATTTCTCTAAACTTCTCAATCCAACCATCTGTAGACACTAAAAAACTACACGCTACGATTCTAAGTGTCAAAACACCCCTTGGCCACCTTAGGACCCCCTTGGGCCCAACCTTAAACTTTTGAATAACAACCAAACCTAACTCTAGTTAGATTAAACTATTGGTTGAACCCACCTTTTTAACCCAACTTTACCTTGACCCTCAACCATCAATGGTCACCCTAACCATCAATGCTCACCCTGATTATCGATGGTCAGGGTCCATTATCTGAACCACTAACACTAACTTCAACTCTACCTTAATTTTTTATAATTAGATTGTCTAATTGATGTGTTATCCCATGCATGTCAAAGATATAATTAGATAAAAATTTAGAGCTCTTATTAACGTATTGTTTCACCTCTCCTTCCTTCCTATAAGAAGAGAGGGGTAGGAGATGAAAAGGGATCCATAACTATCAAGAGATTTTGTATCCAAAGTTTCTTTTGTAGGTTTTCTTCTAGTGATCCAACAATCTAGCCATCATAATAGAGAGCCAAAGTGCTACCATCCATCAACAAACAAACAAGTACCGTTACTCTACCAAAATCATTCTAGACTCTATCAAACAATTTTTATACCTCAACCATTCATCTAATCAACTGTCAACAAGCTAAGTATCTATTTTATTTATTCAGTCACTTTTTTTATATTTTGCAATCAACTCATCCCAAACCAAACTCTTAGAATATTATTCTAGAACCTCATCAATCAGCTTTTATTACCTAGACCCAACCCATAGTAACCATCAATGTTCACCCTGACCACTGATGGTCTATCCCAGCCACTGATAGTCACATTAACTGTCGATGGTCACCTCAACCACTGATGGTTACTATAGCACAAAATAACAAAAATCTATTTTCACCTACTTACCTTGAACTAAATCTAACTTTCTTCTCCTTGGCCTAATCATAGAGCCTCAACCTATTTTCTAAACCATACTTGAGTTATTTAGCATTAGTATTGACCCGCTTATTGTTATAATTAGTCAATTTTATAAATTTCCTTATCAAACATTTTTTGTATTCAATTTTAGTATCTTCTATGATTTATACAAGTACTTTATCTTTTATTTCCTAAACTTAATTATTTCAAAAGGCATGGATTGACAGCCTATAAGGAAGCTTATGTTTCTTAGATCTAACTTACTACGCAGTCTACCCAACTATCTATCTAACAACCATTTGATTTAGTGTTTTCTTATTTGTAGGTCATTCCTCCTAAGCTAAAGAGGAGCTCTATATAATTATTTGATTCAACACATGCAAAACCAAACAAGTTTTTCAACCATATCCATATCTAGTTTCTTTCTTCTTATTTCTTTGGAATATAACTAAAATTCTCTAAAACATTTTGGCATACTCGATGGGACCCTTAAGTCTCTACTTGGGTTTCTTTTATTTTCACCTACATGTTCTTCTCCCTATTTCATGCTCATAAATGAAATTAAAATTTATTTTGGCTTTAAAATCAACTACATACATTGGTTTCTTGCAAGTTTAGCTCACTTAGTTAAATTAAATCAAAGTAATTTGATCATATCATCACTTGTATCACACACAAAAAGCAAACCACTTACATCAATCAAACATCAAAACAACTTGACATAAGGCTTGACTAGGATTTCATCACCTAGTGGTCACCTTACCCTTTCTTGATGATCCTAATTAGAGGTCATTACCAAGGGGAGAACCAACTCAACTCTCTAGTTGAGTATAAACTCTAGAAATTGGTACATATTGGCTAAGCACCTGACACCCTTATCATTGTGGTATGTGAAGTGAGGGGGTAGGCCCCAATACCAAACAACTATTGATTTCTAATATAGATCCTTTTTGAGAGCCTGAACAACCTAAAACCATCCATAGATTTCTTTTCTAGTACCTATTTTATAAACCCAAGTGGAGTCACATATTTTTTTACAAAGCTTAAGGCATAAGCCAAAAGAGAGACTAAAAAGAACTTTAGGACCTAACATACTTTTTAGTGTGTGTTTGATTTCATTGCTCATTTCTTATCTTCTCTCTATTTGAGTGTTGATATTTTTTTATATTCTCTCTCCCTTATCTTGCATGGTTCTAAATCACCAGTAGTGAAATAACTTAGAAGAACAAAACCCATCACTGAACCAATCAAGATCTTCTACCTCCTCATCCATGGAGTACATCTCTAAACTAGAAAAAATTCCTCATCCTTTGGGAAGTCCTTATTTCCCTTGGGTATTTCCCCAAGGATATACATAATTTTCCACCTTATTAGATAACAATCATGTGGCCCTTTAGCATTATCTCAGCACCATGCCTTACCATACCCCTACTTCGATTCCACCTATGGACCCACCTTATGGGGAACACTTATATTGCCATAATCAACACCCAACCATTGAATACCCAAGCATCTTCATCTACCAATAATCCTTTTGATACTACTATGGAAAACCAACCTACCAACACCCTTATGCCTTCTACCCCTACCAATAACTCCTCTACCCTAGGAATAACCCAACCATTAACCACCTATACTCCACTCACCATGGGAGTACCTATTAATAGCATTTACAACCTTCCTTTGGCTACCCCCAATCCATTAGTCACTACTCCACTTAAAACTCTTGTGGTGTTTATACCTTCTACCTTACCACCAATTAGTATAAAGGTAACCACTTTTCCTTTGGTTACAAACCCAACCACATCTCCTACCCAACCCACCTTAACCTCTCAATATGTGCCCATCGCACCCAACCTGGGTTACATCCCTAATCCACAAGGGCATGTACCTCTACCCACTACCCAACCACCTACATCCACCTACCCCTACATGGAATCACCCAACCACCTATGTCCACATATGAATATGTGGTAGCTCCTCAACCTCCTACCAATTATCAATATGTCACCTAGACACAACAACAATATGAACCTTATAGCCTTTTAGGTGCACAACCACAAATGGATCTAATGAAAATTATCATGGATAAAATGAACACTCTAAATTCATCCATTTCTAGGGCTCACAACATTTTATCATATGAGTAGATCTGCAATGAGCCCATTCACCCATCTGTCCCTATCAGACCATATCTTCCTTAGTGGAAACTTCCCAAGTTTTATAAATTTTAAAGTAAGGATGACCCCCAATATCACCTCAGGGAATTTAGGCATTCATGTTATTTGATTACTTACGATTATGCTCTCCTTTGTACCTTCCCCATGTCCCTATCCAGTCTAGTAGTGCCATCATAAACCACACTCTCTTCTCCTTCACCTAGCTAGCCCAAACTTTCTTGGATCAATTTTTTCAATAAACATCTCCAATAAAGTTTCCATAACTAACCTTTACTATATTTGTTAATCTGATGATAAATATATTGCTGATTTTGTAGCCCATTGGAGGAGTTTAATCAATAAACTTTCTTTATCCCTACCCCAACTTGAGCTAATACAACTTTTTGCTTGGGCATGTTCCAAGCACATCTCTTCTACATTTCATGTTCAGAGCTTTAGAACCTTTGATGAAGGTTTTACCATGGCACATAAGCTATAAAATAGAGCCATCAATGAAAGAAAGTTAAAGTTGAAAAATAAAAACTCTACCTTTAAATTTAATGAGGCTTCTTCCTCTAAACTAAGTAACCAAACCAACACCAATGCAAAAATCAAGGGAACTACTAATGTAGTTGTCCTTAGTACTACTCCTCCACCACCTATCAATCAACCAAATTCTTCTAACTCCTCAAATCAAAACATGAGGAACCAAAACTGAAACAATCAGAAGCAATTTACTCTGCATGGGGAGTCTTACACTTTAGTCTTGGAGAAGTTGCTAAAAGATAATATCATACAAATTCCTACCATCAAACCCCTCAATAATTTGATTCTTCTTGTCTTGCACCTAGCTAGTATGATGAGAATGACCTATGTGCTTTTCATCAAGTAGTTGGGCATAATGTTAGTAGGTGTAATACCTTTAAAAACATTGTCCAAACCCTCATTGATAAGGGAGAACTTGCGTTGGTCAACCCTAACACACCTCCAAACCAAGCCCTTGACATTTTTAGACAACCTTTTCCCAATCATGCACCTACCAAAAATGAGAGCAACAAAGCTAAGTTTTCTCATGATACCCATACTATCAATATGGTTCTTGACATGTTCATTACTAAATAACCTACCACCTAATCTACCTTTTCTTTGCCCTCTCCACTTATTGAGATATTTTGAACTACCTTCTCTTCCTTTGGAAACTCAAACCATGAAAGTAAATGTTTCACCTCCTCCACTTATTGAGGTAGTAGAGTCATCAACCCCTCCTTCAAATGACATACCAGAGCAAGAAACCATCACCACTTTACCTCTTCCCTTGACCACTAAACAATTCACTTCCCCTCTGGAGATCATTCCCAAGGAAGAAACCACCATATATACACCTCCCATAGAGTAACCACCCAACCAAACCTTGCATCTTCTAATTGAGTAAAAGGATGAGGTCACCAATCCTCTCTCTCAACCTATGGGTTTTTCCTTTGAGTCCATTGCCCAGGGAAAAAAAATAATCTATAAACCATTCTATAGATTAGTTTAGAGATTAGAATTTGTCTCAAAACCTAACATGGATTAAGCCAACTTTTGTTAGTAATTGGGGCTCCCTTTATATCACCAAATAGGAACCTCCAGCCACATCTTTGATGGACCAAAACACCACTTCTATTATCCAACCCTTTATCATATCAACTAAAGAATAAAAACCTCTACCAACTCAACCATCCAAAGAAACCAAATCCTAAATAACCAAATCATCCTCTATATATTCAACCAAACCAACCAAAAACCTTAGCATCTTCACTATGTATAACTTTAATTATCCATCCTTGAAACTAGAGCTAAACTCACCAAACCCACCAACCAAGCACCAAACCAAATCAACTAAGGAGATAAAGCCACCAAAAGGACATAAGGCTATATTTCTACCTCCCTTAACCTTGCCCTCTATTTTGGGGCCTCATCCCTCCATGTTGATTAGGAATTTAACTATCTCAACAAAAATTGAACCACCACTTTTGGTTACTCCATCACTCTTACTTTCTGACACACCCATCTTCACCAAGCCATAATAACCAACCTAGCTACCTTGACATCTTCTATCTCCAAATTATCAACTTCCTTACCTAAACCAAAATCATCAATTGAGAACACCACCTTGCCCAAGACCTCTACCACCAAGCCTATCTCTAAAATGACTTCCATCTCAATCACCAAGACCAAAACATCTAGACCTTTGCCACCTTTAGTTGAGTATTACTCAACTATTTTCTAAAGTTTATTGTAAGATTTTTACTTGAATGTACCTCCTATTATACAATCTGACCCCCTTGGTCCAAAACTAGTCTGGTATAATGACCACCAAGTGTGCTCCTATCATAAGACACCTGGGTATGACATGGAGAACTAAAATGCTCTCCAAACCATAATCCATTGACTCTATGATGAGGATAATATATTATCAGATGCACCTCCCTCAAGCCCACTACCAAACCAACTAGAAATGACCAATACCCAATGCCTACCTACTCCCTCACTCTCACCTCAGAGTGAGGGGGGGCAAACCAATCTCTTACCCCAACTCTTCCCTCTATCCATATTATCCATGTGGTCACAAGATCAAAGTAGAAGGATAAGGGGAAGTTGAAAGTGTCCATCTCATGGACATATCCATATTTTACCTCCCAACCAAATCAAATCCAAGCATTTTCACCTTTAGCCAAACCTAAGGTATCCATCTTGGGTACCTCTCAATCAAACCCCTCTGAATCCATCAAAATATTGGTTCTCAAAAAACTCCACTAAACCCCAAAAAATATGAGCCTATATGATTTAATTTATGCCTCACCTCATCATCATCAAGCAATGATAGAGGCATTACAATCAATAGACCCTTAACCTCTGGAAGTCTTTGTTGGTGTTCTCCAAATTTCTAACCTTGTCACCTTTAAGGATTTCTAAATACCTTCTATCCACCCTAATGAGCTAGATCCCCCTTTTTCATCACTTCCTACATCAACCAAACCTACATCAAATGGGTTATGATTGATAGGGGAGCTAGTAGTAATATAATCTCCTCCCATGCATATGATCAACTCAAACTACCAAACAACGTCATGTTCAAAACCTCAATCATCCTCGGATCCTTTAAGGACACCATGGCCACTACTCTAGGAAATATTATCCTTCACATTTGCTTAGGACCTCACACACTCCCAGATTTCTTCTATGTAGTGGAAGGCAAATTCTAGTATAATGTTTTCCTAGGATGGCCTTAGATCTGTTCCATGGGTTATGTACCCTCTAACCTTCATCATTACATCAAATTTGAGCACAAAGGTCAATTTTTCATTATACAAGATGACCTAAGTCCTTTTTAATCATGCAACATGACTTATCAACCCAACAACATCCTCCTACCTCCATCTAGCACACCCTCATCAGCCATAGACAAACCCTCAACCATAAAAAATGAAGCCATATATTCTTCTACCAATGAGGCATCTACTATCTCATCAATCCCCTTAAATCAAATCCCCACCACAAACCACTTGAAATCAACATTCTAACATCTTTAATTTAGGGAATATTACCTCTTGACCCTTGATGCCTTTCCTACTCCCCATGAGTATGGGTAAATTAACAACTAACCTAGGTATGACCCCAATATTAGAGCCATTATTCCCCTTGGACCTTTAAACTATCAAACCCATTTCATCTATGGTGGAATTGATAAACCCCTTGGCACTTCTTCCACCTCTTTTTCACCTTGATCATTCACCTTTAGCTTCTCTTATCTAAAAAACCCAAAATTTTCCAAGACATACCTCTACTAATGTGTTTAGAAGGGATTTATCCTAGGTCAATATGAACATGGTCCATATTGGGCCATATGATTTACTTCTAATAAAAACCCAAAAACCTCATAAAAATCAAAACCTTAGTTTCAGACCACCTCAACAACAAACTAACCCACCTCCTGTTACCATCATTGATCAGGACATCTCATCCTCACCATCCACTCCACCATCGATAGCTGAGGATTCTAACATCATCCCCCCTAACTTTTTTTTCATAAACATGATCAAATTTAGACCCCTAACTTATCGAAAGGATGGGGTGACCATAAATATCCCTATGACCCATCCTGAGATGATAGGAGATGACTCTCCTATCATTAATATTATTTAGTGTCAAGATGATGATTCCATTCTCACCTATCTTGGTGCACTAAATTCTTCTATCCATAATTTCTACCTCCTAACACTTTGACCATGTTGAATGAATCCACCATAGATATCAACTTAGGCACTCTAGATGACCCCCATATTTTCAAAATTGGTCAATCATTGAATTTTAAGGAACTTCAAGACTTCCCCTCCTTCCTACAAGACCGTAGCATATCATTTACTTGGTCTTATAGCAACATGTCAAGAATTGAACCCTCCATTACTACCCACAACATAGTCACCAACCATGATGACAAACCCATTAGGTATAAAATTTGATGAATGCACCCTCTCATATCCCTTCTCATCAAAGAAGAGCTTCAATGTCTCCTATTCATTAATTTCATTCAACCCATTGACTACTCCCAATGAGTCTTGAATGTCATGCCTATCACCAAATCCATAGGGGGACTATGAATTTATGTGGACTTTTATGACCTCAACCTTGCTTGCCTAAAAGATAACTTTCCTCTACCAAGCATTAACCAACTAGTTGATCTTATATCTAGCTATGAGATGTTGTCTCATGGATAGATTATTAGGATACAATCAAATCCTAATTGCCCCTAAAGATCAACAAAAAACCTCTTTTATCACCCCATGGGGGACCTTCTACTACAAAGTCATGCCCTTTGGTCTAAAGAACATTGGTGTAACCTAACAACATGATATGACTTACATCTTCCATAACCTTATCCACAAAATTGTTAAGGACTATGTGGATGACCTTCTTGGGAAATCCAAATATCATAAGAATCATTTGGTCATTCTCAAGATTATCTTTGAGTGACTCATCCATTACCATATCCACCTTAACCCCAAGAAATGCATTTTTTGGGTCTTGTTAGGAAATATCATTAGCTTTATTGTCTCCCTTCAAGGAATCAAAGTCGATCTAGCTAAAATCAAATCAATCCTCAACATGCTTCCTCCAATCAACCTCAAGCAACTCCATATCTTGTAAGGGAAGCTCCAATATATTTTTCACTTTATCTCTCAACTCTCAGACCAATGTCAACCCTTCCACCACCTTCTAAAGAAGGATGTATCTTTTAATTGGAATGATGACAATTAAAAGGCCTTTGATTCACTTAAAAGGTACCCTTTATCTCCACTTGTCCTCACCCCTCCCAAGGATGATCAATCTTTCTACATTTATATCTCCACCACTAACCACTCCTTAGGGGCCATGCTTGCTCATCAGGATGAACAACACAAAGAGCAAGTCATCTACTACATTAGTCACATGCTTGTAGAGTACAAGACTTAGTACACCCATACCAAAAAACTTTTTTTATCTTTAGTCTTTGTGGCCACCAAACTTCACCATTACCTTCTTAACCACAAAACCTATGTCATAAAAAATACCGACCCACTCAAGTATATGCACTCCAAGCCATACCAAAACCAATGTATGGCCAAGTAGATCATGATTTTAGCTAAGTTTTATCTTGATTTTCTTCAATAAAAGTCAATTAAAGGGCAAGTCATTATTGACCAATTGGCTAATGCACCATTAACAGACAATCAACCCCCTCCTCTTGAGTTTCATGATGAGTTCATCACAACCCTCTCAAAGGTAGACTTCACCTATCAAGTAACCACATTATTTGATGGATCAAAGTGTTAATGTGGTGGGGGAGCTAGAATTATCCTTATTCCCCTTCATGATTAACCTCTTCTTTTATATTTCAAGCTAGTTTTTGAGTATACCAATAATATGGCTGATTACAAAACCCTAGTCATAGGCCTTCAAACTGCATTAGCCTTAGGAGTCAAAATGATAAACATATTTGGTGACTCTCAACTAGTGGTCAATCAAATCAATGGATCTTACCAGTGTAAGAATGATGTTTTGCAATAGTATAAATAACTAGTTAATGAACTCTTAACATCATTTTAACATTACCATATCCAAAATACCTTGTGATCTATAAATAAGTTTGTTGACATCATGGATTCCCTCACCTCTCAGACCATGTCTGCACCCTTTGACTCTAAGATATATGTTGTTATCCATAGACTTACCCAACCCTCTTATTCCAAACTAGATTCTCCCACCATATTTAATGTGGAGGAGACCCAACCTGATCTTTAGTATCAACATACCTTCAATTATCTCAACCTTACCATCATTCCCTCTGGTCTTTCCAATAATTCCTAAAGAGTATTTATCCATAGTACCTCAAGTTATACCATACTAGGGGGAATTATTTATAAACATAGTTTTGATGGTCTCCTCTTCCATTACCTGCATAGTCATGAAGCCTCTCATGCTATTATGGAAATGCATGATGGGATATATGGGGGACACTTTAATGGCCTCACCATGGATATATGCATCCTTTACCTTGGCTATTACTAGCTTACACTTAACCAAGATTTTTGTGATTATGTGAAAAAGTGTGTTAAGTGTCAACAACATGCCAATTTACATCACACACCTAGCCATAGTCTTTACATATCCATAGATTTTTGGCCTTTCTCACAATGGGGTTTAGACCTTATTAGTGAAATTAACCCCCATTATTCATAATGACACCATTATATCATCATTGTGGATAAATATTTTACCAATGGGTAGAGGCTATTCTTCTTGTCTCAACCAAAGCCAAAAATATTATCAATTTCATCAATCATAATATCATCTACCATTTCGATGTTCCTCATAGAATCATCATCAACAATGGAAAATATTTTAAAAACAAACAAGTTAAAAGTCTTTGTGGTGCATTTGGTATCAAGTTAATCTTCTCATCACCTTATTATCCACAAGCTAATGGGTAGGTGAAAGCCTCCAACAAAACTCTTAACAACATGCTAACTAAAATGGTCAATGCATCTGGTCTAGATTGGTGTTTTCACATCATTTTCACCTTATGGTCATATCATATTAGCATAAAAACATGTATGGGTGCTACCCCATTCTCTTTCGTATTTGGAGCAGAGGTTGTCTTAATTCTTGAAGTCCAAATTCCTTCACTTTTCACATCACTACAGGATATCATTTTTGAAGATTATTATCATCAACACCATTTAGTCTAGCTTGAGCTACTTGACAAGAATTATTTAGTTTCACTTACCCATCTTCATGTCTATCAAGAGCAACTCAAATGTGCCTATAAAAAACACCTTAAAGTGCAAGAATTGATTATTAGAGACCTCTTCCTAAAGAAAAATCAATATGTCAACAATATGGAGAAAATCAAGTGAGGTAAATTTTATTTCAATTGGCTTGGACCTTATATCATAATGCACAAGTATTGATTAGGAGCTTACTGGTTATCCTCTCTTGAGGGAAACCTAGAACCTGAGCCCCTCAATGCCTTGCATTTGCATCCTTTATTTTTTTAAAAAGGATAAAACTCACCTTTCATCTAACTTGAGCTCATCCCTTGATTTTAAACCACATTCATCTCCCTATTCTAGGGGAAACTGATTAAAACTAAATCATGTGATTATCCATCACAATCATAGCCTAATATTGAACAATGGGTACTGTAGCTTTACCCATGGTGTGATTTTCATGGTACTTTTTGCCCCTTTTATAGGATGAATTCCCATGATCGTTTTCACCTAAACTTCTTCACACCTAATCAACCTTCTTATGTTTTTAGTTTTTGCCTTCATAAAGGTCAACCTTTAAGCCTATATAAGCAAGTCTATGTCAAGTAAAAAATCAAATAAGGAAAAGCAAATTCATAACCAAAAACAATTATGGGTCATTCTTAGCATTTGAAAATTGCTCCCTTGAAGGACATCTACTAGAAATATATTAAAATTGCTCAAAATAAGGTAGACTTCTCCCTTAAGGATAGCTATCAAAGGCATTAAGTAAAGCACATATACTTAGACCAGTCTATTAAAAGATGGTTGAATAAAGAATTTATCAAAGCATAGTAATTTATTAAAATCTTCTTGCATCGATTGGCTTGCCCAACCCTCCCAAGTAACAAAATAAGCAAAAAACCCATTATCAAGCATAAAAAAAGTAAAATAATTTTGAAAGACATAATTAAATCTCATAAGCAATATAATTTTTAAATCCATAATCATCTCTCATGAGTAGGCTTCCCACATCGATCGACATACACCTTATATGACATAGACTTATTTATACAACTCTTTGGTAACCTCTAGAAGAGGCATGCTAGTCTCATAACAAGGTTCCATTTTTATCCATCTCCCCTTTATACACTATAAGTAAGGGATTTTGAGCTTACTTAACTTTATATGATCAAGACCCCTTTATAACCAACTAATGAATGATAATGTGAAGCATTTTAAGGGATTATGTTCCTTAAGTGAATCCAACTTTGGTTTTTGATTCAGTCCTTGCTAAATAAGAAGCATCATGCCCTCTTCTTATCCTCTCATACCTAGTTGATATATTCACTTACATGTTTTTTCTCTTGATTATATTCTCTTTCTCACATCTGGTTTTATTATTAAACTTACTTTATATGTTCTACCTTAAGCAAAATCACCATAACCATAACCACATCACATCATGTCATGAACAAAAGCAAACATCATCAACATAAACCATATTCATGAACATAATCATCATAATCAACATCATAGCATCCATGAACAATAAAACAATAAACCACTTTCAACACATGTCTAAATCTAAATGGGGAAGCATATATTCATTAAAATTTAGCATCAACATCATCATAATATCAATGGTCATCTCAAAACATGAAATTAGAATCATCACATCCATCAAAGGCATCATCATAAATAATAACAAACAAACCATAAATAATAAATCCATGTGATCAATATCATCACATTATCCATCCATCATCATATCAAAACATACCAACTATGGCCATCATATCAACATCATCCAAATTCATAACCAAACATCATCATCAACATAAATTAAAAACCATCACATGCCTAGCTAGGTGAGTCCATATCATAACCATAATCCATAACATCATCAATGGTCAACATGAACATCAACACCATGAACAATAAACAATATGCAAAGAGTGTGAGTCTATAATCATAAATAACCACATAATCATCATGTATACAATAAATAAACATGTATCTCTCTCAAAATATACATCTCATTACATCAACTCGCAGGTTGATATAAAAATCAAATACATCAGCATATTTAATGTCTCATAATCAAGACTATGCCCCTGGGGCACCATTGCCTCCTGGGACTTCTCCTCCCAAGGTACTTACTTATCCCCCCATGGATGCAGCATAATGACTAGCACCACTAGCCAAACTAGCTCTGTAGTTACCCCATTGGGGCTCATTAGGATAATTTCTCAAGACTATGGCCTCAAAATAGTGGATATCCTCCACTATGGCTATATATTATGCTATTGAGATAGTGACCAATGGTCTTATAGGTGTTATGGCTCCTCCTATAGCTTGTCTTAAGGAGTCTCTCTCCTAGGTAACCAAGGCTAGTGTAGCTCTATCCTTGTCCCTCTCACTTGTAACTATAGCCATCTAACCCTGTGCCACTACTAATTGACCCTATAGTGCTACCATAATAGCCTATGTTATGGCTAGTGTTACTCGATCCTAGTCTCTCTCCATAGTTACTAGCTATACATGTAGGGCAACCCCTTGTGTTGGTGCCTATTGACCACCTCTACTAGCTAGATCCACATCCATCACCTACCATAAACCATACCATTGACCATATCACCTCACCACTAGCCATTTTGGCTTGACTCACATATTTTATGATGACCTTACCTTGGTCCTTTTGACTGCACTAACTACTTGCCAAGTTGAATAGTTTTTTTGAACTTACGCTACCTTGTGCACACCCAAATAATTTGTGTCTTCTCAGGATCACTTCCTACCTTAGATACCCATAATTACACCATACCAATTTGTATTTTTTTAGAGCACTTCTTGCTTTAGATACCCATGAAAACATAGACCTTGCCTAGGATACTTGCATTTACAAGTGTTCCCAACTACCACACCTAAATGTAGTCATGTAGTCCACTTGTCATTTGTCCTTCTAACATTGACCTTAATTATTACCAACTTTGGTAACCTAATCAATGCATGATCTTGGCTATTTCACTTTTATCTCACATTGTGCATATGTTCATGCTTCAGTGCCCAACCTATCACCCACATTTTATCATCACCTTAACCACTTATAAAAGTTGTACCCAATTCTCTTTCACCTCATTGAATCTTAGTTTGAGGGGAAATACTTCCTCCTATGCTCAAGGTAATTGAACCTTCAACCCACAATATATATTTTTTCTATTTGTTGATACAAACTACATAAAAAAAAGGGGCAAAATGTAGACACTAGAAAACTACAAAATACGGTTCTAAGTGTTAAAATATCCCAAGACCACCTCAGGATCCCCTTGGGGCCAACCTTAACCTTTTGATCTACAACCAAACCTAACTCTAGTCAGCTTGATCTACTAGCTAAACCCACCTTTTTAACCCAAATTGAACTTGACCCTTGATCATCAATGGTCATCCTAACGTCGATGGTCACCCTAGTCGTCGATGGTCAAGTTTTACCATTTGAACCACTAACACCAACTTCAAATTCACCTTACTTTTTTATAATTATATTTTTTAATTCACGTGCAAGCACATTTATGTCAAAGATAAAATTAGACAATAAGTTGGACCTCTTTTCAATGTATTATTGTACCTCTCCTTCCTATAAGAAGAGAGGGGTAGTAGGTGAAAAGGGATTCATAACTATTAAGAGATTTTGTATCCAAAAGTTTCTTTTATAGTTGTTCTTATAATGATCTAATAATCTATCAATCACAATAGAGATCCAAAGTGATACCATCCATCATCTAATAGCCAAGTATCATTACTCTACTTAAATCACTCCAGACTCTGTTAAACAAGTTTTCCACCTCAACCATTCATTCGATCAACCAATGGTAAGCTAAGTATCTATTTTAATTATTCAATAACTTTTTTTGTAATTTGCAATCATTCCAACCCAAACCAACCTCTTATAATCTTATTCTATAACCTCATCAATCAGTCTTTTATTACTCAAACCCAACCCATAGTAACCACTGATGGTCACCTTGACTGTTGATAGTCTATCCTAACCATCGATGGTCACACCAACCACTGACAGTCACCTCAATCACTGATAGTCACCTCAAACACTGATGTTCACTATGGCACAAAATAATAGCAATCTATTTTCACCCACTTACCCTCAACCAAATCCAACTTTCTTCTTCTCAGCTTGATCATGGAGCCTCAACCCATTTTCTGAACCATACTCAAAATATTTAGCATTAGTATTGACTCGTTTATTATTATAATCAGTGAATTTTGTCAAATTTTTTATCAAGCATTTCTTGTATTCAATTTTTGTATCTTTTATGATTTATGCAAGTACTTTCTCTTTTATTTCCTAAACTTAATTATTTTAAAATGTGTGGATTGATAGCCTCCAAGGAAGCTCGTGCTTCTTGGATATAGCTTGTTAGGCAATCCACCCAACTATCTATCTAACCAACTATTTGCTTTAGTGTTTTCTTATTTGTAGGTCATTCCTCCCAAGCCAAAGAGGAGATCTCTACAATCCTCTAATTCAATGCATGCATAGCCAAATAAGTTTTTCAACCACACCCATATCTAGTTTCTTTATTCTTCCTTCCTTGGAATACAAGTTAAAATTATTTGAAACACCATAAATCATAAGGAGTAAGTCCTATCTAATTTTGAAGTGCTTAATCAAAGCCATTTTTACCATTTTCTAAGTATCAAAATCTATATTATAGTTTGTATTCATTAAAGTGACATTATTACACATATACACCTAATGAGGATAACTACATGTATTTTGACTTCCCTCTTCAAATTATTGGATACATAGGAAAATATCATACATTCATTATGGAGTGGTTTAGGTCATATCAACTAACCTCTTTCCCCTTTTTAATCCTACACTTGGTGTCTAAAGTGGGCTCAAGATTTCAAAGAGGAGAAAAGTTTTTGGATACTACACACATAGAGATGGATTAAAAGCAATCACATTGGACTATGATAAAATTGATAAGGGATAATCTACCAATATTAATATATTAGAATAAAAAATTTAGCATCTGGTGTAATAATCCATAGGCTGACGAATTAGTCCAAGTAGTTTTAAACACCCAATTCTTGATTTAAGTGACTCAATCTATTTTCATATTTCATGTTACATGTACTCAATCTCAAACCTACACATAATGATAAACACTTTAAGTATCATAATCCATTGGGTCATTTATATTTATATAATTTGTAATTATTTAACCAAATTATTCTTTGGCATTTATATTCATGTTACATTGTATTACATTAAAAATCTTAATTGTCCTAAATGTTTGTTCCTTTTTAGGTTCATTAATCCAAAATAAGGTAAAACATATTATTGAACCCATATTTTTATAAAACATATAAAAAAAAGGGTTTATCTTAGGATTTCATCTTTCATTCTATGATTTCAAATTTTTTATGTGTAAATTTGATTTTTAGACTTGATTTCTTAATTTCATTTGTAATCATAAGGGAATAAACAAGTATTGTGTATGATAATAAATAAAACAAATGTATGGAATTTCTTGATAGATTTAATAACATAGATAAAAAAAAGAGAATTAACTCAGTATCTTAAAATGAACCCACAAATGCCTGATACATTTATAAATGGATCAAGAGATGAACACATAAATCTTGCTAAGGTTGTCACTTTTTGGGAACAACAACATGATCTTTTCACTGATACTAATTTACCTTTTAGAGGTATGAAATCCAAAATAATTTCTTAGACTACTACTACTATTAATATTCATATGCCTACACCTTTGGCTACATATGTGACACCCACCCAAGGTGTGGAGGAAACATAAGGTTTGCATTAGATTACTATGGTTTTTCTTACACAATCGACCAATGTAAAGCTTAAAATTGATACTCATGTTACATCATCATCTTCACCTACTACACAATCCCTCATGTAGACTATTATAGATATGTAGGCTAAGGTGTTATATTTAAATTAGGATGCTTCTAAAAAAATTCATTTGACTGATTATGATACATTAATTTATAATTCATTAGCTCCAAATATTTTAGTATATTTATTACCTATGGGTTTTGTAGCTTATGATATTTCATTATATGATGGTAAATATGATATAGATAAATTTAAAATATCCATTTATGGAACATGTTTATATTATGCCTAAAATGAAAAGTTATTGACTATGTTATTTCTACGAATTATTAATGACTATGCTTTGTGTTAGTTCTATGACCTCCCATTCTAATCAGTTAAGAAATTCAATAATTTGGTTGATTAATTTTTAACACATTTTTAGAATAATAACAATGATAAATTATCTTATGCTCAAATTTCAAAACATAAGAAAGGATCCAATTAACCAATTAGTGACTATGTGCTTCGGTATAATATCATGCTTTCTAAAATGATAATTCCTATGGCTAATAATGACTTACAATATGTCTTTAAGTAATTTTACTTTCCCCTCTGCATGAGTCTATTATGTTTAATAAATTAAAAATATTGATGAGTTATGCATACAATTAGAGATTGAAAAGTTAAGATTATTACTTTTAATAAGCTTAAGTATGTACCTAATGTTACAACTAATTCAAATAGTTGGCTTAAAATATGTAAACACCCTAATTTGGTCAATCAACCACAAGTACTATGTATTTTGTTTATCCTTCACATAAAGGGTCTTAGTGATGTTCATAGTCCTTATTTTCATGGTCACCTTGAGTCTTTTGATCTTTTTTCTACCTTTTTCTCACTGTTTTGTTACCCCCAAAGTCACTAGTCACCTTTTTCCCAATCCTAGGGGCCGCTAGCCTATCAAACTTGATTTTTACTCAGTTATGAGCCCTTGGAAATTAGCACCATTTTTATGATAGTATCACCACATGAAACTACTATCCACTTTTTCCTTCAGTTTTTGATGGGTCCTTTCACCCATGATTGAGTCTCGACCCCTCCATGACCCTTCTCTTATGTTTTTTGTATCTTTTTCATGACACGTCAGCTAGTAAATAAGGTATTATATTCATAAAAAATATCCTCCTATATAAATATCCTCACAAGGCATTTTACATATAACACACTATTTTTCCACTTATTTACATAAAAAATAGTACAACTCAAATACTATGCATATTACTCAGCATTCATATGTAGACATTTGCATGCTTGATCAAAGAAGGGCCTAAGTGAAATTCATGCTATAATATCATACAAGTTGATGGTGAACATTACATAAGGTATAAATACATGTGATCTAAGACCCCTATCATTGGGGTTAATGTAGGCAGTGGTTAGGACAATAGGGTTTCTGCTCTGTGTGATTGTAACATCCCACAACCTAGTTTTTCCTTTCATTTTAAATTTTATTATTTCATGTGTCCAGTTATTCATTAGGGTTTTGAAAAAGAATCAACCCAAAATGTGACATAGACTAACCTTCACATGATAGTAAATCACCTAGAAGACCTTCAAGAACTCCTACAATTCCCCTAAAAGTTACAAACAATCACTATAGGAAGGACATTAGCACTAGATTTGGACATTAGTACCACATGGTACTACTATCCTAAGGGGGGAACTACTATCCTAATCTAGATCATATAAAATAGTCTAAAAATAAAATATTCCTCTATGTCTATTTAGTCATCTCCAATATTCATGTTTGTAAGAAACATTGTTCATTTCTAGATAAGTCTATCTTCTCCCAGTATTTACTATTTTTAGAAAGATTCATAGAATAAATTAATTCTAATTTATTTCTAGATATACTAAAGACCCATCCCCTTAACCAAACATAAGATTTACATACTAAAACCCTAAAAGGTTAAATGATTTGGTGAACCCATCTTAATTCAAATAATAGCTTCAAAAACCCTAATTTTTCCTTGGGGTTTACCTTCTAAATTTTCCACATTAAATTAGGGTTATAAAAATCTGATTTTATGGATTAACCTAGATAATTTAATTCAATCAATACTAGGGTTTTATTTATTTAATTCAATTTAAATACTTACAACACAACCTTCACTTCAAACCCTAGATCCACATATTATGTCTGTATACACAAACATTATCAACTAAGACTTCCAAAATAACCCTATTTTCTATTACAATCTTTGTTCAACAAATTCAAACATTGCACACATACTTATGCTAGATTATATTATACCTCTTGTGTTTTTAGTATTCATTATTTACATTGTCTTATTTGGCAAGTTTAAAATGACATCTACAAAGTCTTATACCCTTCATCCAATTGATGCAATCTTGAATTTTTCTCATGATTATAACAATGAATGGACTAATTTTCAAGATTGTACATTAGAGCATGATAATGATTTCATTTACAATGATGATTCTAGTTATTGTTACAATTATGGATATTAGGATTATTATTCACATGATAATACAAATGAACATGAGGTTCTATTAGATACACCATCTTATCTTTCCTTTTCCTCTTCTCATATTCATAAAACTCAAATTAACAACATAATGCCAAAATTGTTGGTAGTGTTTTATTATAATGTGATCCTAGTTTTTCAACTAATTTTGCTACTTCATTATTCAAAATAAATAAATATAAGTGCACTACACAAAAATCACTTGTACATTATTCAAAGAAATTAGATCAAAATAATGCATCTTTTTTACCCTTCTCAATTACATTTCAAAATGAAAATACAAAGAATGTTACACCTTTTCACAATGTACAAACTAAGGTGGATGAAATTCCTTTATCACCTTCGTTCACATTTCAAGCTTAATGCAAGATTCTTTGCCACAAATTGATAATGCACATGTTTACAACTCTTGCCTTACATGTCATAATGTACAAAAATAAAACATGATTGTTACTCCTTCCCTTAATACTCAAATAGAAACTGATAATCATGCTTGTATTTCAAAAATGACTAGTGCACAAATACCTTGTATTACACTTACACAAGATGATACATTCCATAGTAGCAAAAAATTAAAATATTCTCCTTCTATTAATGAAAATTTGAATGATACTTTTTCTACTCTTACCTCTTCAAATGAATTAAATTATAATTTTAAGGAACACTGGGATAATGATTATTATTATGATTATGATGATGATGATGATGATGACATAGAATCTACAACTTCTACTTATTCCTTTACTTCACATATTTCTCTTGTTCAAACAAACATTAGATCACATGTTAAAATACCCACACACACCTATTCTTATGTGCACAATTTTCATTCACTAAAAAATAAAGTACCTTTTATTCAAACTAACAATACAAAGGATACCAATGAATCCCCTTCAACCCACCTTATTATAGTAGGACCTAGTTCTTAAAAAAACCTAAATAAGGGTGATAGTTTATTTCCATCTAACCAGGTCCAAGATAGAACACCTCAAAAGTTTATTGAGAGCCCCAAAACCCTTCCTAAATAATATTTCCAATATTATATACCAATGGTTAAAATAAGTAATAAAATACAAGCATTAAATGAACCCCTAGATAATGATAATATACCTTCACAAGTGTTACTTTATTTAATACATGTTGTGGGTTATTTACAAAACCAAGTACATTGTCTCACTTTGGATAATGAGGCATATATATCTCAAGATGATGCCAATGTTATCCATAATAATCCTATTCCACACAAAATTTCAATTATGAGGTTGCCACATAGCTTTTAGATACCAGTGTTACTTATCTTTGAAAGACAAGACAATCCATATTTACATCTTTAAGCTTATGATAAAAACATGGCTCATGTTAAAAAAAAATTAATCCTACTACACATGTTCCCAAAGTCACTAAAGGACAAAGCACTAGACTAGTTCCACCATACACTCCCTAGTGCATGTTTACATACATATAAGGAGCTAGAGATAGTCTTCCTCAAACATTATATATAGAATAAGGGACCTCTAGTTACACATTAGAGGCTAACTTCACTATTCATGGAGAGATAGAGCCTACCTTAGAGTACATTTTATGGTTCAAATCTTGTTTTCATCAATTAATTTATCAACCAATGCATTTAGAGGTGTAATACATCTTTGATAGAGGGTTAATTTTCCCTCTTAAAGACAAATTGATATATCAAACATGTAAATCATATATACATCTATGTAATGTATCTATATCATTAGAGTCATAGTTAGGATTAGTGATTACATAGTTAGAGACAAATTTGGCTTTAGATCCTTTAGACCCTCAATCATCAAATTTGGTACAAGAGCTTACTACACTTCCAAATCAAAAACCGGTGGCAATCAAACAACCAATAAAAATAATCACTAAGGGAAAAGATCCACTCTATACATCATAACCTAAAATGAGTAACACACAAGATATACATAGAGGGGTTTTATAATTTTTAGATAAGGCTAGGCATCATGACATTTTGCTTACACTAATAGATAAGGGGATGATTACACTTCCTTCAAATCCTCATCATCCACCTCACTATTTGCACTAGGTACCACATAAGCATTATTGTCATTTTCATTAGATTAATGAACATTTAGATGATCATTTTTATGCATTCAGAGCATGTATCGATCTATATGTTATCAAAGGCATCATAGAGTTCACACAAGGGGCATCAGTCCCTCATTCAAGATACTCCCCTAGATCACATTCCTATATGATATAGTTATCCAAGGGTGTTCCTTTTAAAGAACCATTGATTACTCGTCATACAAGCCCTATGACTTCTAGGATATCTATTTATCAGTAGTCTCTTACATCATAGCTTCATTAGTGATAGTTTAGAATGCTCCACCAGTGTGTATACTGATTAAGATATTTGGCAACAATTACATACCAAAGGCATAGTTTTGATATAGACACCAATCAAAATATTTGTAAAAAATTATAGAGCTCAAATTCACCTCTTATGCATCAACCAATTAAGATATACAGGAATAATTATCAACCCAAGGCTATATTTTCAGTTCAACAACTAACAAAGATTTATGGAAATTAGTACATAGATCAGAATCTAACTTCATTTTGAACACTAATTAAAATATTTTCAAAAAATCATGCAACTCAAAGTATAGTTTCAGAGTCACAACCAATCAATATTTTTGCATCAAAATCTACATAGTTGTCTACTAGCAATACATCATAGGTAGAACCACTTAAATAGTCTATATATACACCAACACAACATGAGAAGTATGGTCATTGGTTCTTCATGCCATTAGGGTTTAGATAGAGCATCTTGCCATCATATGGTATACATGTAGACATAGTATGAGATATAAAAAATTAAGAAAAAAACACCATATACCAATACAAAAACTTAAATCTCCTGCACATATGCCCAAAACACTCATAATACATATACAAAACAAATTAACATCACTCCAATAGAATTTTTTTTGCAAACATCAAACATATCAAATAATTATTCAAACTTAAACACATTATATAATATAACTAGATCCAAATACTAATAAACAATGTTGACATACATAACAACCATATCCATATATATATATATATATATATATATATATATATATATATATATATATATATATATATATCATTTAAAATACAAATATGATGCATCACTCAATGCTACAAACATGACTACTAGGACCAAATCCCTCAATCTTACTCTCAGACACATCAACACCAAAACTAGAGGCCCCACTATCTCCATGAGACCTTGAACTATGGATATGCCTACTCTCTCTCTCTTTTGGTACATAGATAACTCATCCCTACACTCAACATACTCTCACTAAACTTGTATATAATCATTTACTATATGAATATTCACCCACTTAGAGCATCAAGAGAGGGCATAGCCTACCTCTACAACTTTGCATGTAGCTCATCTCTATATATTTCTACTTGTCTATATGTTGCAGTCACTATCATTACACTATAAAATAAATGTGCATGCACTCAAGCTACATTAGTATCATGCTCTACCAATCCATCATCCATGACATCATCTAAAATATGTCAAATCAAATCACAAAATTCTGACTTGATGGCCACCTCCCAATAATCATCCTTTCCTACACTTGAAAGATTACAAAAAATTAATAAGAATAACTTTTAAGCTCAAAAAACATGATTAAACATTACACAAAATATAAAAATAGATTAACTTACCATCCACATCCCTCAAGGGATATACATCCAGTACCTCCTTTGTGACCATCCCATCTCTTGAGAATAGAGGTTCCCACCTATGCTCACTCCACTAGGCTGAATAGGCCTTGATTACCCCAACATCATCCACATCTAGTACCTCTATCTTTGGATCTCACTCTATCACTAACATAGGAGCTAGCTCTATAATCAATGGCCTAGGCCTACTCCTAGCCTTGAAATAACATGAGAACTCCTCAACCACACTACTAGTGTTGGGGGCATATCATGTACGACACCGAATTGGTAGGTAACCCTCTCATAATAGAACCACTCATGTACTTATCCCATTGATCATGTATCCAACATATCACTTGAATCTACCTCAATTGAATTCTATCCCTAGGCCATCCTTGATATCCCTTATAGGGTCTCTAGATAATATCCTCCACTCTCATATTATCTAGTAACCATTGATAGTAGGTAGTATTCCTCATATCATTTTCTATCCCAATCCATCTAGCTACAAATACTTGTGGGTGAGATCATCCATCCCATGTATGTGGCACTGGCCTATTCATCGATATATGCTTGTATGCCCAACAATTCAATAGTTTTGATGTATTAATACCTCCACCACTCATCTCTTGAGTAAACTGATATAGGTCCCTATATATATGAACCAACATAGTTTGAACCCAATAATATAATATACCATGATGCTCAATATCATACACTATCTCATGTATCTTGTATGAAATGGAGAAACCACTCCCATCCACCATAATAAATGATGAAAATAGCACCACTATAAACTTTTGTCACTACAAAACATCAACCACAACAATTAAGTTCAATAGTATGTCACTCTAACTACCTATATGATGAGTACCCATAGCCATAGTATAAAAGTACCTAGATGCTTTATGTATAGCCTTTGCACTAGTCACCTCCTATAACATATATCATTACCCAAATATAAATAACTATAATATCCTACACAAATCCTCCAATGTCATAGTCATATCACCTATGGGTAGATAGAATGTACATGTATCTACATTCCATCTCTTGCATAGTGTATTGATCATATACTTATGCCAGAGCATAGGTTCCAAAAAATCTACATGTCACAACCCTACTCTATCAAGCAAATCTATCTCTACCTCAGACAAGGGCTAACCTCAAATAGTCTCCATCATCTAACCAACATGGAACTCCCTCATATGGGCATCAACCTGCAAACATTTCAACCAAATCTAACATTAGTCAAACAAGAATTAATACTAGAAAATAAATAAAAAAATTAGAAACTAATATTCAACATTGAGCACCATATCTGGGGCCTACAGAAACTAACATTTCCTAAAGGACAATGGTGCTAGATAGTAGTGCCACACTCTGGACAATAGCACCAAAAACTAGACACTAGTGCTTAGATTAGGACAATAGCATCACCTTTTGTAAAACTATCTAAAAATAGACTTTTCCAAATAAAATAACTAATATAGATAACTAAAATGATAAAAAATAGAAAAAATTAGGGTCTTTTAATAGGTGGACCTCCTCCCTAGCCTTAATAAGTGCTTCAACATCCTCATATCATGAGAACCTAGCATCCCATCTCCTTGACATGTTTTTATCTCTCAAACTCAAGCTTCTTCTCACTCTAATGATGTAAATGAATTGAAAATGATTCAAAATGACCTATTTAAGTCATCACTTACTCAATTCCACCCTATTAAGGTTTCCCTTATGCTCCAATTTCACCAATTGATATAACTATCTTGCTATTGCCATATCTCGAGAACCATATTTGCAAACTATTTCTTGCACATGGGATTTGATACTGATATACCCTATCTCATATTGGTAAAACCAATCCTCTTGTCATTTTTAAAATTATAAAATGAAAAAAATAAGTGCATTCTATTAACTATACAATAAATCAAGTACATATAAAACTACACACTAAGTTATCAAACTCTGACACAAACAATACATTATTCAAAACTAATACAACATCAAAATTACCAAGTAAACACTAACACAATTGATACTTACTAATTTTGGTCACATATCCTCATCAGAGTCTCAATTCTCTCACCAAAAGGGGGGGGAATATGTATAAATTACTTCAAACACACAGATTTATATTTAGATCTTTCAAACATATGGGTATTCAAAGTTACATTTTTTTAGAGATACAAACATATATGCCTACAAATGCATTTAGATACATATTTTATTCAGAGACATAGACATACAGGTCTACACAGGTTTACACAGGCATTCATAGTTATATATTTTTAGAGATACAGACATACAAGTCTACACAAGTTTAGACAAACAGTCAAATGCATAGTTTGTTTAGAGATTCAAATATACAGGTCCACAAAATTTTATGTTGGTATTCAAAGTTACATGTTTTAAAATATACAAAAATATAGGTCTATACAGGTTTATATAGGCATTTAGTTACACAAATTATTTAGAGATACAAACATATAAGTCTACACATGTTTACACAATCATTCAGTTACACATCTTATTCATAGATACAAACATACATGTCTACACAAGTTTATACAGGCATTCAGATGCAAAAATTATTTAGATATATAGACACATAGGTCTACATAGGTGTTTAGTTATACACTCTACATAGATATACAACATTAACATAGGTATACCAGCTCATTTAGATATTCAGATACATAGCTATATCACTCAGCTATCAAGATTATGGGGAATGATGCATAACACATGTTCTTGGTTTCCATTTTTAGATTCACCAGTATCATCACCAAGTTTTCACTAGTTAAGATCATAAGGCCATCTATAGTGGTTGATCCATATCAACACACTAAACTCAATTCAAATTACTCAGATTCAAAGTGGGGGCAAGTGAGCCTTGTTTATCCATGCATCTAGTTCATAGTACTCATATTTAGAGTGGGGGCTAGGGAGCCTTGTTTCTCCATGCATTTAGATTACACACTTAGTTTCAGTACAGGCAAAATTTATAGTAGATGTTTTATTTTGTATATCTCACTCCAACTCTCATCCACTTATCTAGATAAGAACTGGGCAAAATATATATTACATTCACATAGGTAAGTATAGGTATGCATTTCTATTTTCTTTTACTCTAGTACTTCCATTTCATTTCATTACTAAAATAAAGGGGGGAAAATGTAAACACCCTAATTTGGTTAAGCAACCACAAGTACTATGTATTTTGTTTCTCTTTCACACAAAGGGTCTTAGTGATGTTTATAGTCGTTGTTCACATGGTCACCTTGAGTCTTTTGATCTTTCTCATGCCTTTTTCTCACTATTTTATTACCCCCAATAGTCATTGGTCACCTTTTCCCTAATCACAGGGGGTCCTAGCCTATCAACCTTAATTTTTACTTGATTTTGATCCCTTGGACATTAATGTTATTTTGAGGATAGTAGTGCCACATGGCTCTACTACCCACTTTTTCCTTTGGTGTTTGATGTGCCCTTTCACCCATGTTTGAGTCCTAACCCCTCCGTGACCCTTCTCTTATTTTTTGTATCTTTTTCATGACATGTCAGCCAAAGAACAAGGTATTATATTCATAATAAATATCCTTCTATATAAAGAGCCTCACAAGGCATTTTACATCTAACACTTACTATTTTGGCACTTATTTACATAAAATTAATAAATAGTACAGCTTAAATACTCTGCATACTACTCATCATTCATACCTAGACATTTGTATGCTTGATCAAATAAGGGCCTAGGTGAAATTAATCCAAGAATATCATGCAATTTTATGGTGTACATTCCCTAATAGAAAACCACATGATATTTGAGACCCCTATCATTGGGGTTAATGTAGAAAATAATCAGGACAAGGGTTTTTCTCTATGCGATTGTAACACCCACAACCCATTTTTTCATTTCCTTTTACATTTGATTATTTCATTGCTTCATGTGTTAAGGTATTCATTAGGATTTTGAAGAAGAATCATCCCAAAAAATGACATAAACAAACCTTTTCATGATAGTAAATCACCCATAGGACCTTCAGGAACTCCTGTAGCTCCCCCACAAGTTATAGATAGTCACTATATGAAGGACATTAGCTCCAAATTGGGACATTATCACCACATGTTACCACTATCCTAAGGGAGGTGTTACTTTCCTAATCTAGATCATAGAAAATAGTCTGCATATGGAAGATTCCTCTCTATCTACTTAGTCATCTCTAGTATTCAAATCTGTGAGAAACTCTATTCATTTCTAGATAAGTCTATCTTCTCCCAGTATTTATTATTTTTAGAAATATACATAAAATCAATTAATTCAAATTAATTTCCAGATATACTACAAACCCATCCTCTTAACCAAACATAATATTTACATAGTAAAACCCTGAAAGGTTAAATCAAAATCAAACCATGTTACAAGGTTAAAATAAATGGTATTAATAATGAGGAAAAAATTATCGTGAATGAAATGTCATAGCCTAATAATCAATTTGTCATATTCAATCAATAAAGGATGCAATTTTCATGATATACAACCTCACTATATGATTTTTTAGAAGTTACTTGGGTGTAACCTTATATCTCTTCATCCACCTAAGGAGGTTGATATGAGTGGGCCTCTACCCAAGGGACATGATAGTAATGCATATTATGACTACCATAGATGTGGTAGACACTATATATAAAAATAATTTGGGTTAAGACATAAGATTCAAGATCTCATTTTTTATAACATTATTGATCTTGGCACACTTACAAATGACTTGGGACCACAACCAAATACAAATTCAAATTTGAAAATATTTTGTGATCCCCTTTTCAAATCATGTAATAATAGAAATTAAGGATTTTTGTGAGGTGCATATGATATATAATGCTTATCCTCCTCCTTCTCCATATGATCACCCATTAGATGGTATCATTAGTATAATTATGAGTAAATATGTACAATAACCTGAAATTACATTTGATGGCAGTGAGATTGTTGATGATGATCCTACTTATACATCACTATTTATATGAGCATACATTGATTTTTAGCATATACATAGTGTCAAGATAGATTATGGTTAAATTGAAATAATTTTTATAATGACACTTCATAATCTTGGATATACATGTGAGAATTTTATGGATACAAGGATAGTCAAAGGATTTTATGACAAGGAACATAACCCCCTTGGGTGAATTGTGCTACCACTTAAGGTAGGCCCTACAATAATTACTATTAAGTCATACCAAGTATAAGGATATTTTATATGATGATAGGATGCGCTTGGATGTATAAGCTCCTCTCTTCAGTATATTAATGTGTCAAGTATATATGTGGTAGTTAATGGCTATAGTTTGGGGTGTTCCATATGACTACCCTATTGATCCAAAGGCATTTCCTCTAGCCCCACCACCACAATAATTATTTACTCAACCTATTCAAGTTCATTTTCTAAAATTAATTACTTAACCCATTCAAGTTAACTATACAAAGTTAATTACTCCACCTATTTAGGTTCATTCTACCTATTCAGTTACTCAACCTACTCAGGATCATCCTATCTAGATAGTTATAAGGAAGATAGTTGATTTTCCTAGATGACTAGTGATTTAATGTTCATTACATCAAAGAGTTATTTAGGACTCACACCATCCATTATTTACTCTATCAAATTCTACACTAGTGTTATAAAATAGCTCATTATAATTCATAGAAAATATAGGAACACGTTTATCCTACCATGAAGTGGATTTCACAAGTTTCTATACTCCCTATAATTACTCATTATACACAAGATTCAATGATCCATGATGATAATGATGATGGTTATTTGCATCACAAGATCAATTTTGGCATTTAGATAAAACTACATATGATAATACTCACTCATTATAGGTGATGTTTCCCATGTTTAATATAGGACCTACAGATGACCATCTCCTTGATTGGATATTTGGTTAGCATTTTTTTCACATAATTTATAAAATACAAAAAAATCAAAAATCATGACAAAAGAATGAAATGTTTTCTAGTTACCATTATTCATTTACATTATTTATCACATGTTTAGTAGGTTACATATCTAGTTATATATATATGAGTGAGATGAAATATATACAAGTTTTACATGATACATGGATACACACATGTAAAAAATTACTATACCTAGGGACCATGCTAATGTTGGGAGACTCTCATTCCACAGGTTAAATTTTTACAAGTTATATCTTTCTATGTGCTTTCCATTTAACATGTTGAGATACATTGATTATGTAAACAGTGCTACATTTCATGGATATACTACTTTTATAAACTATTAAATTGACATTTATTGAGAGTGTAAACTAATTTTACTTGTTATATGCTTCATTTTTTTTATTTCATTTGATATAGGCTAATAATTTATTGTGATTATTTAACTCTTATTTTAGTGTATAACATTGTTTTATTGAGTGTATCATTATATGCTTATTTATTTGAGTCCTTTCCTTTTATTATTGGTTGTGTTTGATTGAGTGTATCATTTTATGTCTCTTTCTTTGGGCCCTTTCCTTTTCTTATTGATTTTGTTTGATTTATTTTCATCATAATACTCATTACTTGGTCCCTTGATTTTTGTGACATTTTATTTTCTATTGTATGTGGCTCTTGCCTTGTGAAAAATTGAGTGACATAGTGTGATATTTATTATGTGTGTCATGGATATGACATTGTGTGATTATGAGTGGATAAATATAATATTTTATACTATTTTTTTTTGAGTTTATGGTATCATGATCCATATCACACACCTCTCTATTTATGTATGGTGTCATGATCCATATCATTCACTTTCTTATGTAGTTAATTATTTAATGCTTATATCAATGATGGTTAGTTCTCTATGTCTAATTTCTATATCTATCTTGAAATGACACTTGTATGCCTTACATTACATGTTTCATATATGCTTTGAATATCTATTCATTACTATGATGACATATTCTCCACATATTAGCACATGCTTCTAAATGATTACATCTTTTTACATAACATGATGCAGTTTACTCTTTTCTTTTGATATGAGTAATTTATAAAATGCATACCTTGCCTAAAAATGGGGGAATATTAGTGGGCTTGTTCTAGATATTTAAACTTTTGTTTATATAAAATTCATAGTTTACAAAAATTTACATGATTCCCAAAGTTCATATTGGTTCATATTATCAATTTGATTTAGATATGGGACAAATGGTTGTATATTGGGATAATTTTTTGGGGCATATGCATAAATTTTACAAGAACATAAGTTACATTTTTTAATTCTATATTTGGGACAAAATAAGATATATATGTATAGCATTCTATATCATGTTGGCACTAGTTGGATTAGATTATAGGGCATGAATATTCTTCATGCACACACATTATTACAATTTTTTATTTAACAATAGGGCAGTGATGATATCGAAGGTTACATATTCAATCTAGAAGCCCATTTATAGTGGTTAATTCATGATCCTAGAATATGATCCTCCATTCATATTGAGGGTTAATATTAGTTAAATGAGTAGTGTGGTTGAGGTTTAGAGTTGATCAATGACCTAACACTACTCTCGAGGGTTGAGGCATTTATTTTTCCAACTCATCAACCTTGCTTTAGTTTATTTCTAAATTGTGGCATGATCACCCCCTATTATTTAAATAGTTTAACGAGAAGACTAGTTCTCTAATGTTTCGATAGGAAACATAGTATTCAATGCTTTAGTAATAAGTATTATGTCCAACATCATCACATGGAGGAGCAACATGATTCACCCACTTATAGATGCATTTGTTCTTTGCTCTTTAAGTTTCAAAATTTTAAATTTAATTTCATATATGGACATTGTTTTTTGCATGTTCATTGCACATTTTCTTATAATAATTTGCACATTCACAACTTTCCCTCAAATACAGTGTGTTTTACACACTCAAGGACATCTATTTATCCTTTTACCCTAAAATTTTATTTCATTTCAATACTAGAATAAAAGGAAGACATTTGTAGACACTAAAATATGGTGTTAAACACTTGGTAATGTTATTCTTGACCTACCTTCACCTTACATGACTTACGCATACACATATGGCTCTTGCACACCCTTTTCTTTTATTCGTGTGTTTTCTTTGGGTCTAACCTTCCTAATTTTCTATCAATCACCTATATTAATTCCCTAGTTTGTGCCTAACATGTTCATTATTATATTCAAACTATCTCTAAAATATCAAATTAGTATTTCTATTTTTTTGACAAGTCTGTTAGACTCAAATGCCTAAAAAATTATGTAGGTGTATATATTTGATGAAATCATCCATGTACTAAGTAACATCATTTTTAAAATTGAAATCACATTTATAGGTCAGCTTGTACATTTCACATTTAGGCTTCTTGATAAATTACCCAAATATAAATAAATTATAGGTATAATAATTTTTAGATCATATAGTATCATCTATCACTCCTTAAAGTACATTTATACATTTCTATGCATTAAAATGGGATACCCTAAACTTTCCAATTTAAACATTAGTCACAAGGAGCATCTCCTCACCAAGTTTAAAATACTTAAGCTGATCTATTTTTTCAAGTGTCGAAAGCTAAATTACATGTTTTATTTATTAAAGTAGCATCATTGCACACACACACCTAATGAGAATAATTACATGTAGTTTGACTTCCCTCTTTAAAGTATTGTATACATGGGTGGGAATAAACCATTCATTAGGTATTGGGTGAGGTTAAATAAACCCTCTTATTTATCCTTTTATAGGACTAAACCTATTATAAAAAGTAGACCTATGGTTCAAAGAGGAGATATGTTTCTTGATAGTATGCACATAGTGAGCCCCTGATATTACACGTAGAGATCAATTAAAAATACGTGCATCAACCTATGCCAAAATTGATAAACACAATCAACACAAATGAATCTAAAAAATACAAATTCTATCATCTTGTATAAGCATCCATGGACTGATAGATTTGTCCAATAGTTATAAATACCCAATTCTTGATCTGAGTGACTCATAATTAATTTTTTAACTTTTTATTTATTTATATTAATTTGAAATTGTTTAATCATATTATGTTTTAACATTTAGATTCTTGTTTCATTGTAATACATTAAACAATATGAATGGTCCTAAATTTTAGTATTTTTTAGGTTCATTAATTTAAAATAAGGTATAACAGGTAAAAATGCATCAATTGATTGTTGTTTAATATGGATGTATAGAATTAATTGTTGTCAATCTATGTTAGTAAAGCTACCCTCCATAATATATGTTTATTTTTCATGAGCATTTTGGATTCAATATTCATACAAAATTAGTTAAGAGGATGCACTCTATCACTTAGGATGATGATAACATACTCCTCCACATCATGGGAGGAATGGTAGTTATCACTACCTTGTGGTCTAGGGGGAGAAGGATCAAAATGAATCATGCATGTCCTTTATTGTCTAATAGTTGTCATGATAAATTTAGTTTAAATACTTATAAAATATGAATTAAATGAGGTTAATATTTATTAAGATTAATTTTAGCCTTATAATCATTACATAAATATTTGACCCATGGGATTACATAGTTGTTAAAGATATTGCATATTTCAAGAAAACAACATGTAATGATGATAATCATAGTTTGATTTAAGAAATAAAAACTATGTATATTCAATATATCCTTGAAATATTAATGTGAATGAGGGGAAATCAAAAATAAAATCTAAAAATCAGTCATAAATTAAAAAAATTGAAAACCCTAAGGAAAACATAGCGTTTGACATGTTCATTACAAGTGAAATAACCTTTTAGTCAAGTATAAAAAAAATGTGCTTGATTTTTTATTTATTTATTTAATATATTTTTTCAAGTTATCCTTATAAAAGACATCTTTTCAATTTCATCCTTATTTTCATTAAGAGAGTAAACAACTACTCAAACAAGTTTGTCAAAAACCAATCATATGTGAAAATGAAATCAAAAGCAATTCATTTCAATGATTCTTCACAATATTATCCATATAATAATTTTCATAGTTTTGTCATATACAACATTCATATAATTTGATTCAAAATCAACCATTCACATTTAGTGGTTAAATACAATAACTAAATCTTTATTTCATTGCAAGTAAAATGCAACCATGTCTAAGTATGTACTAAATAAGACAAATCAACTTTCATTTTTTATTTATTTAAAATTTTAATTCCATAGTAATATACAATCTAGAATCAATCTCATAGTCATAACTAAATACAACATATAATGTTTAGAACAAAATTATTATACATGGTTTCATCATTTCAAGTAACAATAAAATATTCAATAAGTTTAGTATTCTATCTAAAATAGGGATATGTGAATAAGTATTCGTAAATAAATTTACAAGAATTATGAAGATTTTCATTGGTGTTGAAAGATAATATAGAACATAGAAGAGGGATAACATCATTGGAGGGTTTATTAGGATTAATTACAATATCAACATCAAATAATGTTAAAATTCAATAAATGAAGCATAATAAAATAATATGACCTCAAAAATAATCAAGCCATAATATTCAGATGAGATTTGACAAGTGGAGAAACTATCAAATAGATAAAAACCTCACAATCTATTAGAAGCCTCGTAAAAAATAAACTCCAAGTATATAACAAGAGGAAGCCAAGAGAGAAGAATGCCTCAAACTAAAAGAGTATTAAAAGAATGCAAGAACAAGATATTACAACAAGATTTTGAAAGAATGTTATGTTGAATTAAAAGGAATGGGAGAGGTGATCTCTTTAAATAAAGCTAAGAGTTACATGAGCAAGCTTTAACATGTGTTCCTAGTGTCCCTAATCTGTCATGACCCTATATATTTGACACTTAATATTTTTTTGATAGTATTATTTTATGATTCAACTGATGATTGATTCATGATTATTTGATTATTTTTACTACTTTGATTCAGTAGCTTATATATGTTATAAAAAATGTTGGCATTGATGTCAAAGATAATTCCAAAGTGGTGATGTCATTAATGAAGGATGATATCATGAAGTGACAAGGCCTTGTGTACTTGATAAGTGATCCATGTGGTTTGAGTTTCCTTAATTAATGGATAATGATATGATAGGCTTATAATATATTATTAGGTTTATTGATATGCTTTGTAAGATATAGGAGTGGTCTTTTAGAATCTCAAGGTGGTTTAGTAATAAGGAAGCTTGAAGAGAGGTCAGTGCTTAGGCATGGTTATGGCTTGTAGAGACAAGATGCAGGTAAGATAGAAAAATATGAGCTTTAGATTGAGCATGGTAATTTTGGAGCATATGTATGAAGTATAGTCAGTTCATGAATCTCAAAAGTGAGCTATATTAGCAAGGCCTCATTAAGGGCTTATATCTAGGCTTAGCCTTATGACCCTAAGTGGCCTAATTAAGTAGTTTGAGTAGAATTGGTGACTTGTGAGATAATGTGAGTTATATTAATGATATAATAAGTTTTATCTAGTGTATTTATGTATTTACAGGTCAAGGAATGAAGATAAAGGTGCATAAACAGTGTCTTGGTGATCTCAAGGGTATGCAACCCTAGGTAGGTTTCCAAATGAGATAGGTTGATCAGTTATGAGTAAAATATGGAAAATGTGAGTGTTGAAAAAGATATATTATGTTTTCTTGGAGGTGTATACGAAGTTTGAAGTCATAATTTTGTATAAAAATGGCTAAGAGAGGTTTTGAAGTTTCTTGAGTGCTTAGAATGAAGAAATAAGAGCTCGAGAAGAAAGTTTTGATGCTTTTTGGCAAGTGTAGACTTTTCATGGTAACTTGAGCATTTTGGGAGAAATGGAATATGGAAATAATAAGTTTTCCAATCAATTTTTAGTGGAGAGCTTTATGAACATTCGTTAAGAATGTAAACTGGTCAAAACCCTCCTATAAGCCCTCATAATGACCTGATTAGAAAAAAGTTGTTTGATAGTGCCTAAAATGGATTAGGAAGTAAATTTTTATGATTATATTTTTTATAGGACTCCTCAATGCATCCCCATGTGGTATTGGTGTGTTAAGACAGTGAGTAGAAGGTATAGAAAAGAGCTTATTTCTAAAGAATTTAGTGTTATAGGCAAGATTGACTGAGTCAACACATGAAAATCATTAGAGGTTAAACGTAAATACTTGTTATTGAGATACATGAAGTTATTTTGTAAATATATATTCTTTGTATCAATCATTTTGATCATGTAAAATATCTTATCGCTAATCTGGTAGAGTGAAAATAATGAAAGAAACAAGACTTGAGTGAGAACCTATTTAGGGATGAGTTACAAATGACTAGGTATGGATCAAATGATTTGGTGTCTTTTTTTAATACCTATTCCTCATTTTAAATTGTTTTTTAATTTTTTATGGTGCTCATACATAGGCTAAAAGGTGCTCTCAAAGTGACTTATCTGAGTAAGATGAACTGTGAAGGTGTGTGTTCTAGAAGTTGATCCATATATTCAATATTTTCCATTAAACCTCTATAAATTTATGATTTTATTTGATATTAATATGTTTAAGTATAAAATTAATGCATTATAATATCAATTAAGTGTCTTCAAAAATGTTACATGTCATGTTCACTATGACTATGTTTTGGGTTAATTTGACTACTTTAGGTATGTTAGATGAGATGAAGTAGTTGGGGTCCATTGAAAAGATTTGATGCATAAAATGGACATATTATTTTGTTTTGAGACATAAATTGATCATAAAAAAAAATTATTGGATATTAATATATATTTTAAGTGATTGAACCATGAAATCCAAAAAGGCTTGTTTAGTTGTGTATACATAGTGTGAGAGTGGTCTAAGAGATTGGTCTAGTAGACTAATGACTGATGCCAAGGTAAGAGATATAAATGATGAAAAATTATGTATATAACTCCTAGGAACCATTTATATGGTTTATATTTTATTAATTTTTTCTTTCAATTGCATATAACAAGTTGTTCATGACTGTACTTTTGGAGGCTATAGGCAATCTGAGTGGTCAGTTTGAAGAAGTGAGTTTAAAGTTGTTTGACTTGAGTTGAGGAAACGAATGAGTTTTAATATGTAATTTAAGTCTAAAATTTTCATTATAAGTAATTTTAGGTATTTTTATTTTCATATTAAAGTTTGGAGAGACAAGTTACTTGACTATACTTTGACTATGTTTGACCAGAACTGAGTGAACCTATTACAGAGGTGATATTGGATGATTGGACCCTGAGTGAAGGAGTCCAACGGACATGGAGAAGTTTATGAATTAATTAATTTTATATTAATGTGTTTTTTAAATTTTTTATTTATAAAAGTTATTTTATGCTTCAGTTCTAAGAGCCATACTTTTCTATGTGTGAAGGCCTAAAAGGTGAGTAGACCTAATTGATAGGTTCAAGGTGTGAAATAGAGTTACATGTAGTAAGGAACCAAGGTGAGATTATAATGTGTATATTAAATTGATATATGAATTAATTTTAATCATTTTTTTAATATAAATATGGTCCAAGAAGTTTAAGGGTAACACGTGCCTTGAAGAAGGGTTAATTCTATTAGGTCTCTATTAGGCCTAATTGAGTTTTAGCCTCTATAGGTTATAACCAACCTATGGAGTGTTTTTTTATCATATTTAAAATGTGTATGAACCTATTTTTAAGTGTTATATAAGTTTATTAAGGATATTTTCTTACTAATATGGGTTAGATAAAGTGTGTGGTATAAAGGCAAGGCCTAATTGGCCTATTTGGACAAGTTGAGAGAGTGTTGACTTAAGCGAATGAAAGAGCTCAATAAAGGAGAATAAGTAGGTAATTAAGGACCATAATAGGGTTAATAATATAATTCATGCATATCTAACCAATTTTATTTAGTTTTATACACAATTCATTGGACCTAATAAGCCTATAAGAGGCATATTGAGTGAGTGAGCCCTAGAGGTTGTTTGAGTGAGAGTGAAGGGGAAAGAGTGAAAACAAAGGAGGTAATCATAAATTGCATAAATTTTTGTTAAATATGATCATATATTAAATGTATTTTATTTGGTTATTTTTTCCTACGGGGTTCAATCCTCCTTGTAATTTGGAGCTTGCAGAAGACTAGTTGGGTGGGTGCTCAACTAGGTAGGGGTTAGAACTCCTTATGGAGTGGGTGATTTAATAAATGTTGAATATTTTAATTATAGGATAGTAGTACATATGAATATTTAAATGGGTTTTATCCCCCAAAATTTTTTCTCACATATTTCTTGTGTTCTCTTAAATGCTTGTGTGGTTGTTTGCTTATGCATTAATCTCTTATGTGTCATTAATGGTAAATGCAATTGAATGGTCATTGTTGTGAAACTAATTCACTCCCCCCCCAAATCTCAGTGGCTAATTAAAATAATTGGTATCATATCAGGTCCTTTGGAGTAAACTTAATAGATTAAATGTGATCCTAGAAACACAAAATGGCAAAGCAAATAAGGAAAGAGAATCAGGAGTTGAAGTCAGTGATTAAGGCTCTTGAAGAAAAAAATTGTAATCTAAAGAACGACATGACTAAATATGATACAAGGGATGAGAATATCATCAAGGATATTAAGGATTAGTTATTTATTTAAAATTCAATCTTAAATTTAAGATAAGAAGAGTTCAAATAGCTCAAGATAGTTTTGGAAGATCTCACAGTCAAATTGAGAAAGACTCAAGAATTTGAAAAAGTCAACAGTCCAAGAACAACAAGCAACAATAAGGACATGAGAAACATAAGAAGTTTAATGATATAACCAAATGCTTCAAGGTATGCTAACTCATTTCATGGTTACTAATTTTCATGCAATAAGTATGGTCATAAATGAAGTAAGTTTAAGAAAACACTCAAGAATGAATTGAACTATGGAAGGAGAACCATTTGGTCAAAGAAGAGTCTCAGTTCATATAAGTCAAAAGCTATGAGTAATGTTATTTGTTATTTTTGTCATAAATATGGTCATACTAATAAATCTTGTGGAGTAAAGAGATCCTCAAGGTATGTCAAAGGCCATGAAGTCCCTAGAAGGTATGAGAAGGGTCAAACTCAGTTTTGGAAACCTAAGACAATAAATATTGAGTCTAAGAGTTATAATGGATTACATGTGATGGTTGAGGAAGAATCTAGTCTTGAGGTACCTATGAATCAAATAAAATAAAATAATTTATTTGAGAGCAAGATTCTTATAAATATCATCTCTTATCAGCTTCCAATGATGATGCTTTGAAGTGCAAGGTGGATACTCAGAAAGGTATGCAAAAATTCTATGATTCTACTTAGATAGAAGAGGAGGAAGATATTGAATCCAAAGAGGATGCCAAGTATAGAGAGTTTTAAATCAAGAACATGATCAAGAGGTTTAAATAATAAGTGTAGGACTGGGGGTCTCTTGGTTTCATATTGTTTTGAAATTTACATAAGTGAAGGTGTCTCTATCTAAGCTTCATAGAGGCATTCATCATGTAAGGAAGTGAGTGATGGTTGATCTAGGTTCTTTGATGTTATGGTGACATCATAAGGTCATAAGAGGACAATTTGACCTGTTGAAAATTCTATGAAGATATTCAAAGGTTTGAAGGTGATTGAAGGTTTGTGTGTTTCATAACAGGGTATTGGATGTGTATAGACAATGTTTGAAGAGTTGTTCTTTGAAGAGTTCTATGAGAAGATTTGGTATCCTTTGTGCATGGAGATGACCTTCAATTCATATATGATAAATTTATATGTTTTTTGTTTCTTATTTTCATTTTATGAAGGAGTCAAAAAGAGTATTAGAAGATTGTCAAAATGAATGAGGTCTCACAGACCTATTTTAACTATATGATAACCAAGAAGGCATCTTATAATGGTTTGAGTCATGATGGATTATGAAAATAGAATAGAATATGTTTGATGATATGAGAAGTATATAGAGTTGTTTGCAGACCTAGTTTTATGAGGTGATCTATTGAAGATGCCATGAACTATGCCAAGCTCTAATGACTTGAGAAGTCTAATTAAGGACTGTGGATCTTTTATAAGGTAAGAAAATGAGTCTTATATCTATTGTAAATAAGTTGATTTTTGGTTTTATAAAAGTGATCCAAGTGGAGTATGAATTTAGGGGGAGCTAACTCAGATGGCTTGAGAAGCTTGAAAAAAAGCTTGCTTGAATAAAAGGGGAGCATATGTGAGATATTCTAGTCATGATGGAGATATGGAGAAGTCTATTACAGATGTGAACTCAAGAGATAAGTCACAAAAATTTGATATGATGACTTGATCAAACCAAGTCATAATTTTTAAAATATATTGAATCTTCATGCATGAACAAAGGGATCTTGTGAAATCTATAAGTAAACAAGTCTAAGGATCAGGTAAGCAAGAGTGAGTGAGAATCCAAAGACAAGTTGACTAGTAAAAGAACAAGAAGACATAGGTTTGGTACATGAAGAATATGATCGATATGTGTATGTCAAAGGGGGAGTAATTGTTCATCCATGAGCATGAAATGTAGGTGAGTATCTTGAGCACCTAAAATATTTTTGAATGCATGAATTATGTTAGGGGGAGCTTAGTTGCTTTTTAATCCACTTTATCATTGATGTCAAAGGGGGAGAAGGAGGAAAAGAGTTCTATAAATGAAAAATGGGGAGATTGTTGGAAAATGTGTTGTTATTTATGTCAAAGGTAATGACAAAGTGGTGATGTCATTGATGAAGGATGATATCATGAAGTGATAAGAATGCCTTATGTACTTGAAAGTGATCCATGTGGTTTGAGCTATTTTGATCAATGGAGAATGATATGATAGGATTGTAAGATATTAAAAAGTGTAGTGAGATGTTTTGTAAGCTACAAGAGTGGTCTTGTAGAAGCTGAAGGTGGTTTGGTAACAGAAGAGAGGTTATTGCTTAGGCATGGCCATGGCTTGTAGAGATAATATGGAGAAAAGATAGAACATTATGAGCTTGATATTGAGCATGGTATTTTTGTATCATGTGTATGAATTATATAATTAGTTCATGACTCTCAAGAGTGAGATTCAGTAGCAAGGCCTCATTAAGGGCTTGTATATAGGCTTAGACTTATGACCCTAAGTGGCCTAATGAAGTATTTTAAGTAGGATTTGTGACTTGTGAGCTAATGTGAGTGATGTTAATGATATAACAAGTTATATCTAGTGTATCAATGTAGTTACAAGTGAATGGATGAAACAAAGGTGCATGAACAATGTCTTAGTTATCTCAAGGGTATGCAAGCCTAGGTAGGTCTAACCAAATGAGACAGGTTGATTAGTTATAAGTAAAAAGTGGAAAAGGTGAGTGTTGTAATAGATATATTATGTTATCTTGGAGGTGTATACCAATTTTTAAGTTGTAAGTTTGAATCAAAATACTTAAGAGTGGTTTTGAATTTTTTTGAGTGTTGAGAATGAAGAGATGAGAGCTCGAGAAGAAAGTTTTGATGCTTTTTAGCACATGTAGACTTTACATGGTGAACTGAGCCTTTTTTTAGAAATTGAATATGGACCTAAAACTTTTCCAAGCATTTTTTAGTGGTTTTAGGTACAAATCTTTATGAAAATTCATTAAGAATGTAAGCTGGTCAAAACCCTCCTATAAACCCTCTTAATGACCTGATTGGAGAAAATTTGTTAGATAGTGCTAGAATGGATTTGAAATTCAAATATGATGATTTTATGTTGTATATAACTCCTCCATGGATCCCTAGGTGGTATTGGTGTGTCAAGATAGTGAGTAGAAGGTATATAAAAAAGCTTATTTCTAACAAATTTGGTGCTACAAGTAGGATTGAATAAGTCAACACATGCAAATAATTAGAGGTTGAAGGTAAACAATTATTATTGAGATACATGGAGTCATTTTTTAAATATATTTTCTCTTTTTTAATCATTTTGATCATAGAAATTATCCTATCACTAATCTATCAAAGAGTGAAAATAGTAAAAGAAACCAAACTTGAGTGAGAACCTATTTAGGGATGAGTTGTAGGTGACTAGGGATGGATAAAATGATTTGGGGTATTTTTTTAATACCTATTAATCATTTTTATTTGGTTTTAAATTATTTATTGTGCTCATACATAGGCTAAAAGGTGATCTCAAAGTGACTTGTCTGAGTAAGATGAATTGTGAAGGTGTGTGTTCCAAAAGTTGATCCATGTATTCATTATTTGATATTAAACCTCCATAAATTTGTGATTGTATTTGATATTATTATTTTTAAGGATCACATTAATTCATTTTAATATCATGTATTCATAAGTGTTAGATGTCTATTAAGCACAAGATATACTGAGAAGGGGGGGGTGAATCAGTATATCATAAATCTTATAAACTTTCCCTTAATCAAATTCCACTTTAGAATACATTAAAGATATGCAATAAAACTAAAATTAAAAAACACCACACAAGATAGAGAGAGACACTATATTTAACATGGAAATCCAATGTGGGAAAAACCATGGAGAATAATCTCAAGAATATGAATGAGCACCAACTCAAACTACAATATTTGCAAGTACCAACTTGTAGGAGCACCAACCCCTTTATTAAGCACCAACACAGCAATAATTCATGAGCACAAACCCATAGGAGCACCAACCCCTTTGCTGAGCACCAACACATCAATAATTCATGAGCACCAACCCATAGGAGCACCAACCCCTTTTACTGAGCACCAACATAGCAAAAATTCGTGAGCACCAACCCGTAGGAGCACCAACCCCTTTGCTAAGCACCAAAATAGAAATAATTCATGAGCACCAACCCACAGGATCACCAACACCTTTGTGTATACCACACAACTATCTCTCAATGTTGATATCTCAATAAATGACAGTTCATTACAATATCTCTTTCCTCTCTCACCTTTGCCCTTCTAAGCTAGATATAACAAATACAAATCATACTCATCTCTCTCATTGATCTTCTAAGCTAGATATTACTATATCAAATAAAACTCTATCTCACGTATTAAAAATGGCTTCTCAAGCCTTTATTTATAGCTTTCCAAATGACCTTTGGCCTTCCCCCTTTGTGACCATTCAATCCTCTTGGAAAATGGCACCAAACTTGCATGACCCTTTGTATCCTTGTATTTGAAAATTCACGTGGTGAACCTTCATAAGAAAAACCATCCTTTCCTCTTTTGTCCTTATCTTGGTGACTTTTCATATTCCTCAAAGTGTCCCTTCATGAGAAATTGTGCCCTTCCTCTTTTGTCTTCACTTGGTGACTCTTGGAATTCCCCAAGATGACTCTTCATGGGAAAATGCATCACATTCTTCTTTTGTCTTTACCCTATGACTCTTTGACTTCTCCATGGGCCCTTCTTTTGTCTTATATGCAACCAAAAATATTTTCATTAATATTAAATAAATATTAACACACATTAGCCAAGATATAACTATTACAAACATCATTAAATGTAATGGGGCCTTTATCACCAATAAAAATATTTCAAGATTGAGGTTGGCATCAATGAAAATATTTCCAACAATCTCCCCCTTTGTCATTGATGGAAACCTCAATCCTAAAACTACCACATCCTAAATCCTACACATACTATCATCTAAAAAACCTACAGTAACTCCCCCTTATTGTAGCAACCTATACCTTTTCCATGTACCTATTTATACACCTATACCTGTACCTATACCTATTATTCTCCCCCTTTGACATCAATGGAAAAGGGCCTACCTGGAGCTAACACTTCATTCCCCCTCAACTGATGCCAAACCTCAATGGCAGGAAGTAAAATAAATTACTCCCAACTCCTCTTGCAGATCTTTGAATGTGTCCTTTAATCATGCCTTTGAGAAGATATCTGATAATACATATAAATCATTACCTGTCCTTTAAGCATCTGAAGTCAACTCATTTGAATATTTTCTTCTAATCTCACAACCTTCTGCATAAAACTTTAATGTATATCCTTGATCACATATTTGACTTACACTCAATAATTATGCTTAAGACCTTTTACATATAAAACATTCTTAGTCTTGGTTCTAACATTATCCAAACTCAAAGTACCTTTTCTAGCTATCTTGGCAGTGGTTTTATCTCCAAATTTCAATGTGCTACCATTGATATTATTTAGAGTTATGAACTTACTCTTATCTCCTATCATATACCTTGAACATCCATTATCAACAAACCATGGTTGATCTTCATTTATTGCATGCAAAGTTGTTTGTATCAATATAGAATCTTCAAGTTGTTCTTCTGCCATGAACATGTCTGAACCTTCTTCTTGATGAATGGAACCTTGAAACTTTGGTCCTTCTTGATTGATTCTACATGAGTTTCCTTCTTATTTCTGAAACTATTATCTCTTTTTCAACATTCTAATTTCTAATGACCATATCCATTTAAAACACTTTAAAACTTTAAAACACTACATATTCAAGAAACATGCTAATAGCCTCTAACCTTGACACTGGTGCAAAATTTTCTTCAAAATATATTGCCTCAAATGATATACAAATTAATCTGCCAACTCATCTTATTTTCATGCAACATAGCCAAGACCCAATAGCAACCACCATGCTTCAATTTTTCTTAAAAGTGTCTCCTTGAAGCATAGAAGAGACACCCCACACAAAGGGTCCCAGAAATAAATCTCAAGAGATTCCCACATCTCCTTTGTTTCTTCCTTGTGTCTTTCTCTTAGAATCCATTTAAGCATGTCTAACTTATTTGACTTACTAACCTTATCATTTATGATATTTTTCATCTTCTCAACTCTTGCAATTGTATTATCTTGACAAGGCTCATGCTCAAATGTAACCAAAGATTTTTCACAGTCCTTCATATCTGATTCTTTATCTACTATAGCAAGTAATTTATTTTCACTCTTAAAGTCAACCTAATCAACCTTTACTATTTTAGGTCTCCAAACCTAAATTTGGCTCTTCTCATATTTTCTAGGGGCTCTATATCCTTTGACATACCTTGAATATCTATTTACTTTATTTGGACATAATTTAGAAATATGGCCAACCTTATGACAACCAAAAAAAACAAAAATTTTCATACCTTTTTCTTGAATGAGACTGAGATCTCCCTTTGACTGATTGCTTCTCCTCATACAGTCTCTTGCCCTATGACCAACATGATGACAAACAAAACAATGGCCATGAAAATAATTTGAAAACTTGAAAGCATTGGGCTACCTGATTGGATTCTTTAATTCACCTTTAAAACTTGCATCCTTCTTACCTTGGAATAATATTTCATGATCTTTCTCAACCTTGATTATGAGCTTCTCATGATTATCCTTTAAAGAACCTAACTCAACCTTCAACTGATTACACTCTTCTTCTCTTGATTTCAAACTTGAACTTGTAACCTCTAGCTAGTTCTTAAGATCCCGAATAAATATCTTATTTTCTTTTACTTCTATATCCAACTTAGAATCCAAGATAAACACCTATTTTTTAAGAGCCTTAACCATAGATTTCAACTCTTGATTCTCCTTGTTTAGCTGCTTGGCCATCTTATGCTTTCCTGATCTACCTTCAAGCTATAAAATTTTTTCAAAAAGGAACCGGCTCTTATACCAATTGTTAAGCACGAGATATATTGAGAGGGGGGGTGAATTAGTATATCATAAATCTTATAAACTTTCCCTTAATCAAATTCCACTTTAACATACATTCAAGATATGCAATAAAACTAAAATAATAAACACCACACGAGATAGAGAGAGACACTAGATTTAATGTGGAAACCCAATATGAGAAAAACTATGGAGAACAATCTCAAGTATATGAATGAGCACCAACTTGTAGGAGCACCAACCCCTTTGCTGAGCACCAACATAGAAATAATTCATGAGCACCAACCCATAGGAGTACCAACCCCTTTTTTTGAGCACCAACCCACAAGAGCACCAACCCCTTTGTGTATACGACACAACTATCTCTCAATTTTGTTATCTCAACAAATGATATTTAATTATAATATCTCTTTCCTCTCTCACCTTTGCTCTTCTAAGCTAGATATAAAAAATACAAAGCATACTCATCTCTCTCATTGCTCTTCTAAGCTAGATATTACTATATCAAATCAAACTCTATCTCATGCATTACAAATGGCTTCTCAAGCCTTTATTTATAGCTTTCCAAATGACCTTTGGCCTTCCCCCTTTGTGACCCTTCAATCCTCATGGAAAATGGCACCAAAATTGCATGACCCTTTGTATTCTTGCATTTGAAAAGTCATGTGGTGACTCTTCATAAACAAAAACATCATTTCCTCTTTTGTCCTTATCTTGGTGACTTTTCGTATTCCTCAAAGAATCCCTTCATGAGAAATTGCACCCTTATTTTGCCTTCACTTGGTGACTCTTGGAATTCCCCAAGATGACTCTTCATTGGAAAATGCATCCCATTCTTATTTTGTCTTTCCCTCATGACTCTTTGACTTCTCCATGGGCCCTTCTTTTGTCTTATATGAAACCAAAAATATATACATTAATATTAAATAAATATTAACACACATTAGCCAAGATATAACTATTACAAACATAATTAAATGTAATGGGGCCTTTATCACCAATAATTCTATACCTTTGACATCAATGACAGTATTTCCAATAATGTCATGTTCATTATGACTATGTTTTGGGCCAGTTTGACTACTTTAGGTATGCTAGGTGAGATGAAGTATTTAATGTCCTTTGACTAGAGGTGATGCATAAAATGGACATATAATTTTGTTTTTATAACTAAATGGACCATAAAATTTTTATGTGATCTAAAGAGATAGGTTAAGTGATTGAACCATGAAATCCAAAAAGGCTTGTCTAGCTGTGTATGCATAGTGTGAGAGTGGTCTGAGATATTGGGGTATTAGACCAATGATTGATGCCAACACAAGAGATATAACTAATGGATAATGATATATATACCTCATAGTAACCATGTATGTTTTTTATAAAGTAAGGTGGAAAACCAGGGGCCGAACCCTATACAATCAAAAAAGACAAGAAGGCAAACAAACAAAAAATGCCTTTAGAGAGACGATGGCACAACCGAGAACAACAGACAGAAACAAAACACAAGCAATAAAAAGACCAAAGTTAGAGAGGTCTCCCCTTACATAACTATTAATTTGATAAGATCATTAAGTTTCTCATTCTCTACATTGTCAGCATACCCAGTATTACTCACCACTTCTAGCATAGACATGTTCAACAGAATTGTATTCTGAATCCCTTTGGTGAAAACCTTCTCCATCTTTTGAATACGGTCCTTCAGGGCCTCAATTTTAGTTTTCTAATCAATCTCATTTTTAGTACCCTTGCTAGCTTCCTCAACATACATTTTCCCCTTATTGTCAGTAGTTCTCATAGTGTCAGCACCCTGCTCCTCAGTAACCTCAAAATCCCTAGTATCCTACTTCCCTCCAGTGTCCTCCAAAATTTCTTGGATTTCCAGCTCCTTAGAATCTTCCTCCTGGGTTGCTTCTTCTAAATCACTTTCTGAGTAATCAATTAGTTTGGCCTTTGGGGTGGGTTTACCAATAATCTGCCCTGACCTTTGCACTTTGGAGGGGAATCCTTCCTTATTAATGTTGGAAGGCTTGTGAGATTTGCCACCTTGGCCCCCCATGGCCCTACCTAGATTCCTATGGGTCCCCTCCATAGTCTCTTTAATATTTTTTTCCTCTTCATCAACCTTTCTCTTCTTACCCTTCTTGCTTGCAAAGGAGCCGGGGGTATCAATAGGGGTCTTTTCAGGGGTGGAGAAAGAGACATATTTTGTTTTGGTAGGAGCAAGGGAAACCCAAGACTCATCAATAGCATCGTCGTACATCGGGTTTGAAGGAATGTCTACACTATCAACTCTAATATTCCTGGTTAGCTCAAGGGCATGGTGAAAGTTGTATAAGTAGAAAATTAGCCCCTGGTGTAGGGGAATAGGGTTTATATCTGGCTTCTTAGCCATTTTAGCTCTCACCCTCAGGACAGAGTGTTCCAAATAGGAGAGTAGGTAAAAAGGAAAGCTAATAGTAAAATTGTGCCTAAAATGATTTAACAAAGGAAGGTGGTAATTGTAGAACCTGGTAAATCACCCCTCGAGTGTGAATTACTTCATGAGAATGAAGCACACTCCATCCCATGGATCTAGAAGTTTAGCATGCTCGAACCCTCCTTGATACAGGATGTGTTCTTATCCCTCACCCAGAAAAAGTTTATGGCTAGCCATATCCATGATTTTGGTTTTCCTTTAAATTTTTATACCCTGCATGGTCATTCCCATGGCCATAGAAATCACCTTTTCAGAGATTTAAAAAATAATTCCACTCACTGTGACCTGCCTATTCAACCAAGATCTCACAAACTGCTCAGACAAGTTTTCATCATAACCATTTAGCCTTTCCAAATATGGGTTGATACCCCCTTCTTTACAATAATGCTAAACCAACAGATTATCTTTAAATTCAAATTAGGAGACAAGTTTAATTTGAATATGGTCTCCCCCCATTCTATATTTGTAGACCCAGATAGTGGAGTTCCTAAGTTCTGCCTTTAACTTTGAACTGGTAGCTAACCCTTGCTTCCGTTTATACAGAATGCAGATGTGATAGCTCATTTTATGAAATACCCTAAAAAGATGACATTGTATACTCCCATGCTTGAAAATAATTTTCCCTTGATTTTCATGATGAGACCCACGCGCTTCAACCTCATGATACAATGAATTATGAATGATTACCAAAAAAGTACTAAGGTTATCAAGTTCTGAGATCCCTGATGGCCCTCTCCACATGGACCACCTCTGAGAGCTATCCTTGTCATCAATGCACCTCATTCTTGACAAGTCATCTCCTTTTGAATGATCTCCCTAATGTTTAAGGGAATATGAACACCTTGTCACCACACCCTCCAACCTAAAAATTGCTGACCAAGGTTGGCACAAGCATCAACGACCCTATTTCCTTCTCTGTAGGTATGGAAAATCTCAACTTCAAAAAAATTTTGTAAAAGAAATTGGATATCAGTAATGATGTATTTTATCTTGATTCCCACATTTGATGCTTTATTAATGGCATCTATGACCATCTTAGTGTCTCCTTGTATATTCAAGTTCCTTATTCCTAGGGATATGGCTAACTTTAATCCCCATAGTAAAGCCATTGCTTTAGCATAGTTGTTGCTTTGGCATCTAATTCCACCAGCATAATAGCAGACATCCATCCTTTATCATTCCTTATAATTCCTACTCCATTAGCTTTACCATACAACTTGGATGCCCCATCAAAGTTGAGTTTCATCCAATTAGGTTTAAGGGGGATCTATTTAGTATTTAGTCTCTGTAGAATTTTAGAGTTATTATACCCAGGGATCTGGTTTAAAACCTTCTATTTGGCTGCAATTTGGTTTTCAATTTGAGATAGGGGTTTCTTCACAACATGAATATGAGCTATTGTAACACTTTCCATAATGGTCTTAGCAAAGGAGTTAAACCCCTGAGAAGCATTTCTAGCAGTGTCCCTAAAAATTATGTGGTTGCGCTCTTTCCTTAAAGTCCAACTCAAACATGGCAGAGCTTGCTTCCATAATTCCATAAGCCAGGGATGTGTGAAGGTTGGGTTCCAGCTGAGAATTACTTCTTTAAGGTCAGAATTACATACCCATTCAATACCAAAGTTGTTAAGTATTGTGCCCCATAATTCCTGAGCAAAATCACAGTGGATAAAGAGGTGTGAAACTGATTCCTCTTTTGAACCACACAATAAACATCTATTAACCAGAGTAAACCCTCTCTTTTGAAGGTTATCCTGAGTAAGGATTTTTTTATGAGCAGTAGCCCACCAAAACATGTTAATTTTTGGAATAAGTTTATGATTCCAAACCTTTTTCCATACATCTTTACTCTGAGCTTCAGGAATGAGCAGATGGTAAGTAGATTTGACAGAGAATGATCCATTCTTATCTGGCCACCAGTATCATTCATCCTCCTGAGGGAAGAGAGGGATTCTGATCTCTTGAATGCACTGTTGGATCACCTAAACTCTTGGGAAAAGCTCAGGCCAGTGAACACAATAATCCAAAAGATTTTTTTAGCTCCTCATCCCATTGTTATTTTCCATATAATCACTAACCCTATCTCCAAAAAATTGGGTATTCAAGTCAGCAATCTCTCCATAGTTTCCCTATGTGATGAGAGCCTTGTCCTTTAACTAGATATCATCCCAAAATTTAATATGCTGGCCATTTCCAAGTTTCCATCTAATTCCTTGTTTAAGAAGGCTTCTACTTTTTAGCATTTTATTCCATATCATAGATCCTTGTGGTAATCCCGTCTATTGAAGAAAGTTGGAATCATCAATGCTATGCATGTATTTGGCATACATTATTTCCCCCCAATCATTATTTTTATGGATCAGGTTCCAACTAAATTTTGAGAGAAGGGCTTTGTTCATGTTCCTGATAGACCTAATATTGAGTCCACCATGAGATTTTGGAAGACACACTTTTTCCCATCTGACTAAAGACATTATTTGTTTGTCTTCCACTCCCATTCATAAAAATTTCCTTTAGATCTGTTCTAGTTTCTCAACAATATACGCAAGAATTTTAAAAAGAGAGAGGAAGTATGTAGGAATACCTTGCAGCGAAGCTTGAAGAAGTTGTAGTTTACCAGCACTGCTGAGTAGTTTCCCCTTCCAACCAAGAAGTTTCCTCTATGTTCTTTCTGTAATTCCATTCCAAAAACTAGGAGATACCTCTTTGACCAAGAGTGGGAGACCCAAGTAGGTAGCTGGTAGGGCAGCTTCAACACATTCTAATATATCAATGATTATATGTCTAAGTTCATTAAGAGTGTTGAAGAAATACACATTGCTTTTTTGGAAATTTATCCTTTGTCCAGACTCTCTGGCATAATTATTTAAGATATTCTTCCATCTTCTGGCTTCAATCATCGATGAGATGCCAAAGAAGATGGTATCATCCACAAACTGTTGTACCACCATAGGATGAAGAGAGGATGTAGGTTTGATGCCCACTAGCTTTTTTGAGGCTATATCTGCTTGTATGTATCTTCCCAGTGCCTCTACCATAATGATGAATAAGTACAGGGAGAGAGGGTCTCTCTAACGAATTCCTCTCGAGGATGAGAAAAACCCTCTAGGAACACCATTAACCAACACTGAGAATTTTGCAGAAGAGACCACGTTCCATAACAAGCAAGACATTTTATCATTAAACCCAAATTTTTTGATCACTTGGAGTAGAAAATTCCATGAGACTCTATCATAAGCTTTAGAAATATCTATCTTGAGATCCATCCCAGGGATTCTGCTCTTATCCATGGAGTGAATAGTCTCATGTGTGGTGATCACAGCATCAAAAATCTGCCTACCTGGGACAAAACCTTTTTGAGTAGGAGAAATAATTTTGTCTAGCAAAGGTTGAATCCTCATGAGTGAATAGTAACCATGTATGTTAATTATATTCTATGAAAGTTTTATTTTAAGTGCAAATAACAAGTTGTTCATGACTATACTTTTGGAGGCTATAGGCAATCTGAGTGGTCAGTTTGAAGAAGTGAGTTTGAAGTTGTTCAACCTAAATTGAGGGAAAAAATGAGTTTTAATATGTCAAGTAAGTCTCAAAGGTTAATTATAAGGAATTTTAAGTATTTTTGTGATCATATTCAAGTTTGGAGAGACAATATGCTTGACTATACTTTGACGGTGTTTGACCAGAACTAAGTGAGCCTATTACAGAGGTGATTTTGGATGATTGGAGCTTGAGTTAAGGAGTCAAAAGGATATGGAGAATTTTATGAAGTCATGAATGATCTATTCATGTTTTTTTTCAAGTGTTTTTTTGATAAAAGTGATTTTATGCTTCATTTCTAATAAATAGACTTTTCTGTGTGTGAAGGCCTAAAAGGTGAGTAGACCTAATTGATAGGTTCAAGGTGTGAAATGAAGTTCCATGTATTAAGAACCCAAGTTTAGATTATAATGTGTCTATTGAAGTGATATTTTAAGTATTTTAAGCATTTTTTGAAGCTAAATATGGTCTAAGGATTTCAAGGGTAACATGTGCCTTGAAGAAGGGTTAATTCTATTATGTCTCTATTAGGCCTAATTGAGTTTTAGCCTCTATAGGTTATAACCAGCCTATGAAATGTTTTTTTATCATATTTAATGTTTTTATTAACATATTTTAAGTGTCATAAAAGTGGTTTAAGTATCTTGGCCGACCAAGATGGATTTAATGAAGTGTGGGGTATAAAGGCAAGGCCTAATTGGCCTATTTGGACAAGTTGAGAGAGTGTGGACTTAAGAAAATAAAAGAGATCAATCAAGGAGAAAATTTAATTCATTGAGGACCATAATAGAGTGAATAATATAATTAATTAATATCTAACCAAGTTTATGCAGGTGGATATACAGGTCATTGGACCTAATAAGCCTAGAAGAGGCATATTGAGTGAGTGAGCCCTAGAGGTTGTTTGAGTAAGAATGAAGGGGAAAGAGTTCAAAAAAAGGAGGTCATCATCAGTTTATGATTCATAAATAGGTGTTTAATATGATCATATATTCAATCTATTTGAATTTTTTATTGGTTTCTTAGGGGGTTGGAGCCTCCTTGTAAGTTGGAGCTTGCAAAAGACTAGTTGGGTGGGTGCTCAACTAGGTAAGGGTTGGAGTTGTTTTTGAAGTGGGTGATTCACTAAATGTTGAATATTGTCATTATAGGATAGTAGTCCATATGCATGGTTTAGTGGGTTTTATCCCCCAAGAGGTTTTCCCACATATCTCTTGTGTTTTCTTGTATGCTTGTGTAGTTGTTTGCTTATACATTAATCTCTTATGTGAATATATGCTTCATTAATGGTAAATGGAATTGGATGGTCATTGTTGTGCAACTGATTCACCCCCACCCCCCTCTCAATATCTACCTCCAATAATATGTTTTGGCATATTGTTGATTTTTATGATATGATTTAGCTAGATGATTTGTGATTTAATTGTATATTGAGACATTATTATTTAATTGAGATATTGATGATGTTGTGAACTTTTACAATTACACTTGATTAATAAATGATATTATTATTTTTTTTAAGTGGATTTAATATATGATGAATTGTAATTTATTTAATTATATTACTTAGTGCATTTATTATTCTTATCTTATCCAAATACTGTTGATGGTCTATTTTGTGACCATAAGGCTAGGTACAATGATCTAGGTTGCTTACGAATCTCAATAGCTAGAGAGGGTGGAAAATTAAAAACAAATTAAATAAAGTTTAAAATGATTCTAAGCTTTTATTTCTTACTAATTTATGTTATAAGTTGATTACAGTTGCTTGATTGGCATGATTTTTTTTCTTGGTGTTGTTTGCGATTCAATCAACTTAGTCTAGAATGTTTAAGTTATGTTGTTTTTCCTTTTTCATGTTAAGTGTTACTATTGTATTTGATGCTTGTTTGATTTGTCTTGAGACCCTTAAGGGACAAGGTTTGTTTAACCTTCTTTTGTTTCTTCGTTTGCTTATTTGACTTTGTCTTAGTCTTTGAATGTATGATTATGTTCTTATTTCTTGGCTTTATGGACTCCAAAATTGGTGGAAAGAGTATATGACTAAGTCTTAGTCAAAGATTTGACTTGACCTAGGCAAGATAGTAAAATTGGGGCCACAAGCCACATGGGGCTTACATTAGTTGGTTGTTTTGTTTTATTGTGGATTGAATTTAGGTGATGGCATTAATTATTTTTATGAGATCATAGACGTTGAGAGACATGTATTTAGTTATATTAATTTTCTTTGGTTATTTACTACCATTTTTAAAACCCTGGTTTGAAGGGGGAAACTCTACCAAAATTTTATTATGGTCACCATTGAGGGTTTAGTGGAAATAATGGCCATTATGGCCTAATTTTTTTCATGAATACTACCATTATAGTCATAGCTCTATTTTTTGGCCTTGAGGGGAATTTTATGTAAGTTTGTTTAGGGGTTTTTGATCTTCTTGATATGAGTTGAAAAAATAGTGAGCTCGGGCTTTTGGTATAGGAGAATGAAAAGAAGAAAGAGGAGGTGATTTGAACTCTTGTATTTTTCATTCAAAAATTTCAAGTAAGTTTTTTTATTTTCTTTTGTACTCATAAGTTTTTAGCCTTGTATAGATTTTGGTTTTGTTTTTAAATTGGTTCCAAATATTTTTATTAGCATGAAAAATAAAAATGGGTTTTATGTGTTTATTTTTATGGAAACCTTAAATGTTTTAGATTAAGGTAAAAACAGGTTTTGAAGGGGCCCCGAAACCCTTTACATCAAAAAGAAAGATAAACCATAAAGCACAACCAGGTTTTAAAAGAACCTGAAACTAGTAAAACAACTAAACCAAGTTTTACAGGGACCTACTACCAATAGATGTGACCAGATAAAACTACCGTCAAAACACTGGAACCTGGAAAGTTAACAGACTAGATCAGCAACTTGAAAAACCTCCCAAACCAGTAACTAGCAAACCAGTGAAGCAACTAATTTACCAACACAAACAACCAATCAACATAAGGGAACATTAGATTTTTCTTTTGAATTGAGATTTTCCTTACGCAACTGAAGGTTCTTATCTAGAGGGGGAACCGAAGGCTTAGACTTCTTCCTCTTAACTATTGTCCATCCATCCTCTAACTTTTCTGCCTCAGCAACCCATGCCTCAGAAGACAAAGATCCATGGAACCCAGGGGACACAGACGCCGCAACAAACTCCCTATGAGAATCAAATGATGTCTGGCTCCTAGGAGGATCCTTCGAAATAGGGGAAGAGACCAATGCCACCTCAACCACTGGCTCAGAAAGATCACTAACCATAGCCTCCACAAGAGCTTCAAAGGAATGTTTCACTAAAGAATCCTCCACAACCACTGGCTCAAAGTGAACACTATCCTCAATCTCAGAAACAGCCATATCTTCCAAGAGTTGTTTAACCATGTAATGCTCAAAGGAGGCCTCAGACCACCAAGAAGGTGGTCACCTAGATTTGGATTTCCTAGCAGCACAATGAGTAGCAATATGACCCGTCAGGTGGCACTTCCTGCAACGAAAAGGGATACCCTCAAAATCCAACATTTGTGTCCAAGTACCCCTTGGGGAATCCAAGCAAATCTTAAATGGAAACCTTAAATGTTATAGAGTGGGGTTTTAACCTATTGATGATATCGATTCTATGATTGGTTTTGTAGTAGTTATGTAACCATGGAAAAACATTAAAGACTATTGTTTTGTTTTTATTATTAGAGTTTTTGTTGACTATGGTAGGTTATAGATGACCCTAGAATAATGTCTTGAGGGGTTTTTTTATTCAAATACAAAATGATTTTTGGGTATATTATTTATTAGGATTTAGTCATTATTTCATTTTGATTATTTGTTATAATCAACACATGAGCTTGTCGATTCAAGGCTACATGTTTTCAATCTATTTTGCAATCATTTATTGAAGAAACAATACAAAAGAGTCATGAAGATTTTGACTTAAAAATCTTGATTATTTTATCATTATGCAATGATTTTATTTGAAGTCCTTGACTATTAAAATTTTTGGTTCTATTTTAATGGAAAAATATGTGTGTGTTTTTGAACTATGAGTTATTTATCTATGTGTTATAGGGAGAATGTTGGCAAGGTATTCATAAATCATTTGTTTGTTTACTTGGTTGCATTGGGTTATTATTTTATAAATTTTTGATTTGGGTTTTTTTGTCTATTATTATAAAACTTTGATTTTTTTATTCCTTAATATTAGGTTGTTAAGGTTTGATGTTTTTTATTTATCATTTATTGATATTGAATAGATATATTCTTATTCTAGATTGCCTAGTTTAGCATAATGACAAATAATTTAAAGGCTATAAAATGTATACATTTGAATTTCATGTTTGTATTCACTTGAATATAATGTGAGGTTCAATATGCCAAGCTCAAGGTTATGAGTTATCTTTGGATTAGGTGTTGGGACACTAATATCCATGAGCTAGAATGTGAATGAATTGTTATCCTTATTATATCTAAGATGATGTGGTTTCAATTCAAGCTCAGAATTATTTTTGTCATTATATATTTATTCACCTATTCTGATACCTAGATCCACAACCAACTAATGGTTGTGGTGGTTTAGCAATACCAATGGGGGGATCATTAATGTTGGAGAGGTGAGTGTCAGTTGATCTTATTAAATAGAGGATTTGAATTATGTTTGAATTTCTTCAGGATTGCATTTGTATGAACATTTGCTAATAACTCCTATGTAATATAGTTTTTCTAGATTTGATACTTGTATTGATGTGTCTCCCTCTTGAAGTTAATATTTTTAGTAAGATTGTTTACTTTTATTAGATAAAGGATTAAATGGTTTCTTTTGATGTTAAGTTAATTCATATCATAATTAGTCTAAGTGTTACCCTTAAGTAGCATTATTTAATATCATTATTTGACATATTAATGAATTTTTCTATTAGTGAATGTGCAAGCATAATAAAAGGTTATTTCTCATTGATGTTGACTCTTTAGCTGAATTTGTAAACTTCATATTTATAGTGCTTAATAAGTGCATATGTTTTATTCCAATATGGTGATGGATGAAATCAAAAGAGTTTCATCTAATATTTCTTTGTTTAAAATGAAATAGAAGTATGAATATTTGTTATTAATATTCATTGAAAGGTTTAGATATTAGTGTTGAAACTCTAAAATGATGTTTATTGGAATTATGATTATACAATGATATGATTTTATCTTAAGATTTCAATAATATATTGTTATTAATTAAATTTGAGATATTTTTATTAATGTGTTCAAGATTGCTTTTGGAAGACATTCAAAATTAGCATATCTTAGGTGAGTTATAAGTTGATATGATATGATTATTTATTTATAAATGCACAATATTATATTATCCAACCAACTTGGTTGGTTATTAAAACTTTTTAAAATCTCAATAGTTTTTGTTATCAAATTATTAAGTTATTTTGTTATATTGGATCCTATTGTGGATTAAACATGTTTGATACTTAAATAAATTAATAAAGAAGCATGTAATGATGTGGAATTGTCATAATATTCTTATTAAATTAAGGTGACATGTTGGAATATTAAAGCAATTGAATTTGGTTTTAATGACGGTTGTTCTTGTAGATTTGTATGCTTGAGTCTTAGTTTGAATGAAAATCTTGACATCTTAATAAATAACTTGCACTCAAGTTGAGTATTTTGTTTGGCATTCCTTAATGTGAATCACTTCTAGGATTAATGGTAATAAATCATCTTTTACAAATAATTAAGATAAATTAAGTAAAATTAAAGGTCATAATGAATCAGGTGTAATTTACTTATCTTATTAAAGGATTCCAAAATCAATCCAAAATATATGGTTATTTTATCATTGGTGTAATCAGTAACTATACCAATTACATTGATGGCAAAAGTAAATTTTATAAAGGTTCACATGAAAAAATTAATCATGGTTATTGAAGCATTAAGACAAAATGAATTTCATACTATTATGATATGGTTCATTAGTGTTACATGCATATTAACCAAATGATGCGTAAGACTTGGAAGTAAGGGTTTGATTTATATACCAAGGCTTATGAGATGGTTCATTGGCAACTTGTATGAACTTAATTTGAGCATGTTGGTGATGAGATGGCCACTTGTATGGTAACTTCTATCATTTTGGAACTAAATGATACGTGCCTAAACTCTAAAAGTGAACATGTGAATATAACCTCAATCTATAATTATTGTCATTTCAAGAGTATGAAAAAATAGTGCAGTGACTCTTACAATGATCATATGGATAAAACTTTCATGCAATCTTCATTGGTACCAAATCTAAGTTATTGATTTTGGAATTAGTACTCAAAATAACCATTGGTTTTTATCTAAAGTTTTGTAAATCTTGCTTAACCAAGCTTAGTATGATGATTCTTCTACTAAATCTATTTCTTATTTTGCATTTATTTTTTGAACTCTTTTTGGTTTACCCTATGAGGTGTAGACTATTTTTTGGTTTGTACAGGTACTTGAGTAAGACTATAAGTCGGTAATGGCTCTATTAGGAAGGCCATATAGGAAGTGCACAGAGAGGAGTATGTTAATGTATTTTTGATACACTAACTTGCCCCTATTTTAGTACTAAATGGATAATTACTTTCTAATAGTTTCATTTGTGGTTTATAACTTAATCTAGTTCCCGTGTTAGTTACAACACAATTATGGGTCTCATTACATTTTTTTTTGGTTAGTTTTATTTGGAATTATTACACCGTAGTTTATCTTGGTATTTTAAAAAAATAGGTTATTACATAATCCTCTTATAATTTAGGAGGATGTGTGTTCCATGCAGGGAGAGGAGTTACTTATGAGAGTATCTCCCAATTAAAACAAGTGGAAAAGAGAGGTGAGTAACACCTCAAAAGGCTAAGATAAAGTAAATTTATAAATAGAATAAATGCACATAAAAATAAAACTTGAGATAAACTTAAAGTCTATAGTAAACCCAAATAAGGTTAATTCTTCAACACTTCCCTTAACCTTAATTTAGGGTTACAAAAGTGGAGAAAAACTTTTAAAAACAATAAAGAGAGTTGAAATTACATAATACTCCCTCTTAATAGAAATGTCCTTCAAGAGGAATTATAATAATTTGAGAGATGAAAGAAGAAGAGGTGTCACCAAAAGTCACAAGAATGAATATGTGGTCATTAAGAACCTCTCAGAATACTTTTCAAATAATGTTGTTGATTCACAATGGAAAAAAACTAACAAAGAGAAATGATCCACGAAACTTTGTAAAATAAAAAATCTAACACCAATATTTCAAATTAAATAACTAATATGCAAAAAATACAATCTACATACATAAAATAATAAAAATAGATTGCAACTAGACAACTTTTATCACAAAGTGTGAAATCTTGCATGAAAAAAGAAATTAGTCAAAATGATCAAAATATATTTCCTTTGCAACAAAAAGCAAGGAATGCATAAAAGAGTTTTTATCAAAATAGAGAGAAAGAATGTGTCGCTTACAAAATATATATGACATGAAGCAATATAATAAGAATCACATGAAGACATATCAAAGTCTTTAGAAGATCTATTATTTTTAGGTATCTAAACAATGTTAACATTAGAGGTAGAAGATTTAGTCATTTTATAACAATGCAAAGTGTCATAACTGGATTTACCACAAGATACTCAAGAATGTAATTTCTAATATCTAGAGATACATTACTCATATTTTCTAAAATGCTTACAAGATTTAGCATTTTTAACCATTGCATGAGTATTCTAAGCATTAGAATCAAAATATGTTGTATTATAAGTCCTTCAGTAAGGAAGATAATATGATTCTAAATTTGTATTAGAATCATTAGAAGTATTAAAAGTATTAAAACCAAGAATTTTACAATTTTAATTTGAAGTAAATAAAATAAGTTCAAGAATACCATTTTCGCACTTATCAAGTCCACCACCCAAGTGACCCATACTTTGCATGATTTTTAAGCTAGGGTTGGTAAAATAAGTTTTCAAATAAGTTTTAGTTTATTTAGAAGCACGATGAGTTTAAACATTATAACTATTATCATATGTGAAAGATATAAGTTTTTCATTTAGAGCATCCAAAGAATATTGTATTTTTTTATATGTACATTAAAAGAGTTTTGTAAAGCAATAATTGTAACATTTTGACATTTTTAAGAGCAATAATTTTATTATTTTTAAGAGAAATAGTTTATATAGTTTTCTTGAATGCTAAAAAAATAACTAATATAAAAACCATTACATGTGAATACACAAATTCTAAGATTGTAAAAAAAATTAATAATACTTTAAATAAGACATGTATATAAATATTAAGCTTTAAATAATTTATAAATATTAAACTTTATTTGAAAATTAAATTATAGATTTACATAAAATCAAACTTGATTTGAAAAATATTTTAATTTATAAATTAATTAATTTTTAAATTAAAATAATAAACTTGATTAGTTACAAAAATAATAATCTTAATTTTTTCTTTAAATTTAAAAACTTTTTGAAAGTCAAAAAAAAGATTAAATTAAGCATATACCAATGATGCCAAATTAATATTTATATTATGAGGCACTTTTTTTTACCCAAAATAATAATAATAGTAATAAACTTTTAATGTTTGTTATGATAATAGACAAATTATCACAAGAGAAAAAAAAATTGTTAAAAAAATTGTTTAAGTCATAACATGACTTACCTAAAAAATATTTTTGATTGAAAACATAAACAAATGTGAATAGTTCAAATCTTTTAAAAAAAAATCTTTATTCTTTTTTAAATAAAATTAGGAGGTAGGATGTCAAGGTGAATGCATTTAAATGATCACTTTTTAAAAAAAATAACATGTATGATATATAATATCTCAAAAAATATAAACTAGGTTTTCTTAAAATTTAGATAAGTTGGTTTTAGTTTAAAAATAAAAAAATTTGAATAAAATTTTAGAAATAAATAATTTACCAATCAAAATATATAGTTAATTTAATGTAATAGGTTTTTATGTGATTATTTTTTTTAAATTAAAAAAATTATATTTAAAATTTTAAAAATTCTTGATAATGGTATATGAGATATTAATAATAAGTTATATATATTCAAATTCCAATATCAAATTTGAAAATTAGAATATAAGATTTTTAAAAAGCCCAAAAAAATGGGTTAAAAACTTTTTTTCTTTTTCATTTATGAATTTGCACATAATCAAAAGATTCAAACGTGAAAATAAGCTGTAGCTTTGATATCATATTAATATTTATTCCAAGATCGATATTAAATAATGTTGAAAGTGAATAAATGAAACATAATAAAATAAAATTACTTCGAGAAAGAATCAAGCCATAAGACTGAGACAAGAGTTGACAAGTGGAAAAAATGTTAAACGGAGAAAAAATCCACAATATATTAGAAGCTTTGCAAAAAATGAACTTCAAGTACATATCAACAAGAAGCCAATAAAGAGACTACTTTGGCCTCAAGCCAAAAGAACATCACAAAAATTCAAGAGCAAGATTGTGCAACAAGATTTTGAAAGAATGTTATGTCGAAGTAAAAGGAATGGGAGAGGAGATCTCTTTAAATAGAGCTACGAGGGAAAAAGAGTTACATGAGCAAGCTTCAATAAATGTGCCAAGTGTCCCCAATCCTCTTATGAGTGAGAAAGATATATGTCAGAGTTACTTGTAAAACTATCTCCCAAATCCAACAAGTGGACAAGAAAGGTGAGTGATACATAAAAAAGTTAGGATAAAGTGTGTTTATAAATAGAATGAATGAACACATAAATAATACTTAGGATAAACCTAAAGCATATAGTGAACTCAAATAAGATTAAATCTTCAACATGAATTTTCATCCAACCATGGAACAGTTTTTATCCCTATCACACCCCTCATCCATTGACAATTTCCCCACCCTTCCATGAATGTACTAGATGTGAAGAATAGATAAAATAAGAGATAATCCATGTCAATAGAATAAATAAATATGAAAATCCAAAAAACAATATAGTACATGGTGATATATGCATTCTATCTCTAATATTAGGGTACATCTCATAATTACAAACAATCAGTGATCCTACTAAAACTCTAACCCAATTCTCAAGTTAACCAATCTTCTAATAGGTTTCTAACCCATAAATAATAATATGATATGACTTTAATCATCTTAATTAGGTCCTAATGTTAATTCCAAAAAATATATACATATATCATACATGATGTGTATCACTAAACCAAATCATAACCCAAGAATATAATCTAAAGACCATAACCATGTTTTGTAAAAAAGGTGTCTTGCTACCATGTGTTTTAATGTCCAAAAATGTTAGAATAATATCAATGAGTTTAGCATGGTCAAGATAAAATCAATATACAGTAGGATGTGATTATTAGTCCAAAAATGAATTTATAATATGTATTTACAAGTAGCAAATGATTAACTTCCATAATACTTCTAGAATTTGATGTTAAGGATCTAGACACCTAGTTTTTAAGGCTTCATGTTATTATTCCCTTTTCAAGGAAAGATCTCATTTCCAAAGGATACAATGATAATTGACCTAACCAAAGTAAATTATACTCAAAACACAAACCTTGATTCTCAGCCTATGATTATTTAAGGTATCATAATCAAATAGTATTATTGACTTAACAAGTATCAAAATAAGGTTCAACACCCAAAATCAATTTTTAATTTTAATAAGAACTTTTCAACCTAAAACATAATTTAAAAAGTGATCAAATTATAAATATTAATTTTATAAATTTATAACCTAATAATATGTTTAAACCTAATATAACCAAATTAGATTATTCTTCCAAAATTTATCAATCATATAAGGGTCAAATATCCATTATCATTCCAACTAAAAGTCATAGTTTTCCTATGATCAAAAGTTTAGGATTTTTACTAAATTTTTTTTGAAAAGGACCAATTCAATCATAGTGCATGGGTGATAATGTATCTCATAAGTTTCCCATACCACATATGAGATCCATTATCATAATGTGTTATACAGTGATTGATATCAAAATAACATCACACACAAACTAAATATCAAAACATAGCCTCAACACCCATATCTTGAATTATCTAATAATTAATAATTTCATACACTTTATGCTTGTACAAGATGTGATAAATGTGTATTATATATGATTATGACCAAGACAAAATCCATAATTAAATCCCTTATTATTTCAAATGCAAATAAGGTTTAATGAGTGATTATCGATAGGTGTTCAAATTATTACGTATGGTAATATCATTGTATAACTATATCAAATTAAAGAATACACGTAGTTGCAAGATAATTGAATATCATATATTATTACCATAAGGGTTTCACATAAGTGGGTTTCCCTTATTCCTTGTTTTTTAATGTCAACACTACATAATGAGAAGATAATCTTTCTAGGAACCCTCTCTAAGTAAGATAAGATTCACAAGGTGATCGATTTGAGTATAAAATGTCACAAGTCAATCCAAATTTTGGTAAAATTACCAAAGGCATAACTATCTTATCATATTCTAATTTGTGGATTATGTTAAACTTAACTTCAAGGTCAAAACTTAATGTGATCTCAATAAAATTTATTGTCTATACTTTAACAACCATTCCAGTTATTGTGCAATATTACTAAAACTACATGTATTCCATGGTTTAACTTGCCACCAATCTAAGAACACATATTATTAGTTAATTTTTAACATAAGTAATGGTCTCAATAGTTTAATAGAAGTACCCTAGTAAGCTTTGCATAAGGTTATCCATTTAGTCTAGCAAAAGATAATGGGTATTATATATTTTTTCAAGTTCTAATATTTCATAGTTGATTGACAAACATTTAAAAGATCAAATAAACACACGAATTACATTTTTAAATTTATTCTCCATCTATATTGATTATTTAACATATAGTTTTTCTATCATTTTAGTTTACAAAATTTAGACTTAAAATCATATTTTATTTTGTGTAAAGCATTGTAATTTAAATATGTTAAAAATAGGTTTGAAAGATATCACTAAGGGTCTATACCATAGGATTAAAATCCACCACCAATACAATATCCAAGTCATAATACAATAGCAGCCACATGTAAGTATCATTATATTATATGTTAATCATTCTTAGCAATAGAATATTAACTCAAGACCTAATTAAATTATCTAGCCTTTACCTATTTGATCTAGGTAAACTCCTCCAAGAGAATCCAATGCCTAAATTCTACTTCTCTTGAACTCCATCGCAATTATGGATAGCATTCTCCTTGATAAGCACTAAATTTGTAGTCCTAAATTATCATCTATTCATTGTCGTGAGTTCCTTAAAAGAATTATTATCTATAAACTATTTATTTTAAATCCTATAAATAATCCTCCAATCTCCTAAAAAATTTCCTCTTGCTAATAAAAACCCCTCCTTCCAATGTCCAATTATCTCCAATCTAAATTACTCGCCCTAGAGCTGATAAGAAATGCCTTAAATAAATGTAATCTCCACCTTAAATAAATGTGATCTCGTAGAACATCATAATGACAATATATACATAAATGGACTTTTTGAGAATGCCTTAAAGGCTTCACTCCAATTCTATTTGATTGGTTTAAATCCACACCCTAGAACCTTTACCAATGTCCTTAAAACATAGGCCATAATGGGAGCCTTCACTGACATTATTTATGCCATCCACTCCTCTTCAAACCAAATTCCTTCTCCTTAAATGCCCAAAATTGATCAAGTATTTCCATTTCATATTTTTGTGGTGTGGATCTTTGGTACACATTTTTAATTATATTACTTTGATTTTCAAAAAGTGTTGGAGAACAAGGTTTAAATTTGACAATAACAATTGAATGGAAGGTTAATAGCAATGTTGTATTGTAACAACAAATATTTTAAATAGATAACTCATTGGACCATAGACAGCAAGTATTATCTTCCCCTTATATGAAAGGCACTTGGATTGGTTGTTTCCTTTTGATACCTCATGCCATCCTCATATCCCATATTCCTCTACAAGATTCAATGCATCCCCCCAACCTTACAAGCTTTTAAGCATCGATTTTCAAGTTAATCTTGTAGATTTCACCCATTTGAGGATGAAAGCAAAAGTATTAGGGAGTCAAAAGGAAGGTGGGCACCATTTGAGCATTTATTTTTCACAAATTGTTTTTCTTCACATTAATTTGTTTGTTATGGACATTGTCTAAGTATGCTAGGAAAATATTTATAAATCTCAAGATATTAATGCCAAAAAATAATAATACATATCAACCACCCCATGTGAATAATTTTAATGATGTTTTTAAATTCAATATTTCCCTTCAATTCAAGGATAGTTAATGGTAAAATAAAGAATAGACACTCTTTTTGAAGACAAATTTATTGCTAGTCATTGTATTAGAAGTAGATTTAATAAAAATCCTTATTTCTAACAACTTAAATATAATCGTATAATTTCAATGCCATCATCATCCACTATCAATATTAATCTCACAACATAATGCAAATAAAATTGGTTGAAGGAGGTACTACACATTTTCCCTTAGATATAAATTATAATTTATAATTTACCAACTTCACAACATAATTTCTTTGAATGAGTTTAAAACTCCAACAGTTTATTGGACAACCACCCCATGTGAAACTAATAAATAGTTTTGACCTTTATTAATTACATGCATTTTCCCTTGAAAGATAATATAATTAACCATTTTCAATATTCATTTATAATTTATTAATTATTATTCAAAATGCCCAATTTATAATTAATAATTTATGATTTAATATTTATAGATTATAAATTATGTTTTATAATTAATTATTACTCATTTTTGGAAACTTAACCCTATGGTTTTCCTAAGATTACCATTGTAAATAATCATGAGGTGAAAATGGCTTGATAATCATGCACATTAAATGAAAATCATAATGACTAACCCATTAATGTATTAATATCCAAAGAATATATCAACTAAGCTTTTGTGTTTTATGTTGTATTAATCATATTCAAAGAATACCTTCCCCAAAATATTAGTATATCATTATGGTTACTCATATCTAATACAATTACTTATTTATTTTAAAATAACTAAGCTTATTGATAACCACTCTAAAGACCTTGAGTCGCAATGATAACTTGACTTGTCAATTTTGATTGGTGATGACATAGTTGAACAACCATGTGAGAATCCATAGCCAAAATATTATGTTCATTTTTACCAAGCTATCAACTAACTAGTTGAAATACACAAATGAAAATTTTGAATAATTATAGTGATTGTTTGTATAAGTCCAATGGGTCTCTAATTTAATGACCTATTACGATCAGGTCCTACAGTACAAGACACAATTGGAAGATGACAACACTTGCCAACAACCACATGAAAAAATCATCTAAAGCATGCATATAAACAACATATATACACACTATCATATTTCATTATCACAATTACTAGTAATCCCTAGAGGTAATTGTATCTATAATAGTCAAAACCAAAAGAGTAATATGAAACATGTAAGTTTATCACCCATTGATGGTCATCACCTGGGCCAAAAAAATTAAAACAAGGATTCAATCTAGAGAGAAATTACAATGAATTCAACCTAATTTACTATATTCTCTCTCCAATACCCATAATTTACATGTAGTTCCTTCTATTTGATGATACTCTACCTCATACCGAGGGGATTGGACATGCATCGTAGACATATGAGAATAAAGTATTTAAATCCAAGCTATGATATCAATTACATATGATATGAAATAATAAAACCATGACAAAGGAAAATTATTCAAAATAATTGCATGAGATCCATTTATTTGAATGACAATTAACTCCATTAGTTATGTCACATAAACATAGAATCAAGATTTAAAAAATAAATTGAACCAAAATGTAAATAAAATTAACCAATAATTGATATCCACAATTTCATATCAATAAATCAATATTATCATCATTAATCATGTTAAGTAAAGCTAATCACTAGCAAGTTCCTTCAAAATTAGGTACTAGGAAAATAGGATGTGATAATAAGCAATAGGTTTACTAATATGTTTTACCTTATTTAGGATTAATGAACCTAAACATGCATAAAACTTAAGATAATTCATGTCTATGATGTGTTTAAAAAAAATGAATGCTACAAGTAGATATTCAATTACAATTTTCTATTTATGGAAAGGGTAAGTGCACAGAGTTGGGATACAATTCTGTGGACATTTACTATAATGCGTACATGTTATGTCTATAATATGTATGTTTTATTTTACATTAGGCTTGATATTACCCAGTCTAAACATGTATGTGGTATAATGTGTATGCATCACTTTCATATTTCATAAAAAAAAGATGTATTCGAAGGGGTAAATGGTTTACAAAATTATACATTAAATTTATTTTAGTAAATATAAGAAATTAGGGTCAATTATATCTAATATGAGATCTAACACCTTATAATTTGGGTGATATTTTTTCAAAATCCAATCTAGACAGTACTTAGGTATTTTTAGGTTCTCGCTATTGAACTTAGGGATTTCATGGCATAAATTTTGTAAGTGATGTTCATTTTTTATAAACATATAATTATTTTTTAGGTTTTTGTGATTTTTGGATTGCTTGTTAGTATTTTTATGAGTCCTAAGTTTATCAAAATTAAATTTTACAAACCATTCACTTTGATTTCAAGCCTAAGTATTGTGTGATTTAGACAACATAGGTCACATTGATGACTTGCACACATCAAACAACCACTTGTGTTAATTTCACTTGCTCATCATCCCTCCCTCATCCCTAATCACTTTTGATTCATCCCTTATCATCCCTAATAACTCAATAATTATTCTTCATCATCCTAAATCACCCCTTCATTGACCCTCACCATCCCTCATCATCTCTAATCACTCCCTCATTGTCCCTAATCAATCCCTCATTGAACCTCACCATCCTTCATCATCCCTAATCACTCCCTCATTTACCCACACCATCCCTCATAATCTCTAATCATTCCCTCATCATCCATAACCACTCCCTCACCATCCTTCATAATCTCTCATCATCCCTAATCACTTCCTTATCTTCCCTAATCAATCCCTCATTGAACTTCACCATCCATCATCATCCCTAATGACTCCCTCATAATCCCTCATCATCTTTACTCACTCCCTTATTATCCTTCCTCATCCTTTATCACTCCATCCAATACCTTGATGGTGGGTGCAGTAGCTTCCCACTTATGCTCGATTGGCTTATGTTCTAGTTATAAATTTTAATCACTTAATTAAGACCCAAATGAACTCTTATTTCACTCTTCCTGTTTCACTTAAATAAGGATTTAAAATATATAGATCTTCAAATTTGATGGGATTTAAAGATTTGTATGGTGATCCATGCATAGACCATAGAGAGGGTGTGTATCTAGATCCCCAAACTAGAATAAATAAGCAATAAATCAAGCAAAGGGTGGGATGAAATTTTATTGCTTACATATATAGATTGGGATTTAGACAGATAACAATTCCAATCCTAGAGCTAAGAATTTAAATTTATATTTATATTAATATGGGTGACTGGATACTAGTTGAGAATTCCAATCCCAACCCCATATTTGACTTCTCATTTTCTCTATATGTCATTGAGAGTATATCCATAGTAGAATAGATTTACAGATAGATAATAGGTAGTCACTAATCTAGTAGAGTGTGTTCCAATCCAGTAGTTGATAGAGTGTGTTTCCAAACCCAACTCAATCTATACCCAACCTGATTTATAAAAAAATTGATATATGAAGGGAATGAAGGGAATATACTTTAATCCATTGAATTTAGGAGGGTCTACTTATATTTGGGGATGGCCCAATGGGTCCTAAAGGCCAAAGTGGGGCCCTACTATACTCTAAGTATTTCCTAGTCCCAAATACAATATATCAAAGGATAGCATAGGAATGGGGGGGCATTATAGATATATGGAGGCACCATTATGAAATCCCTAACCCAATATAAAACATTCCCTACCCATTAAGGCAAAGGAAACTCTCCCTACCTACTTCATCTATGACAAGGATTAAGGCAAGGTAATCTTGTCTTTTTGATATCCATCTGTGTTTCACCTAATAGCATATAAAGGGAATATTGCCTTCTTCATGGATAGCAAGAGAGTAAGGCACAATTATAAAGGTAAATTTACCTTCCTATTATCTAGATTTTATTTGATTTTGGATTAAGTCATGGCTATTAAGGGAAGCTTACTTTCTAATATATAACTTTATTCTTACCCTACCTACTTAGTTAGGCCCTACCCAATAAGGTAAGGGGAGATTCCTTCCTGATATATAGCTTTGTTCTTGTCATACCTAATGTCCCTTTCTATAATATATTCTTAGTTATCAAGGTAAGCTTGTTTCCTAACCTATAGCTTGCACATATTCTTTCTTTGCCTACTTAGTTATGCCCTACCTACTTAGCTTTTGTTGTTGGCAAGGGAAGCTTGATTTTTGATAGATAGAATGAGAAATGAAGTTTTGAATCATGTTACATATGAAATAGATATATACCATTGAGTATAGCCTACATAATTTCATACTTTATTATGCCCTACTTGATTTAATAAATGAGCCATATCTTGATCTCAGTATGCCCTACCTAAATACCTGAGCCATATCTTGATCTTGAATATGTCATACCTACATTATTGTACTTGAATATGCCATACCTACCAATATTTATTACCCTACCTACTTGAGTTTGCCATACCTACCTTTTATACTTGAGTATGCCCTATTTACCTATCCTTATTTTCATACCTATTTGAGTATTCCCTACTTGATAAAATACCCAAACCATATCTTTATCTTAAATACTTGTATCTAATCTTAATTGTATACATAGTATCTAGCCATATATTTAATACTTGAACATAATTGAATACCCAAGGCATATCTTAAAAGGAGAGGGGGAATTATAACCTATTTAGAGAAAAGAGTGACTAGGGATGATCATGCACAAGAAAAAATCCACTACACCCACCACAAAGGTATTAGAGGGAGTGATTAGGGATGATGAGGGATGATAAAGTTCAATGAGGGAGTGATTAAGGATGATAAGGTATGAGGAGGGAGTGATTAGGGATGCATAATGAGTGACTATGGATGATGAGGGTCGATGAAGGAGTGATTAGGGATAATGAAGGTTAATAGGGAAGTGATTAAGGATGATGAGTGATAATGAACAAGTATTTAATTGTGTGTGTGTGTGTGTGTGTGTGTGTGTGTGTGTGTGTGTGTGTGTGTGTGTGTGTGTGTAGGGGTAATATCTATTATTTAGGTGACCTTCTCTATCACATGTGTGAAATATTAATTTATTTCATTAATTCCTATTGAATGGGCATTGAAACACATGCTTCAGATGAGGGCACATTAACCGAGCCATGTCTTTAAAAGATAAGGGAATTCTATCATATATATATATACATATATATATAAAGGAGTGACAAGGGATGATCAGGCACAAGCAAAAATCAACTACACTTAGTATAAAGGTATTGGAGGAAGTGATTAGGGATGAGAAAATCTATTAGGTGAAGAAAATCTAGATATAAAAAACTCAAGATTCCCTTTTCTTACTCCTTAGCCTAGATGAATTAGGTATGGAAATCTTCCATTTCCTTATATCAGGTAGGGAAAGTTTGAGATTGGGGTAGGGCCTTTAGATTGGTGACCCCTATATATCTATGGTGGGGCCCCCATTCTTATGCTATGCTTTGATAAATGTTATTGGTACCATAGCATATTTGGCCTTTATGGCCCATTAGGCCATGCCCAAGCTCTAAGTAGCCCCTCTTCAATACACTATATTAAAGCACATTCCCTTCATTCCCTTTATATACCAAGTTGGGTATATATTGGGTTGGGAAAAACACTCTACTAGTTACCAGATTTAACACACTCTATCAAGTTAGTAACTACCTATATATCTATTTTGAAATCCAATATACTATGGACATACTCTCAATGACATATAGAGAAAATGAGAAGTCAAATATGGGGTTTGGATCAAAATTATCAACTAGTCTTCAGTCACCCCTATTTATATAGATATAAATTTTGATTCTCAACTATAGGATTGGGATTCTTAGATGCATGTTATCACTTGGATTTGTACCCTTTGAGGAGATGTATCAGTGTTTCAATGAATTTTAGCTTATATTTTAGAAAGGGAAGAAGAAGAAACTAAATATAGGTATGGTTGAAAAACCTATTTAGTTGTATGCTCATTGAATAAAAATATTGTGAAGAACTCCTCTTTGGATTGGGAAGATAACCTAAAAATAAAACAACACTAAAGCAAATGGTTGGTTAGATAGGTAGCTGAGTGGATTACCTAGCACTAGCTAGATCTTGAAATCAAGAGTTTCCTTGGGGGATATCAATCCATATGTTTTAAACAATTAAGTTTATAAATAGAATAGAAATTACTTGCATAAATAATCAAAGATATTAAAATTGAACACAATAAATGCTTACTAGAAATAGACTAGAAATGACTGGTATCATAATAAATAAATCAATACTAGTGCTAAATGGCTTGGGTCTATTGCAAAAAATTAGGCGAGGGTTTGTGAATAGGCAAAGACACAAAAAAACTAGATTGAGATGAAGGTAGGTAGGTGGGAATAACTTGTTATTATTTCCTACCATAGTGATCATCGATGGTTAAGCTAACCATCGATGATTGAAATAGACCATCATTGGTTGAGACAACTATCAATGGTTACTATGCATAAGTTTGGGCTGGTAAATAATTTATTGACAAGATCTCAAAGTGAGATTCTAGGAGATGGGTTGGTGATTAAAATCAAATAAAGTAATTAAATAATAGAAAATAAATACTTATCTTATAGAAGGTTAATCAGGTGAATATTTGAAGTGGTTGACTCATTAGTGGAAGTTGATGTGATTATGGTAGAGTAATGGTACTTGGTGCTTTGGTAGAGTTACGTTACAAAGTTGGATCTCTAACATGATGGTTGGATCATTAGATTGTTTATGATGATTAGCCTAAAAAAAAAAAGAACTCTAGAATCACAATCTCTTTATAACAACTATAGATGGATTCCACCTCCCTTTTCCTCTCTTATTATAAGCAAGTCAAGAGAGTTGCAACAAAAATTAACTAAGCCTTCTAATTATAACTCACACATGTAATGGCTCACACATAGATTGAGACAAGATATTTTTATAAAAACAAGGTGGGTGGCTTACATGTTGGTGGTTAAGGAGGTGCATGTAAGTGGTTAAGGAGGTGCACCCTAACCATCGGTGGTTATCCTGACCATCAATGATCGAGGGTGAAGGGTCAAAATGGGTAAAAGGTAGATTAAGTTAGTTGGGTAAATTGATCATGGGTTAGGCTTGATTAGGGTTTAAAGGGTCAGATTGGTCCCAAGGGGGTCTTAAGGTAGTTTAGGGGAGTTTTGACATTCAAAATTGTGGTGTGTGGATTTTTGGTGTCTATATTTTTCCCCTTTTTGTTATGTGGCTTTGAATAAATAAGCTATAAAATAAAAATGGATTTCTAATCAAAGGTATAATTACCTACAATATAGGAGGAGGTGTTCCCCCTCAAACCAAGAGTTGATGAGGGAAAAAAATAATGTGTGGGTTTGATACAATAGATGATGAAGGTGGGTGTCATGAAGGTGGGTGGTAGGTTGGGTACTAAAGAAAAAATAGGCATGCAAAGTGCGATAAAATGTGTGATAGACAAGATCGTTTAAATACTAGGTTACCATAGTTGGTAAAAATAAAGGTCAGTGTTAGAATAATAAGTGACAAGTAGACCACATGACTACATATAGGTGTGGTAACTAGGTACACTCATAAGTATCCAAAGTGATGCCTATGTTTTTCGGTATCTAAGGTAGGAATTGCTCTTGATGAAAACACAAACTAGTTAAGTGTCATAGGTTTCTAAGGTAGGAAGTGCTCCCAAGAAGACAGAATTAGGTCAGGTAAGCATGAGGTGGTGTAAGTGAAAAAGGTAGTCAACATGGCATTGTTGTCATTATGGTTAAATGACCAAGCAAAAGTCATCACAAAATGCATGCTAAATGGGCTGAAATGGACCAATGGTGAGATGATGAAGTGGTCAGGTTGGGTAGAGAAGGTGGTCTCTGTGGGTGGGTAAAATATTTAGTGTTGCTAAAAAAAGGTCTAATTAGGTGAAATCAAAAAGGGGTGAACATCCTAACCATCAATGGTCAGTATGCTCAAGGGTGACCATCAATGGCCACCTTGAATGTTGATGGTTAGGGTGTAAACCCTAAAAGCCCATTAGTCAAAATTGAAAATAGAATGAATTTTAACTCATTGTAATGGTTAGAATTCAGATATCTTATCACTTGTCATATTATGGTGAAAGTGATTGTTGATGGTTATTGCTTGTTAGTGGGTGAGAGTTTGATGAGGTAGATCAAGGGGACCTAGGGGACCAATGAGGATATAGGAAGCATGTAGATGCGAATGAGGATAGGTAGGTCTACAACTGACTTTAGAGTAGTGGTCATGGAATGAGGTAGTGGATGTCCTTAATTTGATAGGTTATCTTGAGTTTTTATAATTACATTGGGGTTTAAAGGTAGTATTGAATGTTTAACCCCAAGTTAGGGTTTTTGGGGAATTTGGGTAAATTTATGGGTGAATGGGGAAATTAATTAAGTGGGTAGGTGAATTTGGTGGTACCTTAGGGTAGAAAAGTAAGAAGTTTTGGTTATTATTTGGTTATTTTAGGATAGGGTAGGTTTTGGGTTTTCCACTTATGGAACACCCACAGTGACTGTCAGTGGTTAGGCTCGACCGTCAATGGTTGACATCCTAAGAACAAAGGGTCTCTGATCATTGATGATACCCATGACCATTGATGGTCATCTAAGAAAAAAGGTTTTTGATAAGTGTTGAAAAAGTTAAGGCAAACTAGATGGTAGTTATTAGGTATAGGTTGACATTATAGGTTTAGAGGGTAATTTTGGATGGTGTTGGGTAGATGGGTAGGATAGGTAGAGAGATAGGTCATTTATTTAAAGGGTAAGGTAGGGTAGGGTAGGAAATAATGGTGTAGGTGACTAATATATGTGTCTAAATGAATTATTATACATGAGGGAGTAGATATAGATGCACAACTAGGTGCCACTCATCTTTGAAAAGATCCACCAGGGGATGACCCCAACCGATTGGGCCGACATGGAGGAGGTTGGGTTTGGGGTGATGAGATACTATTAGCATGTGCCTTGAGATACTTCTATGATTGTAGTTTTCATCAAAATATGGGATCCCACTACAAACACCTTCCTACTACTGACTGATAAGATGATGATCTTGCCTGAGGATGTACATAGGATCACATGGCTTCTGCTCTAGGTGATCTAATCTATCACATAAATCAAGAGTAGGAGGATCACACCAAGTAATTATATGGAGATGATAGTGATCAAGTCTAAAGGCATGCTAGTGGGTTCAATTATAATTTACTATATTAGAGGGCTCTAGGCAAGAAGAGACTCTGATGATGTTTATGATGGTCATCTCATGCTTTGCCCTTCCCAACTCAAGTAGTGGGAGGTTCCCATATTTGTTACTAAGTGTGTTGGTAGAGCTACTAGTAGGGCATACTGTGTTTGGTTGGGTATGTGTTCTCTTGGTATAGATATATAAGGAGGTATGGGGTTTTAGGGTCCACATGAGGTATGGCATCAATGTTGGTCTTGTTCTACATTATTGGGCCTACAAGCACATCTGGGTGCTGAGGTGATTGTCATGGGTAGGATACACACAAATTGAGTTCCCAATTGGGTTTATGTGGTAGAGAGGTAACTTCACTACTTCAGGGGTAGAGGGAGGATCCCATGATGTGGATTGGTTTAAGGGTGAAATGGGTGCACTAGTGATCAAAGATATCACCTAGAGACCCTATGTTTAATTTCTAGTGTGGCCTAGCTATAAGAGGTAGACACTCTCCCTATAGAGTTACAAATGGATATTTGATAGGCAAGATGGGGAGGTGGAGCTTATATTTTTTATAAGGTACATAGATAGTTTAGATTGGTATAAGATATTCCAAGAACATTTACTAGGTATAAACATGAGGACTCATATTTTATTACCAAAGCCACATCCCATGCTAATAGTACTAGACCATGAGGAGCTACCAACTAGGTCATAGATAGATGATGTTAGTTTTATAGATGGGTACAAGGCATGGTACTAGGAATTATATGTGGCAAAAGATATTGGTGGGGATGATGAAGGTAGGGGGCCTATGGATGTGGACCTAGTTGGGAGAGGGGGCCAAAGGGCATAAGCATAGGGGGTTAGCCCTATTGGATTGGAGGGAGTGGCACTAGCCACTATATAGGCATAGGTTACAATTTTATAGGGTTAGGTGGTTAGTTTACAGGGTCAGGTTATAACTCTTATAGGTGACAGGGACCAGGTGATGGCTTAACTAACCCTAGTTACGTAGGATAAGGACTCCTTGAGGAAATAGGAGGAAGGTCAAAGACATCGATAGGACCACTAGGTACCATCCCCATGGCACAATACCTAGATATAGTAGAGGAGCTATGGTATTATGAGGCTATAGTTTTGAGTTGGTGCCTTGATGAGCCCCATTGGATAAGTATAGAGTGAGCTTGTTAGGTGATTCCAATATAGTGACACTAGGGTAGTGTGCAACATCTGTAGGTGGGTAGATAGGTACTAAAAGTGGATAGGTACCAAGATTGAGTGGTGCACTAGGAGATATTGGTACCCTAAGGGCATAGACTAGACATAGCTTATGACATTTATTTTGTATATCATTTTGATTTTGGCCTATGAGCCCATGCAGTGAGATATATATTTTGAGAGAGATGTGTCTATCTGCTTATATACATTATGATGTTATTTGACTCATGAGATATATATGATCTTTATTTATCGCTTATGCTTATGGTCTATGATTTTCATTGATGATTAATGCTTATGGTGTGATGTTTATATTGCTTATGGATTATGCTTATGTTTTGGATGCTAGACACTAATGCAGACTCACCTAGCTAAGCATGAGATGTCTTTGATTTATGGGTATGCTTCATGTTTGCTTATGACATGATAAATTTTAATGAGTATATGTTTCATTATTTAGATGTAGAAATGTGGTGGAGAATGGTTAGTTGTTTTATTGCTCATGGATGCCATGGTTTTATTATGCTTGTTATAGATGTGATGATGATTATGTTATTGCTTATGACACATGTGCATATGCTTTGTTGTTAATTTGTTTTAAGGTAAAACACATGAGTTAGTTTAATTAACAACATGAGATGGGAAGATAGAGAATATAATCAAGAGATAAATTTTGTAATGAAAATATCAACTAGTCATGACAGGATAATAAGAGGGCATGATGGTTCTTCTTTGATAAGGACTAGAACAAAACTGAATTTGGATTGGCTTAATGAACATAATCCCTTTGAATGCTTCACATTAGTGTTCATTAGTTGGGTAAAAAGGTGTCTTGACCACATAATGCTAAGTAACCTGAAAATCCCTTATATATAGTACATAAAGGGGAGATGGACAAAAATGAAACCTTCTTGTGAGACTAGCATGCCTCTTTTGTAGGTTTTTTAAGAGTCATTATAAACAAGTCTATGTCACAGAAAGTGTATATTGATCAATGCGAGAAGTCTACTTGTGAAAACCAATTGTAGTTTTCACCTTATTTTGTTGTGTGAGAGCTGATTTTGGCTTTCAAAATTAGTTTACTTTTGTTTTGATTTTGAAAATGGGTCTTTTGTTTTGTTACTATAAATGGGAAGTTGATCAATGTAGGAAGCTTCCAAAAAAAAATTGTGTTTTTGACAAATGTTGTACTCAGTCATCCTTCAAGGGAGTGGTCTAAGTTTATTTACATTGTTTAAGGATTTATGATAGTTATCCTTCAAGGGAGCAGTCTATCTTATATTTGTGCAATTTTAGTATGTTTTTGTAGCTATCCTTCAAGGGATTAATCTGTGAATGCTAGGAATGACCCATGATTACTATTGGTTTAGATTTTGCTTTTTGATTGTTTGATTTTTTCTTGACATAGGTATGTTTATATAGGCTTAAGGGTTTACCTTTATGAAGGGAAAACTAGAAACACAAGAGATTGATTAGGTGTAAAGAGGTTTAGGTGACATGATCATGGGAATCCATCCCAATAAAGGGGTGGGAAGTACCATGATAATCATGCCATGGGTAGAGACATGTTACCCATTATTCAAGATTAGGTTATGACTATGACAAATAATCACATGATTCAATTTTAATCAATTACCCCTAAAATAGGGAGATGAATGTGGTTAAAAACAAGGGATGAGATTAAGGTAAAATAAAAGGTGGACTTGATCCTTCTTAGCTAAATAATGGATGCATATGTAAAGCATTGAGGTCCTTAGGTTCTAGGTTATCTTTTAGAGAATACAACTAATAAGCTCATGATCCATACTTGTCAGTTATGATATAGGGTCTAATCCAATTAAAATAAAACTTGCCCTACTTGCTTTTCCCCATATTGGTGACATGTTGATTTTCATTTAGGATGAGATCTCTGATGTTGAATTATCACACTTTAAGGTGTTTGTTATAGTCATGCTTGACATGCTCTTGATAAACATAGAGATGGGTAAGGGCTGATAAGTTACGCTCATCAAGTAGCTCAATCTAGGCTAAGTGCTGATGATGATAATCATCCTCAGTAACAATGTTTTGCAAAGATATATGAAGAGATGGGATTTGGAACTCAAGAGGCAAGACTACCTCCTCTCTAAATACAAGAAAAAAATGGTGCAGCACCCATTGGGGTTCTAATGCTAGGACATTATGACCATAAGGCAAAGGGGATATGTAAATACCAATCCTGACCAGATGCATTCACCACCTTAGTTAGAATTTTGTTAAGAGTTTTATTAGAGGTCCCCACCTATCCATTCACTTGAGAGTGATAGGGTGAGGAAAAGCTTAACTTAATCTTGAATACATCATATAGACCTTAGACTTGCTTGTTTTTAAATTACTTACCATTGTCAATGATAATCTTGTGAGGAACATTGAAATATTAGATGATATGATGGTTGATAAAATCAACAATCTTCTCTACCTTGGTTGAGACTAGAGGAATAGCCTCTACCCACTTGGTAAAATATTTAGTCATAGTGATGATAGAATGGCATCACTATGAATAATGGGGGTTAATTTCACTAATAAGGTCTAGACCCCATTATGAGAAGGGCCAAAAATTGGTAAAAACATGAAGGCTATAGCTAGGTGAATGCTGCAAATTGGCATGTTGTTGACACTTAACACACTTTTTGACATAATCATAACAGTCATGGTTAAGGGTAGGCCAATAATAGCTGAGGAAAATGATGCATTGAGCTATAGTGAAGCCATTAAAATGTTCCCCATAAATACCATCATGTGTTTCCCTGATAGTATGAGAGGCTTCATGACTATATAGGCAATGGAAGAGGAGGCCATCAAAAAAGAAATTTATAAAGAATTCCACTCATAATAGTGAGCACAAGGTACTCTAGATAAATCCCCTTAGAGCATTCTTGGAAAGGACAAAAGGAAGGTATTTGAAGGTTTACTGATACAAAAGTTCAGGCTAGGTCTCATCCACATTGAAAATGGTGGGAAAATCTAGTTTGACATAGGAAGGCTGGGTAAGTATATGGATGATGATAGATAGCTTAGAGTCAGAGGGTGAAGATAAGATCTAAGAGGTGAGGGAAGCCATGGTGTAGGCAAACTTGTTAGTAGATCATGGGGTTAACTGGATGTGGTAATGTTTAAATAATGCTAAGATCTCATTAAATATTTGTTTTTACTATTGAAAAACATCATTTTTACACTATTAAGAGTTATTGATTTGATTGACAACAAGTTGGGAGTCACCAAAGATGTTTATTATTTTGACTCCTAGGGCTAAGGCAGTTTAAAGTCATATCACTAGGGCTTCATACTCAACCATATTGTTGGTACATTAAAAATCCAACTTGAAGGATAAAGGGGCTCACCATCAAATGGAATAAGGATGATACTAGCCCCCCCACCACGTTGACATTTTGATCCATCAAAGAACATGATGACTTGATAGGTGAATTCCACCTGAGAGAGGGTTGTGATGGACTCATCGAGGAACTCAAAAAGATGAGGTTGGTTATTTTCTAATGGTACTTCAACTAATTAGTTGACAATGACTTGCCCTTTAATTGAATTTTTTTGGAGGAACTCAAGGTCATGTTAGGAAATTGGAGTACAATTGATTACTTTTGTATAGGCAACTAAACACGGAATTAACCCAGAAGTAATAAGTAACTAGAAATTAGAAATGACAAATAATAGGAGATACAAGAAACAACCAATTTTGTATTAAACTCTTCTAGAATACAATGAAGAAATCTCACTCTTCCCACATCTCTTGGGTGTACAGTATTTCTCTCTCAAGAGTTCTCTCTCTCTCTCAATTAATTACAATCAACTCAATAACTGAGTTGTTATTCCCTCTTTTCTTTCTTCTTAATTACAATACTACCCCATGGGTATCTTAAATAGGATCCAAGGCAAACAATAATTAGAAAATAAGACTCAAGACTAAAATTAGTCTTTACATGTGAACCAACTATTCTCCTAAAATTAGAACAAATCTAATTCTGGAAACGCATGCAAATGCACAGTTGTCGGTGTCGGTCTACAGGTGATCGATGTCAATTGATCCCTGATCGATGTCAATCAATCCTAAGTCTATTCCTGACCAATGTTAGTGATATTTCCAATGCCGATCGACTGTGTAACTGATTTTAGTTACTGTGTAAACTCAACAACCTCAATCTAGCTCATCAGTGAAGCTTTTAGCTCTACAACTCAACAATCTCCCACTTGGAGATAAACAGCTGCACCTGTACCTATACAGCAACATCCTCTAGCTTGTTTCTAGCTTGTTTCTCCATCTTCAAGTTCAATCTTGAAGACCAACAAAAGTTGAATGAAGATTCAACTTCTCCTTTGTTACCGGCTTTGTTAACATATTAGCAAGGTTCTTATCCGTATGGATCTTTTCTAGCTTCAACTGTCCATCCTCCAATACCTATCTAATGAAGTGGTACCTAAGCTGTATATGTTTGGTTCTTGAATGAAAGGCTGAATTCTTGGCCAAATGAATTGCACTTTGACTATCATTGTACAATCTGCAACTCTCTTGCTCCTTTCCCAACTCTTCCATGAACCGAGTCATCCAAATCATTTCCTTGCTAGCCTCTGTGACTGCAATGTATTCTGCCTCTGTAGTAGACAAGGCAACAACCTTCTACAACTTTGAAATCTAGCTAACTGTCATTCCACCAATAGTGAACACATATCCTGTGGTGCTTCTCCTGTCATCCAAGTCACCTGCCATATCCGAATCTACATACCCATGTAGAGAAGTGTTTGACCCTCCATAGCATAAATGCCTACTATTGGTCCCTCTCAAATATCTAAGAATCCACTGAACTGCTTTCCAGTGCTCCTTTCCTAGATTGGCCATAACCCTATTGACATTTCTTACTACTTGGGCAATATCATATCTAGTACATACCATTACATACATCAAGCTCCCAACTGCTAAAGCATATGGAACACTGCTCAAGTACTCAACCTCATTATGTGATTTAAGACAATGTTCTTTGCTCATCTTGAAGTGTCTAGCCATAGGTGTGCTTACTAATTTTGCATCCTGCATATAGAACCTCTCCAACACCTTATTCACATAATCCTCTTGAGACAAAATCAAACTATGATTTTTCTTGTCTCTCTTAATACTCATGCCAAGGATTTTCTTTGTTGCTCCTAAATTCTTCATGTCAAATGTGTGAGCTAATTTCACCTTTAGCTCAGTAATTTCCTGCATGTATGAACCTACAACAAGCATATCATCTATATATAGCAATAGGATAATATAACTACCATTATCCAATTTGGTAAAATAAACACAATGGTCAGATTGACATTTACTAAATCCATGCTCTGTCATAAACCTATCAAACCTCAAATACCATTGTCTTAGAGCTTGCTTAAGACCATATAAGATTTTCTTTCTGGCTGGCAACTCTACCAAATCCCACGTTTGGTTCTTTTCTAAGGAATAAATTTCCTCATTCATGTCATGATCCCACTGTCTCCTAGATTCTACCTGCATTACCTCATTAAAACTTTATGATTCTCCACCATCAGTGAGCAACAAGTAGTATAAAGAAGGGGAATAATGAATTAGAGGTTTACTTACCCTTTCAAACCTCCTTATGGGCATTTGAGACTCATTGATATCTTGTTGCCTACCCAAATTTATTTTTATTAGTGATCGATCTCAGTCATCTCTGGCCAATGTCGATCTACACCTGACCGATGTTGATTCCTCCTGGTCGCCAATGTCGGTTTCCTAACCGATGTCAATCTCTGCCTGACTGACATTGGTTTCCACCTGACTGGCGTTATTTTTTTTGTTTTCCTGTGAGTGATCATTTTTACCCGTGAGCTCATTTTGGATCATAACCTTTTCCAAATCAAGATTGCCCTGCTTAGAATTATTTAGCCTCTTGAGTTGATCACTGTACAACACCTTCTCATTAAAAACTACATCCTAGCTTTTAATAATTTTGTTAGTTTCTAAATTCCACAACTGGAATCCAAAATCTCTAAAACCATAACCAATGAAAGTGCACCACATAGATTTAGCATCCATCTTCTTTCTATTTTCTTTATCAACGTGCACAAAAGCTTCAAAACCAAAAACTCTAAGAAATGAAAGATCTACCTTTTTACCTATCCATGTCTCTTCTAGAATTCCACCATCCAGTGTAGTAAAAGTTCCTCTGTTAATTAGGTAAACTATAGTATCTACAGCTTCTACCCAAAACTGTAAGGGCAAACCAGCATGCAACTTCATACTCCGTGCACACTCCATTATTGTTCTATTCATCCTTTCAGCAACTCCATTTTGCTGAGGTGTCCTTGGAACCATCCTTTTCCTGTGTATTCCACTCATAGAACAATAACTATTAAATTTATTATTGTAGTACTCACCACCATTATCAAATCTAAGGCACTTCAATCTCAAACCTGTTTCATTCTCAACCAAACATTTTCATTTCTTAAATGTGTCAAAAACATCAAATTTTCTCTTAATGCAATAAACCCATACCTTTCTTGTAGCATCATCAATGAAAGAAACATAATACCGTGATCCTCCAATAGAAGCTACCTGAGCTAGTCCCCACACATCTGTGTGAACAAGCTCTAACTTGTGCTTCTTCTTTGTTGACCCAGTTTTGAGAAACCTCACTTTCTTCTGTTTCCAAAAAATACAATGCTCACAGAAATCTAGATCTATGATTTTCAAATGTGAAAGCTTACCTTTTGACTTAAGAATATCCATTCCCTTCTCACTCATGTGACCAAGCCTGTAGTGCCACAACTTTGCATCTACATCTGAAGTAGATAAAATAGAAGGAGAATAATCAGTAATACAAGTAGATAGATAAATTGTACCTATTCTCTTACCTCTAGCTAATACAAGTGCACCCTTGGAAACTTTCCAAGATTCAGCTGTGAGAGTTACTGTGCAACCCTCATCACTCAACTTTCCTACAGAAATTAGATTCCTATTTAGGATGGGTACATGCATGACATCCTTCAACACCCATGTGTTGTCATTCTACAATTTTAGCTGCACTTTTCCTTTGCCAACAATTTGACAAGGCTCATCATCCCCTAAATAAACTTTTCTAAAATCTCCATGGACATAATCATTGAAAAATTCTCTATTTGGGGTTGCATGGAAAGAGGCACCAGAATCTAAAACCCAAGATTCTATTTTATTATCCAAAAAATATATAAGAGCATCTTGTGCAACAATACCTGCAACTTTTGCTTTTTTATCACCTTCATGCTGATTTTCTTTGTTATCCTTCAACCAACAATCGTTCTTTGCATGCCCTTTCTTTCCACAATTCTAGCAGGTTATTCTTCCATTTCTGGATTTGGATCTTCTTCCCATCTTTGACCTTGATTTCCCTTGCTTGCCCTTCTCTCTTTGCCTTCCCCTACTTTCAAAACTTAAAGCATTACCTGATATTTCCCCTATGTTGTTCTTACAAATTTCTTCATTCAAGATTACACTAACAACATCACCAACTTTCAAGATATTTGAAGCAGACGCAGTATTACTAACTGTAATTACTAAGCTATCCTAGCTTTTAGGTAAAGAGCATAAGAATAAGAGAGCCTTAATTTCATCATCAAAAACTATTTTGACTGAATTTAACTGATTTACAATTCCATGGAAATAATTAAGATGACTAGATATAGAACCACCTTCCTGCATTTGAAAATTAAATAATTGCTTCATAAGATATACCTTATTCGAAGCTGAGGGTTTTTCATATAAATTTGCCAAAGTATCCATTAGCTCTACTGTTGTCTTTGCCTGTGATAAGTTTGAAAACACAGAAGTTGTCAGGCTTAGCCTTATCACTCCAAGAGCCTTTCTATCAAGAACATTCCATTCTTCATCTTCCATATCTGTGGGCTTGCTTGCAACCCCACCCAACAGTAAGTATAGATCTTTCTGATATAGATAATCTTCTATCTGCATCCTCCATAATTGATAATTCTTGCCATTAAATTTCTCCATTCTTAGTTTACTTTCTTCTGCCATTGCTTTACTCTCACTCAATCAGAAACCCCTGTGAGTGAATTTTGTAATCAACAAACACTAACACACTTTGATACCACTTGTTAGGAACTTGGAGTACAATTTATTACTTTTGTATAAGAAACTAAACACGAAATTAACCCAAAAGTAATAAGTAACTAGAAATCAAAAATAGCAAATAATAGGAGATACAAGAAACAACCAATCTTGCATTAAACTCTTCTAGAATACAATAAAGAAATCTCACTCTTACCACACCTCTTGGGTGTACAGTATTTCTCTCTCAAGAGTTCTCTCTCTCTCAATCATTTACAATCAACTCAATAACCGAGTTGTTATTCCCTCTTTTCTTTCTTCTTAATTACAATGCTGCCCCATGGGTCTCTTAAATAGGATCCAAGGAAAACAATAATTAGAAAAATAGACTCAAGACTAAAATTAGTCTTTACATGTAAACCAACTATTCTCCTAAAATTAGAACAAATCTAATTCTATAAATGCATGCAAACGCACAGTTGTTGGTGTCGTCTACAGGTGACTGATGTCGGCCGAACCTTGACCGATGTCGGTCGATCCTGTGTCTATTCTTGACTGATGTCAATGATACTACTGATGCCAATCAACTGTGTAACTGATGTCAGTTACTGTGTAAACTCAGCAACCTCAATCTAGCTCATCAGTGAAGCTTTTAGCTCCACAACTCAACAGGTCAAACTCTACTAAAAGCATGAGCCACTTGGTCATACGTTGGTTTTGGTATGGATTAGAGTATATGTACTTGAGTGGGTCAGTATCAATTATGACATAGGTTTTATGATTAAATCGGTAGTGGTGAAGTTTGGTGGCTATAAATATTAAATCTAAGCAAATATTCTTGGTAATTATTGCCTCTAGGGAGTGGTTGGTGGTGGATATAAAAGCTAATTTTTGAGTGAAGTCATCTTTGTGGAAAGTGAGGTTGAGGTCACAAAATTCCACATAAATGCATAGTCCCCTATTGCTTTGGTGATAGGTACAACATTCAAGACCCATTGGTCATAGTAAATGGGTTGAATAAAATTCATAAATAGAAGATGTTGAAGCTCTTCTTTGATGAGAAGGGCTATGCAAGGATGCATGCATCAAAGTTTTTATTTTATAGGCTTGACATCACTATAGGTGACTATGTTATGGGTATTGATGGTGGGGTCAATTCTAGGCATGTCACTATAAGACCAATTTAATGCTATGTTGTGGTCTTGGAGAAAAAGGGGAAATCTTGAAGTTCCTCAGTATTTAATGATTGGCCAATTTTGACAATGTGGGGGTTCTCTAGAGTACCCAAGTTGATTTCCATGGTGGATTCATTCAACATGGTCAAAGTCTCAAGAGGAATGGATTTATGGATGGAATAATTTGGGGCATTAAGGTAGGTGAGAATGGAATCATCATCTTAGCATTAAATAATGTTAATGATAGGGGAGTCATATCCTATCATCTTAAGATGGGTTAAAGGGATGGTTATGATTTTCCCCTCCTTTTGATAAGTTAGGGGTCTAAGGTTGATCATGTTGACAAAAAAAATCTATGTGGGATGATGTCATCATCCTCACATGCAGGTGGGGAAGAGGTTGGTGAGGAAGGGGTGTTCTCCTTAATAATGGTGGTTGTAGGTGGTTTGGTTTGCTTCTTGTTGGGTAGGATGAAATTGAGGCCATGTTTCTCATGAGGCTTTCTAATTTCAATGGAAATCAACTCATGTGGGCCATGCTCATATCATCCAAGTCCAAATCCTTTCCAAGCACACTTGTGGAGGTAAGTCTTGGTAAAGTTTGATTTATCTAGGTAGGAGAAATTGGTAATAAATAGATGAGATGAAAGAGAGGTGGTAGAAGTTCCAATGGGTTTGTCGATTCCCCCATATATGAAATGGGTTTGATAATGGGGAGGTCCAAAAGGAATAGTAGTTCTAACATTGGGGTCATATCCTAGGTGGTTAGTAAGTTGATCATACTCATGAGGAGTGGGGAAGGCTTCAAAGGCTAAAAGGTGATATTCCCCAAGCAAAAGGTGATGGAATATTGATTATGAGGGGTCTAAGGTAGGGATCTGATCATAAGGGATGGATAAGCTAGTCAATTCCTCATTGGTAGAAGGAGGAGTGACTTCCTTTTTCATGGTGGAGGTCTTGTCTTTGGTTAAGGAGAGTGTGCTAGATGGATGTAAGAGGACATCATTGGGTTGGTAGTTCATGTTGCATGTCGAGAAGGGACTTGGGTCAGCTTAGATGGTGATAACCTAGCCTTCATGATCAAATTTAATTCAATGATGCAGGTTAGAGGGGATACAACCCATGAATTAGATCCAAGGTCATCCCAACAAAATATTGTATTAGAATTCACCTTCCACTACATAGAAGATTTTGGGGAGCATGTGAGGCCCTACATGGATGTGAAGGAAAATTTTTCCTAGGGTAGTGGTCATGGTGTCATTAAAGGATCATAAGATAGTTAAGGTTTTGGACATGACATTATTTATAAGGTTGAGTTGGTTGTAGGCATGGGAGGAGATAATGTTAATACTAGCTCCCCCATCAATCATGACCCATTTAATACAAGTTAAATTGATGTAAGTAGTAATAAAGAGAGGGGATCTAGGTCATCTAGATGGATATAAGGTATTTCTAAATCCTTGAAGGTGACAAGGTTGGAAATTTATAAATAATCGACAAAGGCTACTAGAGGTTAAGGGTCTTTAGGTTGGAACTCTACTGATTGTAATGCCTCTATCATTACTTGGTAATGATGAGGTGAATTGGTAATCAACTCATATAATCTCATCTTCATTGGGGTTTGGTGGAGTTGCTTAAGCACCACTCTCTTGATATACGTAGAGGGGTTGGATTGGGAGGCACCTAAGATAGATAACTTGGGTTTGGGTGAAGGTGATGATGTTTGGGTAGGGTTTGGTTGGGGGGTAGAAGATGGGTATGTCCATAGAATGGACACCTTGGTGTTCCCCTTATCCTTTTATATCACTTTTATAACCACATGAATGGTATGGATAGAGGGAATAATTAGGGTAGGACATTGGTCGATCTCTTCGTCACTTTAAGGTGAGAGTAGAGGAGTAGGTAGGCATTAGATAGAGGGTGTTATTTTTGGTTTGATTGATATAGGGCTTATGGGAGGTTCATCTGTTAATAGATCATCCTCATCATAGATATAGTGTATAATGGTTTGGAGATATTTTCAATTCTCCATGTCATGGCCAAGTATACTATGATGGGAGCACACATGATGGTCATTATACTAGGCAATTTTTCAATCGAGAGGGTCAAATGACCTTATAGGGGGTAAGATTAAACAAGAATCTTACAATAACTATTGGAAAATAGTGGAGTAGGATTTGGCTAAAGGTGGAGAGGCTTTAGGGGTTTTGGTATTGGTTGTAAGGTAGAAGCCCTTTTGGTAGTAGGTTTGGTGATGAAATGTTTAGGTAAGGTAGTGTGTTTGGTTCATGGTTTTGATTTTGGAAAGGGGAGGTTGAGAAAGTAGAGGTATGAGGTTTTAGGATAGGTAACTTAGTTATTTATGGTTAAGTGAAAATAGGTATATCAAAAATTAGGTGTGCTAGTGTAACCAACAATGATAGTTGGGTCTTGGTTGGGATAACCAGATTTATAATTAGAGTAGAGGGATAAATACCTAAGATAGATGGCAAGGTGGAGGGAGGTAGGAGTTGGCTCTCTGGACTTTTGGTATCTCTACTCCCTTGGTTGATTTAGGTTGGTGTTTGGTTGTTGGGTTCAATGAGGTAAGCTCCACCTTCATAGATGGGTGATTAGGAATCTATTTAGTGAGAGTAATGAGGTTCTTGGTGGGCTTGGCTGGTTTGGTTAGAGAAGGTGATCTAGTTTCTTGTAGTTTAGGTGCTTTGGATGGCTTAGGAATTATTGGGTTGGTAGAAGTTGATATTAGTTTGGTTGATAGGGTAGGAGTTTAGATAGCAGAAGTGGTGGGTTGGTTTGATAAAGTTGTGGTTAGAGGTTTTTGATTGGTGATATAAGTTATCCCTAATTATTCCAAAAAGGTGGCTTGATCCATGTCAGGTTGGAGACAAATTCCAATTTTTGCACTAACCTAGAGAATGGTTTGTAGGCTAGTTTTATTCCCTGGATAGCGGACCTCAAAGATAATCCCATAGTTTAATACAGAGGGGTGGTAACCTCATCCTTTTCCTCAATCAAAGGATACAAGGTTTGAGTGGGTGAATCCTCTATAAGAGGTACAAACATGGGGCTTCATCTTTAAGAATGATTTCTGAAGGGGCAGTAAGTTGCTTGATGGTTGATGGAGAAGGTAAGATGGGTGTTTGTTCTAGTATGTTAGTCAAAGGAGGGATTGGTGGCTCTACTACCTCAATAAGTGGAGGAGAAAGGGATGCTTCCTCATTTTAGGTTTCCAAAAGAGGAGAAGGCATCTCTACTACCTCAGGAAGTGAAGAGGGTGAGGAGCAGATAGGTTGGTTAGTAGGTTCTTCAGCAGTGAGTGTGCCAAGAACCATGTTAATAGTATTGAAATCGTGAGAACATTCAACCATGTTATTCTCATTTTTGGTGGGAACATGATTGGGGAAAGGCTACCTAAATATGTCAAGGTCTTGGTTTTGAGGTGAATTGGGGTTATCTAACACAAGCTTGCACTTGTCAATGAGATATTGGATAATGTTCCTTAAGGTGTTGCACCTACTAATGTCATGCCCTATTACTCAATGGAAGGCACATAAGTCATTCTCATTATACTAACTAGGCATAATACAAGAGTCAAATTATTTAGGTGGCTTGATAGGAAGAAGCTACATGATATTAGCTTTCAATAACTTCTCCAAGATTGAATCATAAAACTCTCTAAATTGCTTCTAGGTGTTTTGATTTTGGTTTCTCATGTTTTGCTTTGAGGAACCAAAGGAATTTAGTTGATTAGATAATGATGGGGAAGTAAATTTAAATACAATTGCATTCATAGTACCCTTAATTTTGGTCCTAGTATTAATTTGCTTATTTGGTTTAGAGGATGAAGCCTCATTGGTTTTGTAGGTAGAGTTCTTATTTTTTAGTTTTAACTTTCCTTCATCAATGGCTCTATTCTCTAATTCACATGCCATGGTGAAAGCTTCATTAAAATTTTAGAAACTCTAAACATGAAATGTGGAAGATATGTGCTTGTCACATGCTCGAGCAAAGATTTTGATCAACTCGGGATGGGGTAAGGAAAAGGAGAGTTGGTTGATTAGGCTACTCCAATGAGCTACAAAATTAGCAATAGATTCATCATCAAACTACTAGATAGAGTAGATGTCAGTGATAGAAACCTTCTTGGAGATATTTATTGAAAAATGGTCCAAGAAAGTTTGATCTAGCTGGGTGAAGGAGAAGATGTAATGATTGGTTAAGGTACTATACTAGTCTAATGTCAGTCCTAACAAAGACATAGGAAAAGTGTGGAGAAGGAGGGCATCATCATAGGCAATCAAATAATGTGAATTCTTGAATGCCCTAAGGTGATATTGGGGATCCTCCTTACTCTAAAACTTGGAGAACTTGGGAAGTTCCCATTGAGGAGGATATGCCCTAATAAGCACAGATGGGTGGATGGGCTTGTTATAAATCTGGTCATAGGATAAGATATTGTGAGCCCTAGAGATAGATGACTCCAGAGTTGTCATCTTGTCCATGATAATCTTCATTAGGTCTATTTGGGGTGGTGAACTTGAAGGGTTATAAGGTGCATAATGTGGTTTGGGTTGAGTGACATATTGATAATTTGCCATAGGTTGAGAAGTTTCCACATATGGGTAAGGGGTCATAGGTGGTTAGTTTGAAGCCACATATGAATAAGTGGTCACTAGTGGTTGGGTAGAGGGTATGTACTATTTAGTGGGCACGAATGTTTGAGTTAGAGGTAAGGGATAAGTGGTAACCCTGGTAGCGACAGGCAAAAAGGAAGAAGGTAGTGGTATTACTATGTTTTGAAGCAGAGTGGGGGCAGCCAAAGGAATGACAGTGGTGGTGATAGTAGTTACTCCAATAGTAATTTGGGTATGGGTAGGTAAAGGTTAGGTGGTGGTTGTGTTAGAAGAATTGTTAGTCAAGATAGGAGGTGTTTGGGTGTTACAAGGTTGAGCTAGTTGGATTTGCATGGTTGTGTCAGATGGGTTGCCAGCTGAGGCAGATGCTTGAGTAGATAATAGTTGGGTGGTGACAATATCAATAAAATAGATACCTAATAATGCCAATGGCATGCCATAGGGTGGATTGGCAGGTGGTGTCAAAATGGGTGTATGGTGAGATACTGTGATAAGATAATGTTGCAAGCCTACCAAGTTATTATCCAAAAAGGAAAAAAAGTTAGAGTCACCTTGGGAGACTATCTAAGGCACATTAGAAGCATTATAATGATGAGGATAACTCTTAGCATCTAATATGTACTCCATAGATTAGGAGGTAGAGGAGACTAGATAATCTATAGATGGGTTCTATCTTGCTAAGTCTCTTTGTTGTTGTTGAGTAAGAATCATGAAAGTAAGATGAAAGGAAAACACAAATAATATCACAATTTAAATAGAGCAAAAGTAATAAAATGATCAAGGAAATCTAACATACACTAGAGTACATTAAAATCATGGGGTTAATTTTAATCTCATTTTTGGCTTATGCCTTAAGTTATGAGAATGTGTGATAGAAGTTGGCTTGTAGATCAAGTATTATAGAAGAAATTTATGGTTGGTTTTTGGTTGTTTAGGTGCTCAAAAATATTTTATTGGGAATCAATATGTGTCTTGGTATTAGGGCCTACTACCCCTCACTTCACACACCATAGCGATAAAGGTGTCAAATGCTTTGCCAATATATACTAATTTCTAAAGTTTATACTCAACCAGAGAGTTGAGTTGGTTCTCCCCTTGGTAATGACCTCCAAGTAGGATTTTTGGGAAAGGGTAAGGTGACCACTAGGTGATGAAATCCTATTCAGGCCTTGTCTCAAGTTTGTTTGATGTTTTCTTGATGAAATTAGTTTGGTTTAGTGCATATAATAAAAGTGATGCTATGATAAAATTATTGTGATTTAAACTGAAAGTGAGCTAAAATTATAAGCAATCAATATATACACTTCATTTTAAACTCAAAATAGATTTCAATTTTGTTAATGAGCATAGATAAAGAGAAGAGCATATAAATGCAAATAAAGAAAACCCAAAGTAAAGACTCAAGGTCCCATTAGGCATGCTAGAATTTTTCAGTGAATTTTAGCTTATATTTTAGAAAGGGAAGAAGAAGAAACTAAATATGTGTATGGTTGAAAAAATTGTTTGGTTGTACATGTTTTGAATAAGAAGATTGTGAAGAACTCCTCTTTGGCTTGGGAGGATGACCTATAAATAAGACATCACTAAAAAAATGGTTGGTTAGATAGGTAGTTGAGTGGATTGCCTAGCGCTAGCTAGATCCCAAAAGCAAGAGCTTCCTCGAAGGCTATCAATCCACAAATTTTAAATAATTAAGTATATAAATAGAATAGAAATTACTTGAATCAATAATCAATGATACTAAAATTGAACACAATGAATGCTTGTTATAAATAGACTAGAAATGACTAATATATAAATAAATAAATCAATACTAGTGCTAAATGGCTTGGGTCTATTTCAAAAAATTAGGAAAGATCTGTGAATAGGGAGAGACACAAAAAATGAGATTGGGCTGAAGGTAGGTAGGTGGAAATAACTTGCTATTATTTCTTACCACAATGATCGTCGATGGTTGGGATGATTGTTAGCAGTTAAGGTGACCATCGGTGGTCAAGCTAACCATCGATGGTTGAGACAGACCATTGGGGGTTGAGACAACTATCGATGGTTACTTTGCGTAGGTTTGGGTTGGTAAATAGATGATTAGTAGGATCCTAAAGTGATATTTTGGGATATGGGTCGGTGCTAAAAAATAAATAAAGTAATTAAATACCAAAAAATAAATACTTATCTTGCAGAAGGCTGATCAGGTGGGTATTTGAGGTGGTTGACTCATTAGTGGAATCTAACATGATTTCAATAGAGTAATGGTACTTGGTGATTTAGTAGAGATGTGGTGTCAAGTTGGATCTCTAATGTGATGGATAGACCATTAGATTACTAATGATGATTGACCTAAAAAATAAAGGAACTTTGGATTTACAAGCTCTTGATAACACTACATATAGACTCCACCTCCCTGCTCCTCTCTTCTTATAGGCAAGGCAAGAGAGTTACAACAAGACATTAACTAAGCCTTATAATTATAACTTGTGCATGTAATGTCTTGAACATGGATTGAGATAAGATATTTTTATAAAATCAAGGAAGGTGGCTTGCATGTTAGTGGTTAAAGAGGTGTTCACTGACCGTCGATAGTCAAGGTGACCGTCAGTAGTTGAGGGTGAAGGGTGAAGTGTCAAAGTGGGTAAAAGTTAGTTTAAGTTAGTTGGGCAAACTAATCATGGGTTAGGTTAAATTAGGGGTCAAGGGGTTAGATTGGTCTCAAGGGGGTCCTAAGGTGGTCTAAGGTAATTTTGACATTTAGAATCATGGTGTGCATATTTTTGGTGTCTACACTCAGCTCTCCTTATCCAAGTGGCACAATTAAAACACCTCTAGGTTGTGGATAGTGTAATAATGAGGTGAAACTCTAATTAGGGTTATCTCCCTTGATGTACCACTTTTGGATCACTACTACACCTATGCTTGTAAGGGGAAAGGGAGAGAAAACTAAAATTAAACTATCCTAAAGGAGGTGATACACCAAATTGATTTATGACTACCAATCAACTACATATCACACATGAGATCAAAATACTAACTAGGCATACACTTCTCTAATATGAATCTTCTCACATCGATATTTCATTATGAGGTTTGATGAATGTTTAGGCTAGAAGGACTAGAAAAGAGGCCTAGAATGGCACTATTTGAATATACTAACTCAATCAACCTTGACACTTATAGAGCATTTAATATAACCTAAATAGGTGGGAGAATGAGACAACAATGCTAAGGAAAAAATAGTCATCACTAAGCAAGATCTATCATTTAAGTGAACACACTATGAATAGTCATAGAAGAGGTAAAATTATTAGTTTTTATTGATCCAATAGTATGAAAATGATCAAGGCTTCACCATACTCAGGTGGAGCATATTTTACAAAGTCCAAAATGGCTAATTTTTATAAAACTTGAGAGATAAGTGAGAAAAGAGAATTCCAAAGGTCATAAGTACACTTGGAATGATAATAAAATGGGTTACATGTACATGAAAAGAGAATGTGAAACTGATTATGAAAAGTCAGGAAGCATAAGTGTCACCCCAAGTCATGAAAATCTTGAAATGTGGCATGAAATTACCTTTTCTAGCTTAGAAAATTATCTTCATCATTCACCCCTATTTGAACATCCCAAAACTAACTAGGGATGGGAATAATGATTGGAATGATATGGAAGGGTTGCATAAATTATTCTCCATGTATTGGTTACATTCCTAATCCCTTGGAATCTTTTAGAAGTGAGCCATCACTGCTTGCAGTCAAAGAAAACTCGTCTTTCACACATTTTTCTCACTTGGATTCCAAAATGGCTTTAGTTTCTCATGAAAATACATACAAGGGAGTGTATGAAACTTTTCAATACTCTTCATGGAATTAAATTTCTTAGGTGCACCTTAAATATGCTTTCACTTGAAGTTTTTACACTTTTTACCATCTTGTTCACTATGCTAGTTTTGATTGGATATGATGATATCTTTATTAATAGAACTTAGGAGTTTAAATTAAGTATTAAATGGATTTGGGGAGTTATATTAAGTATATATCTTCCTCCCAAAGTTTATTTCATCTCTTGAAACCTCCTATAACCTGCACAATGCACAAAATAGTCAAGAAAAGTAATTTTATACCCTATCCATATAGATATGAAACACCTCAAGTGGATGGTAAGGGTAATTGGAGATTATCTTACTGGTTTAAATAATTTTCATTCCCATTACATCTTATTTTGATAGCCCTCTAACTTTGTTTTCTCAGTCGGGTCATTAACTAGGGTTTGTGAGGGTTTTGAGTGTTTTAGGCTCTTAAGTATTGTTCATGCAGATGGGATGTTATAATCACAAATAAATTACAAAATATCAATTCTCATGACCCTTTTTAACATATCCAAACTTATTTTATCTCCATGCAAAGCTTCAGAGGAGATAAAAGTGCTCAAAGTTGCCATATCAAGCTCTTTTCTTCATTTCCTACAGGATTGGACTGTCTCTAAGATAAAATTAGATTTATATGTGAATTAATTGAATTAAAATATATTTTACACATCTATTATTACCCAAAAAACATTCCCAAATTGATTATAATGTTATCCTAAGGTTGGAAGTGAATTTGACCTTCCATTTAGCTTTCAGCCTAAACCCTACTTGATGGACTTGACTACAACTCATGTAGGTTTGGACAACTTGTGTATATTAAATACTTTAAGACTATTTTATCATTTTTTTTAGGTGTCATAAAACTTTTAACACCTCCTAAAAATGTTTTTTTATCTCCTGGTCCATCCATTTATCACCCTTTCTTCAAAACCTATCAATTTACATTCAAGGGGAGTGCCCTCTATCTGAGACAAAATAGAGGGAACTTACCTTATTTTTATAGACCAAGTAAATATTTTAGGGAATTATTAAATTCATATGTATTATTTATACCAATTTTAAGCCATTTATAAGGTCATTTTACCCCCAAACTCCTTTAAATTCTAAGACAGACTTGTGGAGTGGACTGTATGCAAGGTTTAAAGAATGAACTGTGTATTACTTATTTAGGGTCTTTCCTTTTTTTATATCCATCATGAGAGTATAAAAATTTTCCTACCACCATGATTATTATTTCACAATGTTATAAAACTCTCATAATCCATTCTTTCTTGAAACCTACCCTTACTCAGTTAGGCTTGACTAGTAATGTGACCTTGTATGTATACTTCCCATGTTTGTAGGTGTATCTTACACATATGGAGTTGATTACCTTGATATAAGTTATTATGAAACCCTTAAATACATCTCATATTCCTTTTATTCACCTATTATATGAATTTTACATGCTAAAAACTTAGAATAGGCATAAATTGGGTCACTGTCAGCTACAATCAAACACAGTCAATTGTGTTTGGACCAAAAGGATCTTGTAGGTGTTTATGTTTAAATTAGGCCTTGTTTAAATGTTTGATGTCCCTCTTAAATATCTCAAAACCATGTTATATCCATACCTATTCATTTTATTCTTGGATTGAGGTATATTATCAAGGTTATATAGCCTATTCTTCATGGTAACCCTACAGCCAGCTTGTAGGTACACATTTTGTGATGAAAAATGACTTGTAGGTGTGTTTGGAGTTAAAACATTGCATATCAATCCTTTTTGATGATAATTATACTCCTTGATATTATTTTTCAATTGATAAGGTCATTCCATCATGAATAAATTCTTTTACTATAACCTTGGGTGCGAGAGACCTTCTTTAGAGCTCAAAATCTATAGATGTTATTGACTAAGTTTAGTGTATAAAAGGGAAACTTTGAGCCTTTCAACAACTAACCTCCACTAGTCATCTACCCTTCAACATTTGAATATATATTTTATTTTATGGAGGCTACAAGGTTTAGTCATCAATATGCATCAAAAGTATTTGTAACCCTATTGTATGTTATCAACCAAATGGCCCAAACCTCTATTTTCTCAGTTTAGGGATTTGATCCCTGAACACATTCTCTTCACCTTTGATCATGACTTCCCATTCTCACTTATCAATATCAAGCCTCAAGCATGTTTTTAATGCTATCAAAAAATCCTACAAAACCTCATGGAATCCTCCAATCATATCAAAACCTCTCTAATCAACATTTTCAGCCTTCTACTAGTGCCCCCTGTAGATGGTAATTCCAATGTATACATGCAGTGGCTAGAATCAGAGCAATGTGCATAGGATTCTACCTTCATATTCAATTGGTCTCTCCTCATGATGTTGAAATTAAAACTTAGGATTTTTAAAATCTC